>CM037933.1:3137500-3705000 GCA_021346845.1 Apeltes quadracus
AAATGTAGGGCAGTAACAAAGGGAAACACAACATGAGCTTACAAGTGTTTTTTTTTTGTTTTAATCAGTGGGTAATTATTCTTAAAATCACAGCAGGTCAGCTTTCAAAATTTCAGTGACTAAATACAGACAAAGAGCAGCACGAGAAGAGGATATATAATGTGACACCAAAGATGGTGAAAGAGCGAGTGTGTGTGTGTGTGTGTGTGTTGCATTCGTTCTCTCTGTTTCTCTGAGGCTGGCCCGCTGACTGGCCCAGATGTTGGCTAATTAACACCAGTGTTAAAGACGCTTTTCATCCCAGTGATTAAATAATCAAATAATGAATTCATTAAGCAGGGGCTTGCGCTGCCTCCTGTGATCTCCGGCACACCGTCTGCCAGTGAAGAAGAGAGTAGAAGGGGTGCAGGAGAGCGGAAGTACGCTGTCGCCAGCCGAGGAAGGGTCCAAATGACGAGACAGGAAGGCGGCATGTCTTCCAAAGGTGTCAGTTAACGCTTATGAAAGCGTTGATCACAAATACACATGTATTTAGCAATTTCTGGCGGAGGGAAGGAACGCTCTCTCCTACTGCGCGGAAGCTAAGAGCCTTCATCAAACAGATTAGACTGCAATAACAGCGCCAGGAGCTCTCGCGCCAGGAAATGGTCATCCTGTCAAAACCCAAATGCACAACTTGGCCTCTGTATTGATATGTTTCATTATCTCCCGAGGCAAATTAAATTAAACAAACGCCAAATGCAGTGGAAGAAAAACTTCATCTACGTGTGGGAGTGTGCTAGGAGATGGAGAAAGATCATCTCTCATCACTTGGAGAGAACATTGCAGTGAGTCCAGACAGATAGATGGAGCAGAGGTACGAGCCGATGGGGAGCCAGCAGGGAGGAGAGACACAGAGGGATGAAGAGAGGGACAAAGACGTTTCATCATGCTTATTTCCACTGGTGGAAGGTGGCAGCGTGAGCTGGGCAGGAGGAGGGGGGGAGGCGGGGGGGGGTTGGCATGCACCACCTTCAAACAAAGCCCTCATACACACACGCACGCGCACACGCACGCGCACACACACATCCAGGCTTTCGCAGACCTCATTTTAAACACTCCTTTAGCCATAATCATTTTCATATAATTCACTTTCATACAATTCCTTCTCCTAATCATTATCAGGCCCACTAACGTCTTAATGACTTCATAAATTTAAGCTATAAAAAGTAATGGAGAAAGACAAATGAGATAATTAGGAATAAATCTTAGTGGAAAGCCATTTATCAAAACATGGAGAGGCCCTGAATATTCCCCACCATTAGGCTCTGCTGTAATTAACACGGGCTCTCAGTTATGAAGGAAACCTGGTAGCAGAGATATTAAGATCCAAAAGCCTCACTGTTATTAAATTGACCGATGAATCTGCGACGTATAATATGATGTGGATTATTAGGATCCTTTTTAATTAAAAAGAGCGTTAAAAATTTAAATATATATATAAAAAAAAATCTTAACGCTTTAATGGTGGCTTGAACTCATCTCTCTGTGGTTATGGGGCAATGAGACGGAGAGAGCGAGAGTAAAAGAGGGAAGAGAATGAAACAGAGGGAATAGGTGTGCGTCTGCATGTGTGTGTGTGTGTGTGTTTGGGGAGGGGGGGGGGGGGCAGCAGCACAGGGAAAAGCAATATCTTACACTCGTACTTTCATACTCTCCTTTGGTGGAGACCATGTAAGTACATGAGGGAAAATGGCTAATTCTGTGTTCTCATTTAACAAACTCCAAACTGATGTTCCTATGGACTAATGCATATACAGACAAGACATTATTAATTCTTATTATCTTTAAAAGTGTAACGTGTAATGTAAGGCTTTGCTTTGATTAGTGGGAGTAAGGATCACATTCAGCTTTTTTTTAATTAAAAACTATATTTCTTTGTCTCTCTCCACACAGACACACACAAACACACACACACACACACACACACACACACACACACACACACACACACACACACACAACCATCTTTTCCTCTCTAAAAATATTCAACACCACTTTCAAAAAGATGTCATTAAAAAGAAAAAAAACGGAGGATTTGTCTTTTGCCACCCTTGACTTTTAATCTGGTTTCTGGATCTTAAACAATGTTTTTTGTTTAACATTCATCACATCTCCATTTATTTTTTTGATTTTTTCTCCAATCTAAATGTTCTTATTCTTCCCGCTTATTTAAAAAAAAAATGAATGTACTGTAATTGCCAAGAGAGCCAAGGATTTTATTACGAGAAGAAGAAAGATGAAACGTGTGCTTTAACGTATAGAATCTGTGAAACGCTTTTGAAGGCAAGGGGACATTGCTGCCTTATGCAAATGATCTTCGTATAATTGACATGCCAACCTCCAATCACTGACCAATTAATGACCTTTAGGGGCATTTTGTGACACATCAACAGCACTAATTTATACTTGACAGGTCCCCTGGTGCATGCCGGCTAAGTTTGTGTGCGTGAGAGCGCGAGGTGCCCTTATGCACTAGTTGAGCTCATTACCATGGAAACCTAGTGTGCAGACGCATCCTCGTCACATCATAGTGCTTATGTGTTTTTATTTCAATGTTTGTATCACCCCCATTGTGTGTTTGCATGTTTGCATGTTTGCATGCGTGTGTTTGTCCATCTCAGTCCAGTCTTGGTCAAGCTGTTCTCTGCTACTGTATTTACAGCTTCTGGTATGTCCCATCAATCATTGTAGTTAGTACAGTACACAGACACATACGTCGGTGTGTGTGTGTGTGTGTGTGTGTGTGTGTGTGTGTGCGCTTCATTCACTCCTTAACTCCCTTATCAGACTTCCGCACCAGCAGCTCTCATTAGAACATTAATTGAAAAAGTGTAATTAATCCTAAGAGGTGTTTAGACTGGACCCTGGCCAGAGAGAGAAGAGGAGGAAGAGAGAGGGAGGAGGGGGGACATTGGGTGGACAGACAGCTGGGTGTTTAGTATGACTCAACACTGCCCCCTGTTGTTGCTTCACATTGTCTCAACCTTGCAGCTGAGACCATGCTGCTGCTGCTTCCCCAATAATAAATCACGAACCAAGTATTCAAATCAAACAGACAGAAATATTTAATGTCAATGATTACAGAACAAAAACATTATTTTTGAAAATCATTTTTGTGTGTGTTCAGTAGATCATTATATGTATACATCTTTAATGCTGTGTTCGTTTTGCTACAGGTTGATTTTATATGTCAAAGATGTCCACTGGCTTGCGATGGACAATTACAATTTGTTTTCCTGATTTGTGATAAAAGGAGTGATACCAATCAAATCTGCACAGCCAGAGTTCATCTATGTTATGCAATGGGCTATAATTTTTAATGATTGAAATAAATCTCCAATTTAACAAACAAAAAAATCAAGCAATTACTCTAATTTAAAGAAAAACATTACAAATTATATTTATGGATATATATATATATATATATATATATATTTCACACAGACACATAGGTGCTCATTAGGACTACTCAGTAAAATTAGGATTAGGAAACGGAAATAAGTGAAGAGAGATGTCTTGTTTCATCGCTTCCGGACCCCCCGCTGAGAGGAGAGAGGTGGCTGGCCCAATGAGGAGTGGGAGGAGCAGAGGGCCTGCTCTATTATTCTAATCCTTGGTTGTGTCTTGGTGACCTTTGGAAGGATGATTGTTTCTCATTTAGGAGTGTGAGATGTGATCTTCCCACCCGTTTGATCCCACTCACCTGACCTTTGTAAATTGGCTGTTAAGCATATCGCAACTCGACCCTCGTGCCTCGCACATAGCTTGTCAATACACACAAGCCCAGCAGCGACACTCTGGAGGCCACACACACACACATAAACACACAATACAGTGGAGACAAAAATATGTTTTTGAGAGGTGCTAGTAGATTCTGTTTTGTCCGTCACATAATTAATTTTCATTACAGAAAATCCTTGCTGTGGTCATTCAAAAAAATGTCTTGTGATTTTGAACAAAGGTGATATTTTTCTTGTCACGCATACTGTGTGCGCATATTTCTTGTTAAAGAATAATTTATATGCATACGCATGCCATAAAAAGAAGGGGGAAAAGCACAATAAAATTGCCCATTGTGCCAATCACCTTTTCTTGGCCTGGTTAATGAGTGGCAGCGCTGAATGGCAGTGAGGTGATTTTTCCATCAGACTGATGAGAGGAGAATTAAAGCCCACAGCTTGGGGTCTGCAGAGTCTGCAGCACCATTACAGAAGGAAGAAGGTCTGAATTCATTTGGCCCGGCCACGTTTCTAATTAACAACTCAATCCTGCACAGCCCGAGACAGAGGGGGAAGACAGACAGACAGACAGACAGACAGACAGGCAGGCAGGCAGGCAGGCAGGGGAGAGTAGGGAGGGAGACGGGGGGGCTCGTACATTGTGTGGAAGCGTTTCTCTTTCCTGGAGAATCTTATCATCTTTAACTACATTATAGCGACGATAAAATGTTGCAACCTCGAGCGTTTTCAGGTCCCCCGCACTCTGTTTGTCCCAGAGCTCAGTGTCCCTCCATTCAATTCCTCAGCGCCTGCCCAAACGTATCCATCTCTGGGCTTTCCGCCGGACTGTGCGTCCTGTGGTTCTCTTAAGCCGTAGCCTTACTGGGGACATTTCCCTGGATTAGAAGGATGATTTCATTAGCCTCCACGGGAGTCAGGTTTCAATCTAGGGATTAAGTCCTGCAGATTAGAGGCCATGGCTGTTCTACAGCATCTCATTAATATCTAATAGAACGAGAAATGTAATTCGGAAAGCCTGTCTTTCTGATTACTAAGCAAATGAGTGCTTTTCTCTTTAAGGCCATAAATTGGCCTTTGAACACCGTCTCATCCGCAGGCTGGTTCACGGCCATGGTCAAACTAGGTGCAACAAATGTTGAAACTAAGTTCTGTAACGTCGAAGCCTTACTGAGAGCGTGCTAGGTTACAGCACATCTCAGGCTCTCCTTGTCTCCAGGGGGAGCTTTCTCTGACATGTGACTTCAGCAGCACATCTCAGGATGCCTTCTTCTTCTTCTTCTTCTTCTTCTTCTTCTTCTTCCCTCACAGAACATTAGAGCCGTGTCCCGTCAGCCTTTGCTGGCCCGGGCCGGTCCCCACAGAGGCCTGCTCTGAGTGCTGTGGGCCTCCTGTCAGTCAGAATGCCCCTCAGCAGCCTCCCTCACTGATGAAGTATGGACAATGGAGAACAAGGTGGGCGCAAGGGGAGCCAGCCGACTTAATGAGCCAATTTCTCAGATAATAAGATTGGTGGGTATGCTAATATTTCTACCTTAAGGAGATAATTATGATGTAGAAGATAGAATATTTTATCTTAAAGCAACAGTGCAGTGGTCCCAAACCTATCTGATATTTTTTTTTCTTGAAGGGAGTATATAGGAAGGATAAGGGGGGGGAGCGGGGGTCTCAGTTTTCTGTGTTTGAGCTGTGGGACAGTAGAAAAACAATGCTAGCAGAGCCTTGATGCTTTTAGTGTGTCGTGTATTTTTGGGCTGCGCCTTTGATCATTTGCACCAGCAGGAGAGGCAGGGGACTTTCAGCCTTCATAAATATTTATCTCATTACTGCAGGCTGAAAATCACAGAAGAAAGGATAAGGAGATATCAATTGATCTTTATTGTTAATTGACCCAATAGTATACTCTCAAAATTGAGACAACAAAAACATTGTTCGTCGCCGTATTCCTTTTGCCCTCCCCTCCCTCTTGTATCTTAGTTTTTGATTCAAACTTTTTTATCCTCGGGCCCTCGCAACCACTCGCTGGTAATTTTGTTTTTGTGTTTAACTTTCTTTTCGACACAAATCCCCCCCCCACCACCTTCCACTCAATTTCCCAAATGGAACATGCTCTGCCACCTTGATGCGTGGAACTGGAGGTTAAATGATAAAATGTGTTATTGAAATGTAGCCCTACTGATTATGACTGCAGTTCGTGGCCCATTCCAAATAGCCGGGGGCAGACAAGAGGGAGCGATGGAGACCTTAAGGGTTAACCGTTTAATACAACGGGGGAGAGAGAGAGAGAGAGAGAGAGAGAGAGGGACTGGCTGCTGTAAGTCCACGTCTCTCTCCCTCACCCTGCTCGTTCACTCATTGCCCCTCTCTGTGTTTTACCATTTTAATTAGGCCATAACAAGCTCAATCATGTAATTAAGAGCTCAGCTGGACCAGAAAACAAGTCAGCCATTATTCCCGACCAGCCCACATTCCCCACAGCAGCTGCTAAACTGGAGTACACAACACGCAGATGCCCACACAGTCAAGTGTCACACATTTTAGAAATCACTCCTCTTCCACTTCTTCTGAAAAACTTCCATCTGTTTTAAGACTCCACTCTTACTGTGGAAACTTGTGCAAATATTTTGACAAAAACTTTTTGATTTTAAAATCAGCCAAGGTTTTAACCAGCCCTAAACTTTTCGCACACAATTGACAGCATGCCTGTATATGCGCACGCGCACACACACTGTTTTTGTACTGGGAGGAATCTCCGCAGTGACAGGTATCCCCCAGGTGTTTTGTCTCACAGAAGCACTTTATTTTCTTTGTTCCTTAAAAACGTGCAAAGTGAGAGTGACAGCACGATGGCCCTTTTTTTCTTTCTTTTACAGAACACACACACACACACACACACAGACTCTTGCATACAAATCTATTTATCAGACTGATGGATGTGAGCAGCTCCCAGTGAGCACTGCTGCCTTTTGTGCCTCCCTCCAGTGCCAGAGTTGCCTAATAGAATTCATGTATATGTAAAGATTCATGCACCCTATTATGTACAATAAACTGCTTGCTTTATCCGTGGCAGCACCTGGTGAGTGGCACAATCTGCCAAACACACCCTTTGCAAATCAAATTTATTTAGTTAGACCGCCATTCAAACCCACTCATGTAAGCTATCATGTTACACTCTGATCTGAATAACTACAGGCGGGAATCTAATTCATTGTATATTCACAGCACTGCTGCATCCAGCCCTCTAACAGGTCTGTATCAGTAAATTGTCAATTGCAGATGCGCTTCCACGCAACATAACAATGCAAACAAGGTTCATTTTCAAACACCTGATTTGAATAAGCTCAACAAGGAAATATCGGGCCGCGCTGCTTCATTGGTCTTTGTATTGCTTCCAGGAGAAAGAGAGGTGAGGGAGGGGGAGACGGGATGGAGCAGACGGAGGAGGTGCGGGGGACACTTTTGACGGCGGTGTGATGCCGGGCCGATAGCACCGGAGGAAATGGCAGTTAATTTGAATATGGCACCTCAAGCCACAATGATCATTATCATCACCAATTCAAGGAAATAAATGAGAAGAGGCCTCTCCAAAAATAGCGATCAGAGCCTTTTGTGCATAGCAGGTAGGCCCAGTGGGGGGGATGGAAGAGTGTTCGCTTCCTCATTATCCAGGGCCGGGCGTCGGGATCGAGAGAGAAATTGCATTAATGTGACCACGGACACTCTTTTCATAAGCAACCAAACACACACACACACACACACACACACACTCGCGTTCTCTCTTTGTCCCTTTCTTTCTCACTCTCTCTCACTCTCACTATATGCCCTGTTTAATTTGACTGCCAGCGGGAGGTAATTTAGCCATGCTGCTGTCACCCGCAATGAGGCCAGAGACAGGGGTGTGAACAGTGAGAACAGATTGAAACCAGTGATGCTTGAGACCTTTTCCTTTCACTCTCCTCCTCTCCCCCTTTCCATCCCCATCATCTTGTCTCATCTCTCTCTCTCTATATATTTCTTCATAAACGCTAATAGCCATCTTTCAATCTCCCTTTCTTTCTTCTTTGGACAGCACATATCCTGCATCCCACGCTCATTCCGTATCCCCCGACACTCTCTTTCTGTGACCCCCCCCTCCCTGTCCCCTCCCCTCTCCAGCCTGCCGTGTGTCCATCGCTCGGCTGTGTCTCGGGGTAAAGGAGATGGTGCTGATGACTCATCCCGGCAGTCGTTTGATTCATGCCGCTCCAGGCTCTCATCTCTCCGGAGAAATTACCAGTCATTTTAATCGGACCCACGTCTCTAATTCATTACACAAGCCCATCCTGACACACGCACACACGCACACACACACACACAGACACATTAAACACACACGGACACACACTGGAAAACCTCTCCGTCAGATAGATACCTTCACATAGTCACCTCCGTCTGTGGTGTCAAACGGCACTTAACATCCCTGTCAGTCACACATATTCAGAGGAGAGCTGAAGGAGAGAACGGGAGAGGGGAAATGCGCCGGGGGGGGATCGGGTGGGGGTATTTAGCTTGCAACACATTTCTCATCACTTTTCTACACCGTCTATTAGTTCTCCACTTAGTTCTGCCTTCTATGCCATCTGTTCTTATCTGTCTAACTTTCTAAATGGGTTCCCTACTTCTCCTCTCAAATCCCATAATCCCGTTCACTTTATCTTTACTTCCAACGTTCACTATTAGACAGATAGCACCGGAGAGTTAAAGGTGAGAGGTTCGGTGTTCAAAAATCAATAACGTGGTAATTTATGGAAAGGAGGTTTTTGATTTTTCAATAGTTTTACTTTTTACATAATGGGCATTGGACTTTGAAACAGAGGTGCAACTTTTAACATTAATAGCTGTATTCCATTTAGCAGTCCGAGCTTTGATTTGACTAGTTATTTTATATATATAAATGAAGTTATGTATTCAATGCTACTGTCCTACTGTTACTAGTCAGAATGTCTATAGTTGAAAACATCTTTTTATCCAGGTTATTAGAGTTATTTAAGGGTGGTAGAGACTTTTTTGACTAAGTTCTCTATGGAGTTGTCACTCTTACGGATTATGAAAGAACCATATTACAGACGTACAAAAGTTTTGCTAGAAGCTAGTGTTTAAAACAATCATTCATTTGTAACATTGGATTATTGATTATCAGTGTGCCTTTATTTATAAACCTTGCTTTTTGCAAAGGAGGGTAAAAAATTGCAAACAAAAATGCAACAACCCGAGACAAAAGGAGCAAATCTTCACATTTGAGAAACAGCAAAAAGCTGATATTTATTGTTACGGACTCATGCGATTGAGCGATTATCCAAAGAGTTGGTCATCATGTAACTGGCCTCTCAGGCCATCTCCTTGGGCTTCAAGCTTCTCCTTCATCCAGGAGAATCGGGTATAAAACCATGATGTCGCCCATGTAAATTTAACAGTTGCAATTTTAGAATTTTGCATTTAAATACTTTTATGATCCAAGAGATCAAAGCCAATATTGGAATAATAGCAGAATAACGCCATCATGCTGGAATTGTTCAACAGCAGTTCTCGTGAGTTAGCATAATTAGTTCTTTCTCTAAAGAGCCACCACACAATTTTTTCAACGAACTAATATGACTGTGCTGTGATAAAAACACATCAACTATGAGTCCACCGCTGGATCTCTGCTTCACTCCCTGTCGCTGGGAGACAAACGCAGACAGCAGCTCCAGATAGACTCGTGCTTTAAGGTTTGGGCAGGCTGGATGTCGACTGTCTCTCCACAAAGTAGACACCTGCTCTCCTCCTTTTGAAGAGAACTCCCAGCAGAAGTGATGTGAGTGGCAGGATAACGTTTTGAGGTTGGCTTGAATTGATAACATAATATAATATACAATATCCATACATATTCTATGAGCTTTCACATTCGACAAAGTTGCATCTGGCCCTTTTTTTCTGCATTTTTCAGGCCTTTGGGTAAAGTTGTACTTTAAGAACATGAAGAAACCTCTTCTTTATTTGTAACTTCCATTTGTTGTTCCTCCAGACGTGGGATCTTTTCTGGAATATAACAATTATTGACACATTTGCATGGGCTAAAACAAAAAATACTTTAACAATATTATTTTATATAATATGAATTCCCTTTAAATGCACTTCAAATAATTCACATTTATTTGTAAATTATAATCCGTGAAATTATTCAAAACCTTAAACTTAAATCAAAAGAAGATAAGGCCTCTCAAACAAAGACAGAAAAAAATAGATATTCAATAGTTCACATAAATCACACAATATAAATCAGATAATTAAATCACCATGAAAGAAACACCAACCTCAGTATGAAAAGCCAAAGCAGCCGGAGGGCAGAAAGATTTGCGAGGAGAGACAGTAACAAGATCACACTGGAGCTTCTCTGACAACACAAACCAATTAAAACACACAGAGATACACGCACACACACACACACACACACACACACAACCTCTTGGAGCTGAGCGGCAAGGTTAAACTCAGGGTGAAAATACTCACTTCTGTGCTTGATGCAATTCCCTAATTACAGCACCTTTTTGAATAAAAAGTAAACTTCAGTGGCCACTTGCAGGTCATCACGATCACTCCAACACAAGTGCAATGTCCGTTTGTGTGTGTTACATAACGCCTGTTTACTGGGGGTCAGAGGTCAGCGGCTGTGACGGACACATAGGCCAGACAGGCAGTTGGCTGATGGGAGGATGAGCGAGGAGGAAGGTTAGAGGAGAGAAGGCCACCGTGTTGGTGCAGGCCGGGACAACAGGAGAGGCTTCTCCTGGCTCTAATTGGCTCTTTACAAGGAGGAGAGGTTCATAGTGTGTCAGTCGTCCTTCCCCATCCCCTCCTCTCTACTTTACTCCCTTGCCCGTCCTCTTCCTCTCTTTGTCAGGAGGAAACTGTGATGGGTCATTGATCAGGATTAATGGCTTCTCTTTTTGATTATTCTTTTGCCCTTTTATAACATTTCTTCTCATCTCTTACAGTGTAAGAAAATTACAGATACTGTGCGGTTAATCGCGGAATTTATCATATGAATCATGACATGTGAGTAATATAGATGCTTATCGTGGGGAAAAAATGAAACCTCTTTTAAAGTTCCCTTTTCATTCCTCGTCCTGCACGTTAACTCCCCCCCCCCAAACCTCGCTTCATAAGGATTCCTGAGAGCAAGCCAAGGTGTACAGTTGACAGCAGGCTCTAGTGATTAAGTCTTTTCATTGGCTAATTATCCCCTACAGCAGTCACACACAAACAAGGACCGACTCAAATGATCAAAGACACAGCCTGTCAGGAGGCTCAAACACCCTCTGTACCTGTGGGACAGTCACACAGAGACACACACACACACACACACACAGGTACCTGTGGGACGGTGTCTCTCTCTGTGTCTCACAAACACACACATAGACACACACTCATCATGTGTTATACCTGTGGGAGATTCCCCCGTGTCTCACTGAGTCGAAGTGATGCACACACCCACAGGGACACACATTAACCAGAAAACAATCTCAGACACCCAGATATCTCCAGCTCAGATATGCAGGTCGAGTCATTACCCCAACAAACTACCAAAACTACAACAAATGGCGCTCGCCCCATCAACTCATCACGCAATCGGTTTCTTCTGTCTTCATGCAATTGCTCCCTAACCCGACGGAGGTTGTTTCTTTTCTTTGGGGGATGCGGCTTGTTGACTTCGAGGGCTTTTTTCAGGCAGATGTGTGCGCTCCAGCAGAGCGGGTTAGACCCTTTGTTCTTCTCCCGTCGCAGTGAACTACAGCTTACATTGTACGGCCCCAGAGAAACCCACCATTGCCTCTCTAATTCATCACCAGATGCGACTCTGGAACACGATGCCAGATACCCCTGCCCTTAGTGTCGCCATGCATGCTGCTGTTATAACACAGCAGCATGCATGGCGTGTGTTGGTCGTTTATTTTCTTACCTTGCAGTGGGGAGCGGCAGGTTGGGGTTTGCGTGTTCTTCCTGTGCCTGCGTGGGATAGATGGGGAGACATGGGAGATGGGTTAATGGGGGGACTCTAGAATTGCCTGTAGGTGTGTGAATGATTGACTCTAATTCAGCCCTCCCATAGACCTCATCGCCGGCAGTTCCAGACGTTTTCCTTCCGAGGGCAGTCAGACGGACCCCATTTGGCTTAACACTGGGCCCTCGTGTAATTCACGGGACTTCACGGTGAACTACTTTAAGAGCAACCTCACATTCAGTAAGAGGATGGGCTACCTGGACCTGGGCAGGAAATGTGACTCGCAGTCAATGGCAGCCTTTGACATTGGAGCCTATTCTAACAACTTATAGGTGTCGTTCAGAGATGCAAGGTTTTGAAACGCGGCCTCTTTCTCAGCCTGATGAGCATGCTATCAGCAGCATCTATGGTCATTTTTCTGGGGTTTTTCCTTACGTTTACCTTCAAATCTTGGAATCCCAGAAACGACTGGGGCATTTCTGGGGTCCAGCTTTAGCTGCCAGACATTGAAGCCTTAGAGCAAAAGTCCACATCTTCAGAAGTGGGACCCTCGAGGAGTAATCTCTAGCCGCCGGGAGGAGGTGGCCTCTATGGGGCCGAGGTACAAGAGCAAGACCATCAGCCGTCAAGGGCCGATGGAGAGTGGAGCAGAGGTTAGAACACACAAACGGAGGCTGAATTCCGAGATCCATTTCTTCATCTCTATGTACCTTTGCTCGCTATTAACGTGTAGGTGCTGGTTAACAATGTGGCTGCTCCTCATGCACGCTGACACATTCCTCTTGACTTTGATGGTACAAATGTAAATACAGTTTTATGAATTCTAGATGACTCGTTTTGGCTTCCACCATGTGACACTGAGGTGAAGTAAATCAAAACTTCAGATTTTCTGTTTTAAGCCAGAGCATCAATTAAAAACATTGAACAGGAAATTTCTTTGCTAATACTCAGTGTAATATTTTGACATTTCTTTTAAACACAATTTGTTGTTTTTCTTTGCCGAGACTCAGATGAGAAGATTGATACTAATCTTATAATGAATTTTGGCAGTAACTTTTGGCAGAACAGCAAACAAAATGATTTCCCAAAATAGCAAAACACAAATCACTTTATGGTAAAGGTTGGGTTAAACGCTTTTGTTTTTCATCTATATGTTACAAAACTCAAAGTAATCAGAAGAATATACTGCAGCACAACTGATGTTCCTTTAAGCTCTATGGTGTCTTGCATGCCTATTTGGAATTATACACAAATAAAAGAATAAAAGATCACAAAAAGAGCACAAACACTCTATGAATGTCCTGTATTTGTTTGTGTGTGTGTGGTTAACAGGGAATGAACCGACTAATAGATCACAACCCCCTTTTTAACAGTAGTCATTAAATGGCGGTGGGAACCGTCGACGTGTGGCAGTGGGTGGACCGCCGTGGCATTAGCTTCTTAAGTGCATTCTGCTTTTGAAATAATTTAGTGGCCATTTTGTGTAAGACTGGGTAAGATGCCGGTCAATGGCCTCAACGACATTTGCAAGAAAAAAATGGTTTGAAATGTTTGATTTGGAATGTTGCTGATGGACACCACAAAGGAAGGAACATACTAAGCATAGTAACCTCTAGTGCTAGTAGCGGGCCAACAGCACTAAAGAACAGTAATGGTTCTAATTCCAATAAAGAGAAAATCCAAGGTCACACTGTGAACTTCCTCCCCATCAGAAGACTACAGAGACTGGCTGGCAGAGTGCATAATATCCTCACAGCTATTTTTACCCTCAAATTAAAATCTATGACATGTTGAAATGACTGCAGTGTGCAAGAGGGGTATTCAAAGCAGACACTAATGACGCTTATTAATGGCGTGAATGAAGTCTTGACAGGTCGTGTGTCATTCTGCAGGCAATGCTCCACTGGCATAATGGCTAATGTAAGTGGGGATAATTATATATATTATACCCTGTCTTATGGTATTTTGGCAGGAGTATGAGGAGCCAGGCAGTTAGAGAGGAGAGTGAAAGTGCGTGCTCTTTTAGAGACAGGGATGTGCATGTGTGTGTTTGTGTGTGTGCGCACATGCATGTATATATGTTCACCATCTGCAGCACTGGTCCAAGGGATGAATAATAGTAAGACAACAGCACCAAACGGTGGTTGAACAAGCCTTCTGCATAAAGAGACATGCATCAGATAAACAACATTCACGACATTTGTTTCCTGTGTTTTGTTTCAGGAAACAATGCGATGCTTAGCGAGACTGAGCACTGTGTATTTGGGGGTGCTGAGTTAATTAAACAATAAGTAAATAAAACAAAGAGGGCTTTCTTTGACAGAATAAATGTGCGCATTGGAAATGTAATTAGGTGTGCACGTGTGGGATGCATTGAGGTTGGCTAGCTCTGTCTGAGACAGAGAGACAAGCAATGACCATTAAATCTGTGCTATTAGAATAATCTGTGTTAGAGAATAAAGGAAGCCATTGTTTAGAACTGAAACATTAGAAATAAAAAACAGATCAAATTGAAAATAAAATCGTGAGTTATTATTATAATCACAATTATTGTTTAATTATGGTCATGATTCCAATTTTACAAAAATAATGGGGAGATCTTTATATTCAAAATGATTTAAAGACCTTTAAAAACTATTAATATAAACAAAAACAAAAAAAACTGCCAACTTAAATGTCTTTCACAACAAATATAAAAGAAGGATGTAAGGATGACTAAATTTAAATCCTCAAATAAAAATCCATCATTTGTTCACTAGCAAAAAAAAACAAATGATTAGTCTGGCTGTTATCTGCTTCGTATAACTATTATCATCATCATCATGATTGTTTTTTTAAGTACAGTATGTCTTGGCCCTTTAACAGAGCGAGACTTCTTACTTCTTACTTTACTTCAATAGAGTTGAGTACAACTTTCTTTACCCCTGTAGGGGGAATTGTATACAACAGGTCGACACACACCTTTCAGTGGACGTGGGTGGAGGGCCGGGGACGGCTGCGAGGGGCCAGTGGGAGGTGGTGGTGGCGGTTGTAGGAGGGGGGAGGGGGAGGGGGGGGGGGGGGGGGGGGGGGTGCCGGCTGAGAGGAACTCGGTAGATCTCTCCTCTCTGTGATGTTGGCAGGAGAGAGCTTGCTAATTGGAGGCCCGGCGGTAGAAGCTGTTCATTAATGCCTCGGCCTCTTGGTTCCCCTGCTCAAACACCTTGTCTCATTTATCGCTGTATTTACCCCCCCCCCCCCCCCCCCCCCACCTCCCCCCTCCTCCCCCCGATTCCAACACAGGACCTCGGGACACACCAAAGGTTCAACGTGGAACAAGGGGAAAAGACAAGGAGAAGGAGAGACGGGAAGGTGGGGAGGGGGAGAGAAAAACCGGGAGGGAGAGAGAAAGGGTAACTTATGCTCAGTGGGAATTAACAAAGCACTTAGTAATTAAATCTAAATTGACATTCCGGTAATTAGCCTCTTGATTAGGAGCAATAACACAATTAGCCAACCAGTCTTTGCTAATTGTTAATTAGTATAAGCAAAGTTATTGTGTGTGTGGCAGAGGGAGGCATGTAAAAGAACAAATGTTAATCTGTCTCTCTTTCAACAGACGCGCTCCCTCTTTCTTTTTTCTTGCCGCCTCTCCATTGAGCTAGCAGGCAGGTTCATTCCCTTTCTCCTCACTGACGCTGCATTCAGAAGCAGCAGTCAGTAATTAGCTAAAAGTCTTATCAAGGATATCATCAGAGAGCAGGCCGAGCCGTGCTGGCACGTCTCCATGTCTACCTTGTTCGAAACATTCCTCTTCCCCGTCTGCATTTGGCGAGGTGTCACACGGGGGGTATTTGTTCTGAATGAAGATATGATGTGGATTAAATGCAATCATAAAAGGGGAAAAGGAGCCACCGTGCCGGAGATGAATCTTATGGAGATGTAATTTATCTAAAAGGTTTTAGTTTATGAAGCAGGAGAACGGAAGACCTTATTAAGGCCAGCCAGGAGACAAGAGAGGACGCAGGAAAATAGATGAAGGGACGATAAAGATGTTCCAGGAAGTCGTCTTTACATTGGGCCCCCGTGAAAAACATGCTATTTCCAACGGAGCAGTACAATGCACTTAATTTACACAAATGCACAACTAATCAGACAGGATTTGGAGAATAGCTTCCTTTCGGTTCATCCCTTCTTCATAAACACAGCAGTTGCACTTCAAAATAAATATGTCTGACCGTTAATCTTCTGTAACTTGTCAAAATGGTCGATTCGCTGGTGAAAAGAGTGGAAGATACACATTCCTATCAGCCGCTTTGTAATCGTTCACACACATCAGCACCCACAAACCAACTTATGTGGTGATAACTCTGTATGTGCTGGTGTGTGTGTGTGTGTGTGTGTGTGTGGAGAGGAGCATGTAACCAGCTCCAGATTAGCTGGCCTCCCAACACAAATATTTGGCAGCAGCATGAGCTGTCTCAGGACGCACCGGAACATGAAATTAAGCAGGAAAGGTGGAGGTGACGGAAAGAGCTGAAGCTGCCCTGCTGAGAGGAGAAGTCTTCCGGGAGAAACAGGTGGATGGGCAGCTGCTCAGCACCAACCAAACATGCGAAGAGAGAAGAAAAAAAAAAATTGGCATTTATACTCAATTTCCTGTAATGAAATTTGGAGATGAGAAACGCAAAAGGCGCGCGTGTGTAAGTGTGTGTGCGTGTGTACGTGTTATGGGGTCTGCCTTGTGCCGGGGCTCCTGCAGCGCCCCACCCACTGAGCCTCTAATTGGATCCTTATTACCAGGCCAGCCTCCATCCCAGGAATGATGGATTCATACCACGCAGAATTCCATTAATCATTCCTTACTCACAGTCCACTCTGAGGAGAGGGCAAATTCATTTCTTGTCCCGCCGAGCGGCCACCATAATGAATATTCATGAAAGGAAATTTGGGGTCAGGCCTAATAAGGGAGGTAATTTGTAATTTGCGCTGTTCCCGCTTGGGTCTTGTTCAGCAGGTTAACCTATAGAACAGGCGGGCACATGCGTATCACACACTGCCACAGAACACCCTGCAACCCACACTTAAACATACTGTAGTTTTACTCCCAACCTTCCAGGTGCCAGCGAGAGTCATGTACGTATTCTGTCTCGGTTTTGAGTAATTACCGAATATTATAGTTATATTTTGCAAAATGTCACCCCAAAAGAGTGTGTCGATGTGTTCATCTTGTGGCTTTAACGATGGATGCATTTGTTCTTCTAAAACTTCAGGCACTTGAGCTAAAAATTGCTGATCGGTTGTATTTTTATTTCTTAAAAATGTACAGTAGAAGAATTTCAATCGAGCAAAAAACATTATTTAATGAGGACTACTTTAACTACTACCACCAGAGGAGCCCTGGGATAAAACATACAATTAAAAATGGCGTTACATTTTTTCAAAATGGTGATTCCTCTCTGCCTGACCGAACAAGCCCTTTGGAAAGAAAATCCCCTTTTAAATAAAACAGGTGCTTTAAGAGAACAATAACAAATGCCTTCACTCTCCTTTCAAATCACAGTACTTCACCCCCCAACAGCATTTACTGCTCCTGAAATTATGCCCACCTGGCATCACTTAAAGTCACTTAATTAATAATTTATTGATACATTTGAAGTGATTAAAATTCATGACCAGAAAGTGTTTTTAAAATAGTGCCCTAGAACCCTCAGGGTGTCCAGTCAGTGCATTGCGTTTGTTAGATCAGGAAGGAATTATTAATTGTACCTGAATGTTTAGTGGGGTCAGGCAGTGGGGGCAGGATGCCTACAGCCCTGTGTGTGTATGTACAGTACGTATGTGTGTGTGTGTGTGTGTGTGTGTGTGTGTGTGTGCGCGCATGCATATTTCGGAGGAGAGAGGGTGTTTGTTACAAACACACGCTGATACCAAAACACCTGTAGGGAGTCAAATATAGTATGCAGACAGCATACTAGCACAGTATTCTATGTCTATCTACATTAATACCACAAACACAAACACACACACACACACACACACACACAGACACACACATCTCTGGTAGCATCCCATCATTTTCTCCGCTACCCTTCCTTCTTGTCTCCATCATCAACCTCTGCTGGAAAGGGGAACAGCCATTAAGTAACCATGATTCAGACGTGAAGTCAAAAACCTGTCACGGTGTTAGCACTATACATTATGGACATGCATATCCGAGTTAGAACCATTGGTTGCCAAGTATGTTGCACGTTCAGGAATTCTTTGTCGGGATGGAAAAAAACAGTAGACAAATGGAGGTGAATTATTTAGTGGATTGTAACAAACCTGATTTACTTTAGAAGTCAATTAATATAAATGTTATTCAATTTTAAGCTTTTACAGCGCTGCTTGGCAAAGGATGCCAACCGTGTGAAGGATGCATTTACATCATTATTCTAAATCCGAATTACGATCATCGTAAAAACATCACTAACTTCGTTTGTACAGAGATTTGCATGCAGCTGAAACCTCTTTAATGTGTTTGACATATTCCCTTGTATTCACGTTCAAGTTTGACTAAAATGTTATACAAAGAAATGGAAATTACAATTTTACAGGTGAAAGTTCCGCATTTAAAATTGTTATTAAAAGTACCTACGTATTATATGTGTATTAAAAGTAAATGTTACTATAGTAATTGTAATTTAATAAGAATTTAACAGTGTTTTAGTTTTTTCAAAGTGCTGCTAATATTCACAATTTACTTAACTGCTGGGTAATGTACAAAAGTAATTATAACTATGGAATAAATCTAGTTGAATAATATTTACCTCTCGATAATGATGTGGTGCAAGTCAAGTGAAGCATGTTAACATAATCTTTCAACTCCACTACTTACGGTAGAAAACCGTAAAATAAAAAATGTAAATACCTTTTTTTTGTTTTATACCCACACACCCATTTGTAGACGGAGATGCAAAGGTTGCTGACCAGGATCAGGGGATTAATAACCTGTTTTTCAGCACTGAAGGGACCAGAGGAGGGCTCAGGGGTGAGAAAGAAGCGCTGCACTGCAAGAAAGACAAATGCCATTGAAGGTCTAAATAAGGAACATGGTGTGTCTCGCCATAAAGGTGAGCAGACTGGTCTGTGTTTCTCCGTCCTCTCATGTATAATACATCTTTCTCTGTTTCACCCCAAGGTTCGGAAGCCCAGGGCCCCAGAGACCAACACAGTCTTTTAAAGATATGTGCTCACTTAATCACTGAAGAAAAGGGCCCCTAGAGCTAGCCTAATATTATAATTAATTAATTCAAGCAAAGAGGGGTATTAAATTTCCTCCCTCTTAGGATATCAGCCGAATACATTGACCTTTGTTGAAATCACCCTCTAATTCGAATCAGGTTTTCGTGCCGCTTACAGACGAAACTTGTTTCTTTCTTCTCTTCTCCCGTCTTTCGCTTCTCTTTGTCCGTGCGAGTTTGTGCAAAAGATGCAGAAAGCTGCGAGGATTCGGGTTTGTCTCTATACTGTTCGTCTATTTTGTGTCTCGTGGTTCATGCTTCGCTTGTGTGCCTCTCCCAAATCACGCACATGAGAGTGTGCCTGAGCATATGTGGGTGAGGTGTGCGCACAAAAGTGCCAGCGAGTGATCCCTAGTTTTATCTCCCTGCTGTAACACAGAAAAGAACAGAAACTTTTCTTATTACCGGAGAGAGTGGGGGAATAGCAGGCAGCTAAGTCTCTGTCTCTCTCTTTCTCAGTGGTGTAGCTGACTCCCTAGTGTACTCAGGGTCTTCAGTAACTCCGACTGAAGTTCAGAGGGGTTAGGTAGTATACTCAAGAGGAAGAGGGGAGACACGAGGGGGAGGGAGGTGTTAAGCAGGATTGTAACGGTGGCAGCTTTAAAACAGAACTTTAAATCTCCACCTACGAGACGGAAAGCGAGATAGAGAGAGAGAGAGAGAGAGAGGGAGAGAGGGAGGACAATGGCGTCATGTGGCGTGCCGGTATCTTCAGGTCTTTGAAAGGCAAGAGAAGAGAGGATGAGAATAAAAAGAAGCTTGAAGAAGAGAATGAATGTGTTAACAGCAGTGGGCCGCATAATCTCCGCTGCTTTTTAGGCAGGTATGGATTTTTTTTTTTTTTTAAAAGCCAAATCTTTGCGACCTTACGATTTTAAGTTCAGTGAAACAGCTTCTCAATCACAAAAACACCAAACAAAATGAAAGAGGATTTGCAAGATGGATGGATGAATGGATGAGTGGATGGCTGAGCGGATGGATTGGCTGATAGAGAAACAAACACAGCAAAAGAACAAACAGATGTCAGGAGCTTAGGTGTGAATGAATCCTGTGTGCGCGACCATTAGTTAGTCAGTAATCTTCATGGTGTTTTGGTTATGAAGGACGATGATAGGTCCATCACTGAAGGTACTGAAGCTCACGATAAATTCCAATTCGAAAAAAAAAAGAAAAAACCTGCAATGAAGACATGATGCAGGATTCATCATTCTCAGAGGCGCTCCGTCAGCGGCTAGAGGCGAGGATGGAGTAGTTAACCTTCAAAATGTGACAAATTCTATGTCAGACAAGTTATTTATCTCAATACTGATATGCTTAATTTAACACCCCACCAACCAACCTACAAAACCAAGCGACGTTAAAGGTATTTGTGCTCCATCTTTCATCCTTCAAGCACCTGAACAACAGTTTGCCCATTATAATCCCCAACAGCCTGCCGGTGGAATTTAGAGAAGACAACACGCCTTCATGTTACAGAGGTTGCACCAGATGCTCTTTCTGCCAGCGGATGACATTCAACGCAATTCCAAACAACTTATTTGTTTTCAGCGTTAAGAAATGTCAGTCGGGCCTAGTTGGTTTTCTACTTGCTCTGTGTTGTGGACCACTAACTCCCCCTACTGGCACTTCTTCCAGCATCCGACAAAAGGGCTGTAGGAAACCAGGATACATGGCACTACATTTTGGTACAAAAGCAACAACGACTTTATGATTATAAAAAAGGCAATTATAGATTTTTTACATTTGTTTCAAAAGAACAAAAAGTTAGAGATATTGTACATTTAATATGAACTTGCTACAGATTCTGCAAGTGCATCAGCTCGCCACCACAAACTCCTCTCAGCAGCTATCTTACTCTGTGCAGGCTGCATCCAGGAAATCCGCTTACAAGTCCCTCCTCATCTCTCTTCTGCTTCTCCACCGGCTGCAGAGGAGAGTCAGTCAGTCGTCTTCTATCTATACCGCTCACCCTTAGAGGGTCGCAGTGGGGCTGGAGTCAATCCCAGCTGGCATCAGGCGAGAGACGGGGGGGGGGGGTGTCCACCCCGGGCTGGTCGCAGGGTGACACGGAGACAGAATCACTCACCTTCACCATGCACACACCTACGGGCGATTTAGAGTCACCAATTAACCTCTCCTGCATGTCTTTGGACTGCGGGACGAAGCCGAACCTTCTTGCGTGATAGGCGACAGTGCTAACGACCACGCCACACACACGGCTTGTGGAGGAAAATCAAAAAAAATCAAAAAGGATAAAGACTCATACGACAGCCCACCAACTGCACAATGATCACCCAGATCTCACCACCGCCTGAAACTCATTTCTTCACCTCCACACATGTGAAAAGACCGATCCTTTCACGCCACAGTTAATGGCGGGGACATTATTCATCTCTCCAGCCTATCTGAGATACTTTTCTTTGAGGAAATGCGGCACGAGGGCTTGAAGGGAGTCAGAGAGGAGTATTAAATATGCAGAGGAAGACGGACAAAGGTGCGGCGGAATAAAGAGGGGCAGGAGAGGTGGGAATGAAGGAGGACTCAGGGTGCATGGACACTCAGTTGAGACTGGGTCAGTTAGTGAGGGACTGCGAGGGAGAGAGAAAGAAAGGAGTGGTCGCTTTGACTGTGTGAGGGCTGTTTGTGAAATCTCAGTTTCAACCTTTCAAAGAGGCAACGCTACCTTTACAATGACTCTTTCTTTATTCAAAAATGGTAAAAACTCAAATAAGATCTAATAGGTTTTCTCATTTGCATCCCTTTCTGAAGCCAAAACTGTACAACAACAGAAGCAACTAAATAACTGAGGAATCAGAGCCAAGAGTAGTTTCAAAGGTGAAGCCCAAAACTTTAGAAAAATGTCTAATCTGCAGTGCTGATGAATTATGGAGCTAAATTTATTCTTGTGTCATGGTGCCATCTTCATTAGAGGCTTTTTGAAAGCGGGCCATCAGGTCCTGCAGGAGCATGTACGCCTGCAAAGGCTATAAAAAGTGGCTGCAACCTTCATCCGTGTGGCAAAAGCCAGTGTTTTTGGTGTGACTTCCAATCTGCCTGTACGGTGTGTGGCCTGAGCTGAAGAGATCATAAAGCCGGCTGAGATTGATGGCATCTTAATGGAGGAGGATGGATCAATAAGTAATATCAGCATGTTTTATTTCAAGGCAACACACATAAACCTTTACCAACTTCACAATGTCACTCAGTGTTCATAAAAGTTTCCTCCACATCCCTTCGGACAAAAAGAGATAAATCCATCAAAAAGTCGTCTCAGTTTTATAGTCCTCCCTCCTTCCCTTGCCTCCTTACACCCTCCCCATCTTCATTTTGATGTCTGTCTATTAGCAGAGGATGAGGCCTTTCCTGCTCTCACATCCAGGGGCTAAATTAGCTCAATCAGCCCCCTTTCACCTCTCTTCCGTGGGTTTCAAGCTGAGTGACACACTGCTCCCCTGGGAGGGAGGGAGGACTCATACATACACACACACACACACACACACACACACACACACACACACACACACACTGAGCCCAGCGGCCAGAAGAAGACTATGGAGGGAGGGAGGGAGTGTTGTAGAGACAGGTAGAGGGAGACTTTGGGGTGAGGAGAGGGTAGAATAATAAGAAGGTTGTTGGGAGAGAATGAAGCGTAATAATTTCTCCTTGCTCCGATAGAGAATGTATTCTCAACTCTGAATGGGGCTCTTTGTTGAACCCATAAGGAGGGAAACCTCAGTGATTACTTCTCCCGCCTCCCCACCCCGAGGGCACGATGGAGCTCAAGGTTCTGTGCCAAACCCACTTCAAGGAGGCCCGGGCCTTCAGAAAAAGAGGTGATGAGTGTGCGCCTCCTTATTCCGCAACAAGCACACTCCGCTAAGGCCCGACTCTGCGTACCCGTGCCAACATTTCTCAAATGGCCCCCTTCCTGTTTGATTTGTCTTCCCTCTCTCTCCCTCTCACCAAACAGCCACAGTGTCTGAGGAAGTGCAAGGCAGGCACTTCTGCAGCGTTAACAGCAGTGTGTTGGGGGGAGAGATGGGCGAAAAGGTGGCGATCGGAGCGAGCCATAAGATCTACTCTTTGCAGCTCTGCAGGGATTTATTAGACTGGGGAGTACATTAGCATCATAAAGACCCTGGAGAATGGGCGTGTGGATGGGCTGCAGACACCACCACTACACTTAAACATGCTCTGCAGCATCAATCTGTGCGCGTGTGTGGGGAATAAGATTGCCCCAATTTAACTTAAAAAAGGCTGTTAAGTGGTTTTATGGATCATCCCGAGGCCTGTGAACTAAGGCTTCCCGATATAGGCGCCAAAAAAAGAAGGCAGGTAAATGTTAAGGCCACCACCTTCGAGAAAATAGCATGATTTTGTCTAATTGGCATTAAAACATGTAATTTGTCAAAACCTTTATATTTATATTTGTTTAACGTGTGTACTGGGAACGTCATGTTGGGCCCGACATTTTATGAAACGGGAGGCCAAGTAGAAAATAAAGCAAATCAAAATGCATTGCTGCCGTTTGCTGCACAAAAAACATACCTTGCATTTCAAGTCTGCTCGCCATTTGTGTGACTACTCATAACAGGGGGAGCGTCCTCTACATTATGGATCTCTGGTGCTCTCTGGTGGACAAATAACGTAACAACATTCATTCAGCCAATGACGAATTACAAGTGATACAAACAGTAAAATAAATCAATAAATGCGAAGAAAATATTTACTTTCACTATCTTACATTTGACTAATGTACAAGGTATGGACTATTTTTCATTTGCACTTTTAAATGTCCCAATGAGATCTCAAACACAAACACAAAAAATATTTCTTCAATCAAGAAGAAACACTACGTCAGGGAATGGATTCTGGTAAAACATTTTATATTCTCAGTAAAATCAGAACCATTTCTCCCTGTGTAGTTTGCTTCGCACAGCGCCCTCTAGTGGAAGAAGGAGGCCTAAGCAGCTCTTTGGAGTGTTGGCTGGGTGAAAGTGCAACTAAAGTCAAACTGTGGCTGAGAGGGACGAGGCACAACTCCGGGAGGAGGACAGCGACCGATGGAGGAGTCTAGTTACACCGAGCCATGGCAACCATACGTCCACGGCTCAGAGTTCATTTGAAGTCGGTCATCTTCTAGTTTCCATGGAAACCAAAGTCAGGAAGGACGGGTGCATGGCAACCTGCTTAAGTCCGACCAGAACCATTGGTGAAGCTTAGATTCATCAAATGAAATATTTGAATTTAGTCAAATCAAAAAATCAAGTTTCTGTCTCAAATTCAGTATACAATAAAAAACCCAATAATATTAAACTGGTATTGCAAATGTACATAATCTCTTCATCTCTTTAAAGTCAGTTCTGTAGGTCTAAAAACAGTTCCCCAATCGATAAAACATCAGTGGCCGGTGTGCCTTTTCAGCGTGCTTACGGAAAATGGCTGTGAGAAGAAAGGGTAGTCTTGGAATAAAATTGTAATAGATCTAAAACAACAAATACAAATAAAATACATTTTTATACAAGTTACTGAAATAAATCTGATTCCAATTTTTCATTTACAAAGTCAAAATAATAATGCAGTTTCCAGTGCTTTGGGAGATAAAATAAACAACAAACTATAATAAAGAAAACAAATAGTTATTTTAATCAACAAAAAAAAACAAAATCACCCTAAACAATTCTTTCTACCTTTAATCAGTACTGATCATAAGCTATATCAAATCAAAGCCAAGCTCCAGGTTTACCGCAGCAGAGATACAAATCAGTTCCACTCCAGCCCTCTCTAACTATCACTATGACAGCTGCAGCGAGTGGAAAAAACAGATTCCCTTTTGGTGGCAGTTTGAAAGCGGTTTTACCTCTGCAGCCGACATCTTCCATCGACTCGTCAGGGGAGAAACTGAAGCGCTGGAGACTTGTTAACATGCTGATTTGAAAACTGCCTCAAGGCGGCACTGTATGTGTTGAATGTATATGAACACTATGAGGCATGTTTGCGAACCACTGGATGAGCCTTTGCACGTTGAATACATGCCTGCTTGTGAAATGCACGCAAATGCGTGCTGATAGTATGCATGTGGAAATTACACAACATCTGCCGTCAGTTGAGACAAACTGCACTTTTTTTCTCTACAAGATCGAACCCTCTCAACACATTTCCCCTCTAACCTCGGCTTGCAAGCAAGCAAGCTGGTTCCTACAGAGACAAATGGTAAAATAAAAATGTGTCCTGCCTCGACACGGCTACAGGTGGTACAGAAGCAAACCTTGTAAGCTTCAACAAGCATCATTAAAGTGGATATTAAATATGAAATACTGGTGGCGATCTCCAATCTATAAAAAAATAAGTATTTGAGGAGCAGCAGCTGCAAAAATGAAAAGGCACACTGATGGGGGCCATGAGCCGGACACAGGTCAGTGTAACATCTGCCACTGCTTCAAAATGATCCGCCTCGTGTATTCTGTTACAGTACCTGAGTATTTTGACACCTTGCAGTTTAGGATGAGGCGCTGTATTCTGAAGGCCATCCAAATGTTTTCTCCATTTTCTCCACAGTAAAGCTCATGACGGTGTCAAGTGTTAACGGTGTGGGAACAGGGAGACAGCAGTGTGTGTGTGTGTGTGTGTTTCGGAGTTCACAACGACTGTCCTAAGAAGAATACACTTTGGCTTTAAAAAAGGCTCTCGCACATCTGATTCAAAGACCAAAACATCTGATGCTGGAGGCAAACGCCAACAAACATCGAGGAAGAGAACAATGTGATCCGACTGCATCCCCTTAAGATAAATTATGCATGCAGGACCATGGAGGGGTTTGCGTTTTATTCACTATAGTTCATTCAAGCGTTTACGGTTACTATAAGAAGTTGATGTGAAGCGAAAATAACTTGCCCTCTATCAAGTGAAACAATGCACTTGGCTGTCCTTGTATCCGATAACTTCATCTATTTAACTGCCGGTTTTGTCCCTTGTTCAATTGTGATTCAGAGCAACCTTTATGGAACCAGAGTGCAATATCACTCCTGAGCTGGCAGTGTTGTTCCACCTCTTGTAAATGCTTTGTTGGGCAAAGTGTCAAGCTCCCCGGTTTATTTTACATGCGCTTGTGTGTGCAAACGTCTGCACTTTACTCGTTTCGAAGTGTGTGGTTGTGTACGATGGTTTTGTTTGTGGGCGAGGTGTCACTGTACCGTAAGTGTCACTGGTGTGTGTTCAAATGGTGTGATGTGAAAAGTACGGTGTCTTGGTGTGTGCCGGGCAAATGTCTGCTCGCAGTTTCCTCTTTGTTGCATGTGGTGCAAATCGTGTGCCAACGTACCGTTACTTTTTAAAGTGGTTTTACATTTTCACATTTACATTTCTATAAAACCTCTGCATGTGCTTGTGCTCACTTTTGTGTGACTGGATGTGTGTGCCGGTTTGCACGCGTCTACAGTATGTCTCCGTCCTCTATGCTGAAGCTGGATCTGCGACTGGAGTCCACCGAGGCTTCAGGCGACATCGCAGAGAGCAGCGGGTCTCCTCCCATGGGGGACAAGGGCTCGTCCATCATCAGAAAGCCCAGCTCGCCTCTCCTCCCGTGGACGTCCAGTCCACCGAGGTCGCCTAGCCCCGACATGCCGTCGGAGAAGTTGGGTAGCCCATCACACAAGTCCAGCGACTGGGTAAAGTCAAATGGCTGGGAGCTGCCCACCGCTGGGAATTGGATGGGCGGCTGCGGCTGCTGCATGTGCTGGGGGAGTGGTTGCAGCTGCCTGTGCTGTTGCTGAGCCTGGCCCGGGTGATGGAGTTGGCTCTGGTGGAGGAAGTGGTGCTGCTGAACCTGTGGATGAGCCTGGTTCTGGGGTAGGTGCTGGGGATGGTGGTGGGCTTGTGCCATGGAGTGAGAGAGGTTCTCCTCTGGGGTGGACTCTTGTTTTATGTACGAACCGATCAGGTCAGGCGGGTTCAGGGCTGAGGGAGAAGGGCTGGGCAGACCGTGAATGCGAGCCTGCATCTCCAACTCCTGTGGACAGAGAGCAACATCGTCAGTCCCTGATGCATTGGCTGTGATTGTGTTTCTCTGCATGTGTCTGTTTGTGTGTGTGTGTGTGTTTTACCTGGATGCGTAGCATCAGCTGTTTGTTGGCCATCTCCATCCTTTTGAAGTTATTTTCCACCTCTCTGGATCTATGTGCGTCCTTCTGCATGCGTTTGATGTACTCTACAGACGCCCGCAGTATAGTGCCTTTGTTCCAGCGCATATCACTATGCACACAGTAAAGTATACACAGGCCATTGCGTAGATAAGTACCTGGCAGTAACACACTAGATCTCCACTGAAAGTATAATGTTTTAAAGCAACTCACAGGTCATTGGTTTTGGGAATCATGGTGCCCAACTCTTTGATACGGTCATTGATGTTGAAGCGCCTCCTCCTTTCAACTATTGAACAGGCAAGAAAGGATAAAAGGGGGAGAAAAAAAATACATAAGGATTGTGGCGTTTGGAGTAAATAGGTGAATTATTAAATATGTATCACATCCATGCAAACAGTAAACATGACACAGGGCTGCACTGTGGTGCATATAAGAAAAGTGCTGATAAGCTGGTAAGCGATATATAGGGTGAAGTACAAAAATGGACAAACGTTGAGGAGCCCACACACACACACACACACACACACACACGAACCCAGTCACAGGCAATTACCCTCAAGTGCCAGGGCAGCACAAAGTTACCAGGTTAACCATCCACCCACTAGTTGCACGACATCAGCTAAATCAGGGTGAGGCTATAAAAAGTCTTTTTGCATGAGACAGGTTATGGTGGGTGTATTTTGCAGACTGGAAGTGTGTCCTTCTGCTCAGTTCACCAACATTACTGTGCGCTCAATATTCTAATGTGTTTAGTGTTTGATCGGACCCAAACTTTGGGGGGCTATAAGAGTGAAATATGTCGTTTTCCTATGATAGGAACCTGCATGCTGAAGGAAATACTTACTCAGATTGTGGTTGTCTTTCTTCTGTCTCTCCTTGGCCATCGCACGGGCTTCTGTGTCATTGCATTGACAAAGAGCAATTAACTAATGGCTGACATTGCTGCTTCTCAACAGAAATAGTTTATTAATGGTGTCAAACATTTATGACAGGACAAGGCTCTGTGTGGAAATCTTTCGTATTTACTAAATGATCTTAGTCGATTTTCGTGTACAACTTAATCTTTCACACCTGAGATTTCTCGTTTGACGGTCAGGGTGGCTGGACAGGAGTTGCTGGTCATAGCGATGGCTGGACCCTTCATCCCCGGACCTGTATACACATCCAGGTGACTGGTAGAAAGGGGCAGCTGGGGAGGACACACACACACACACACTAAATTAATATAAACACTTGATGTACACCTTTATGCAATGCTTTGTTGTCCACAAAAATAGTTAAAACTAAGGGAAATCGAAGGAAACTAAGGTTACTCTTGGGATGAATCTAATCTGTTTACAGCGCCATGTACCTCGCTAAGTATCTTTATATAGGCTGTGATCGTGTTTAGTGTGCTGTAAAGAATGGATAGCAGACAATAATATTACACCAGCAGCATGCCAAACACGCTGCAATGATTGACTCGGGCTTGATTCTCTCCCCTGCCTGCTCCAGCTCCTGGATTTACACGGGTCGAGAGGGTTACTAACACTCGCACTTTGGACAAAAGCTGTGATTTCGTTTTAAATAGACTCCTAAAAAGAAGTGATTTCCGTTTAATTGTACCGTATAATTTGAGTGTGATGGACTTTTGATGCCTTGTTAAAAATTGAGGCGAATGTGAGACTGCTAATGAGGACAGAAAGATAAAGACGTTGAAGGAAGAGATACCTTATCATCTGTTGGCTACTGTGAAATGTGAACTCAAACACATTTGACTCATAAACACACACACACACACACACACACACACACACACACACACACACACACACACACACACACACACACACACACACACACACACACACACACACACACACACACACACACACACACACACACACCTCTTGAGGTTTATGTAACGTCACTTTGTTAAAAACCTCACAAAAGTCAAATCTAGTAATCTAATAATCCAGTAAGAATAAGACTATATTGTTGTGTTTTACATATTTGCCAACTGGACCTACGAATTTGCACGTTAAGCTGTTAATATTTGGAAAATCCCATTTAAAGGGTTGCATTGATCTTCATTGGGGTTTCTCACAGGAGGTTTTAGACTGCGATGGGTGGACCTCAGACCCTGCAGCGGGACCAGGGAATGCAAACAATGCACATGCCTTGATCTGCTGCACTTTGAGGGAACTTTTAAGAGGGTGGACCTTTGCACTTGTTAACAATGATGTGCTCTAGTAAACAATTTAACCATAAACGTATTGGTTGTACGGATTCAAATGTTGATGACACAGAAAACAAGCTTAAGATCCCCGTTTCAAGGCGGCTTAAGAGAACCAAATTGTTGAATATTTTGCTTAATTAGACTGTTGCATTCATCGACATACTACAGTTGAGAAAGAAACCCTGATATTTAAAAAAAAAAAAAACAAAGCTGTGAATCCTTGCACGCGAACCCCCCAAAAAAAAACAAATAAAATCTGATCACAATGATCCACCCTAGTATGGTTAATTCATGTCTTCTGCTGATGATAGAAAACAACAGTTTTAGATGAACTTCTATTCTCTGACCTCCTGTCTCGTGTCCCGGCAGCCTAACTGTCTCAATGCAACGCTCAGGAAGGAGAACTCAACTGAACCAGCGGGTTGGATCGGGAGTGTAACCATCCATGCAAACTCACACACACTTAAGAGTCAAAATGTTCACTTGTGCCTGGTATTCAGTGGCATTCCCAGCTTTTACTTAACTTTGAGATTCCAAGAATTCCATGGAGTTTGGTGCTTTAATCCTCAACAGGATTAGCGGGTATTTTTTTGCTCACTGGTCTGTCAGTTCTCAGAGTTTTGGTTCCAGTGTATTTTAACACAAAACAATGTACACAACATCTGTAATACGTTTTGATGACTATCAACACAAATGGATCTGCACTTTGAGTTTCTCTTCGAGCGTCTTTATTGTGTGGGTTTACAAACACAGACCGGCGCACGCGCGCGCACACACACACACACACACACGCACACACACACACGCATCCTCATCGGGGTTGATCATTTGCCTAATCCAATCAATCGGTGTAATGTTACAAGTACACAGACAGGGTCACAGTGAGTAAAGCCATCAATGGGCCAGGACATGTTGGATAATATAACAGGAGGCTTTTTGGGTGACTCCCTTCCTTTTTTCTCTCTCTCTCACAAACTCACACACAACTGAAGCGGTGAGTCAGATAGACGACCACACACAATGAGCTGAGCCTGCACTAATTGGAACTGCCAACACGTATACCCCAACCAGGCGCTTAATGTCAACCCAAATAGGCATACATTCCGTTTTTTTGAGTCTTGCCGTACCGTCTAACACATGCACAAACGCAAAAATAAAACCAAAAACCTCCCCCATCCCGCCGCCCCTGCTGTAGCTCATTTGATAATCAGCGACCCGAGGCTGGGAGTTAGAGGCGTCACTGCATCCTGCGGTTCACGCGGAATGAGCTTCCACAGTAACCAAAGTCATGCTAAATAATTGTCAGACAAATACCACGCGAGTGTCTTACCAGCTGAATCTGCTCTCCTTCAAAAACTTCCACAATGGCATACGTCTTATTCATCTCCTTCATCCTCTGCTCCTCCACTCACTAGGCCAGCGGTGTTTCTTCTCCTCTCTCGGGCGCCACCGCGCACACAGCTGTCTCTGGCAGCGCCGCCCCCGTCCTGAGACACTGACCTCGGCAACACGGATCCCGCCGCTCCTCTTTCTCCTCTGAACTGCCCCCTAACTGGACTTTCAGCCCGTTTCCCTCTTGCACAAATTGCCCCCATCCCCCTTTCCCTCCTCCTTTCTTCTCCTCCCCCTCTACTTCTCCACCTCTCTATCTTCCACCAAACATCTTGTAAACAAGTTGAAGTCTAACTGCCGGCAGTTTAATTGTTAATTTTCTGAGTTTGTTCCCTCAGACACAGAGCACACCACAGTCCCCGACTGGCATGTCTTGCCTACGGTTTTAACTAGGTCCGTGGTGGATTAAGGATGGAATGTTTAGTGCTTAAGTCAATTAAACGCGTTTTCATGGGTGTATGTGAGCTTCAGTATATGGGTGCATTGGATCATATAGGACTGCACAGGAAAAGACAGTCAACAAAACCGGTTTATGGTTTAATTTCAATGGCTCACTTGCAAAAATGAGAAAAACATAATGTAACGCTCATTCTGTTTTAGGAGGAACAACATCGTAGCCACCCCTAATCACAGCAACCCAGAACATTGGCATGACATTAAAGACTCAACAGAATCGTATAATGCGGTTACAGAAACTAAAGCCAACAGCTGAGTATTGATGACTCGACATATCCAACCCTAAGACTAAATTAGAGCAGACCTGAACCAAAACATGATCTAGAGCAGAAAAAAGGCACTAAATATTCGGTGAATACCACACAATATTATTGAATTCAAGAGGCGATGCGTTCAACTTTTCATATATTGCAAGTTCATTAGAGTTAACCATTTTCAACAATTTAATTATGAATAATAAGCAATAAAGATACATTTCTTGATAGTGGAACACTATTTTATAAAGATTGTATTTCCATGTGTCCGTGTGTCTTCCATCCGAGAACACCCCCCCCCCCTCCCTCCCGACCCTCTTAAAACTTTCTGACACACAGGTGTTTGGTGAACATATTATATATGCACATATTATATATGCAGCTGAAACAGGAGTCCAAATGAAACGTTTTGAAGACCATTACGGCTAAATTAGTCTTGAAATCACACTTTGCTGGTGGGTCGGTTGTACTTACCGTGTTTGGCATGTGGACAGGGTCAATGTAAGCCTGAATATCGTCGTAATTGGACTGCATGCTGATGATGTCATCAATGACCTCATCCATCTGGAAGAAAAATCCTGGGTTTGAGCAAATATGGCAAGCTTCAAGACCGATCGTCGATAACTTTAAGACAAAAAATGTGACAAAACCTAACGTACATTTACATGCTATTACCCTACAAAGAACACTTTCACTACCCCAGAGTTTATCAAACTACCAAAAACCTGCTGACATGCTGCATGAAGGCCTCCGGGCGCATGTCTCACTCCAGAGAAGACCTTTAAGATGACTATCCTTTCACGGATTCTAACTGTCAGACTGGAGAAGAGAATGGGTCAAAGTCTGACAGGTTCAAAGGGCCTTAAATTCTGCTGTACCACTGTCCCTTGTTAAGCTGTAATTACTGTTGCAAGGCCATAATGGAGCATTTAAATTGCAATGATAGAGAGTCTCACCTTCATCCACACGCCACCTGTATGCACAACACGTTAACAGCAATGTATTCACGAATTTTGCTGCAGCCGGCCAAAAACCTATTAAATCATTACGACTTCTATAAAATACGGAGATAATGTCACTTAGGAGGCTGTATTCCATCCTCATACATTTATATCAGTGTAATTAAGTCATATTTTTAGGATATTTGTTCAATCTGGTTCTTATAAACCGTACTTTATAATCTGAGCAGGAGTTTATGTCTACCCCCAGACTCTACCTCAGTCTCGTGGCTGGAGCTGATGTTGAGCATGGCCATGGGGCTGTTGGGGGCGCTGTTTCCAGACATGAGCTGCTCAGTGCGCATGTGCGGTGAGCGAAGGGGCGGCGGGGCCGACGCCGAACCCCCTGTAGGTCCCATGTTTGTGGGGGGAGAGGGCGGCACGAGACCTGCTACTGCATGGATGGTCTACACGGAGAGAGAGAGAGAGAGAGAGAGAGACTGATGATGGTGCTAATGAGTGTGTATGGGCAAACAGAGACAACAGCGACAGTCTATTTGGATGCAGTGGATCTATTGAGGGGCAAACAGGTACAGAGCACAGTGTAAAGGCATTCAGAAAGGTACCTGTTTGGTGGCAAAGGTGGTGGACAGGAATTCTTTCACCTGTTGCCTCCGAGACTGACGGATGTGGTAGTCTGTGGGATTCTCGAGGTGGGTCTGTACCTGTGTTACAGATGGACAGTAACAGAAAGGAACAACTTCTTATGTTTATCAGGCTCATTGATCCCATTCTGAGTTTATGTTTCCCTTTTACGACGCTTTGGTGGAAACAATATACACAACATAAATAAGTAATTTAAGGTGGTTTATAGATACCAAGTGTGATCCAAATATAAATATAAGGAGGAATACCAAACAATAATGTGTAATATGAATAAGTGAGAAATGAAAGAATGGGCTTCTCACTGTGTTTTCCGAAAAATAAATATTTAAAAGTTGGAAAAAAGGTTCAAACCGTATCTTAATGTAAATATACATAAACTTGTACCTTGAGGTAAAGATACACTTGGATTAGCCTAAATGGATGCCGCTGTGACTATGGTAAATGGTAAATAAATAACAATAAATAATACTAATAAGTAAAGTACATCCGTAAATTTGAGCAGGCTCAAGCCCCAAAATAAAACAACAAAGCAGTGGTAACACTGGATACTCTGACTTTAACACATAAATGGTTAGTGTGTCTTATCAACTCGGCATGGTTTACAGACAATATGAAAAAATATACCACCCTGAGTGTCTGCTTCAAATGCCCACCTAATTATCTCTGTTCCATAACACTGAAACGGCACTGACGTTGCAGCATTAAGTCAGTAGTAGAGCCTACAGGAGTAAAGCCACTAAAGCCTGTGGTGTGGCTACATGGAGCAAAGGGCTGGCCTCATTCCTTCACATCAAAGAGTAAAGCTCAGTAGAGCGCCGGCCCGCTGCCCGTTACAACAGAGACAGCCTCAAGCCCTCGGCCGTCCAACCCCCCTCCGTTTTTCAACCAACAGCAGGATTATATCAAATGAACCAGAAACGCTTTAGTAAAAACATGTTTTTCACACCTTTATGCTAATTTGTGTGATTCTTTTCATTGCAGCAGGTATTAAAACACCGGCGATTGGCTCACGAGACCCAGATGCATTTTAAGCCAGCGAAACAACTATTCATTCTATTTTAACCATTTGGAAACACAGGGGCTCTGGCACGCTGAGAAACTGATGGACCGACGGATCGCCTTCTCAACAAAAGGAAGGGAAACACACGGACAGGCTGAGATTTCATAAACAGTTGTCCACACACACACACACACGCGTACACAAAGAGCAACCTGTCGGTGCAGAAAATGTCTCCTGTTACCTGTGAGATTTACAGTTCAAAATACAATAAAGCCACAAACACACACATTGTGGAGTATTACGCAACCCCCCCCCCCCCACACACACACACACACACACACACACACACACACACACACTGACCCTAACACGCACCATCAAAGATAAGGACTCAAACGAGTATCTTCAGGAAAATCAGGCAAAATATCACTTAATCAGTCGCTGTCTGGCTTAAACTATGTACGTCGCTACGGTCTGTCTTTTCGCGAGACATGTCAAACATCTCTTATCTGGCCGTCCTCCTCCCCCTTCTGTCTGCCTACCTGTTTGCTGATCCACCGCATTTTTTGTTGCGCTGCTTTTTTTTTTTTCCTTCAAATCTGTCCCCGATTTTCCCCCTGTGTGGCAGTGCTGCCTCGTGAGAGGCCACAATGCCCAGTAAAGCCCTGAGCACCTCTGCTGCATCCTGCTGCTCAGCAGCATGTGAGTGGATTAATGCAAGCGCCACAGCCCCGTGTCTTTTTGAAACCGCCTCAACCAACATCTTTTCTCTCTTCCGCCAATCCCCTCAAAGAAATCGGATTAGTTTATGAACCAAAATTACATTTTACTCCACTCGTTTTAAGAAGAATGGTGTTCAATCAGCAATGGATCAAACCACAAATATCCATTTTGTTTGTTTTCCAGTTTAGAAACTTCACCAAACATCATTTTCAATAAGCCATTCCCAACCAATCACACAATAGCGTGAAACGCTAATTGAATTAAAATCAGCATTAAAAAAAGATTGCTATACTTATATCGGCTCATTGAGTAATAAATAAAAGGCAAGTCAAATGAAGACACTGGCTGATAATAACAATAATAGTTTGTTGCAGCTCTACTGACCTTCAGAACCTCCACAGGGACCTGCATGCTTTGGTGATGCTGTGGGGTGCTAATGGCTGGCGTGGGTGCAGGTGGAACAGCCATGCAGTGCTGCATGTATTGCAGGGCTGCATTCTGCTGCTCTATCTGCTGCCTCTCGCGCTGCTCCTCTTGCTGCAGCTGGTCTCGCATCAGCTGGACACACCACACACACATGTCACAGGAATGCTCATTAAGACATTGTGAAAAGCTGCCTTTAGGTTGTTACTTTTGGAAACAAAGAGCTGCTAGAAGAGCACAATATCTATTAATTCCCCTTGTAAGAAAAGTATGCGCAGTAAATATATGGCAGAAGCACGGAGCTCTGACATTAACTAGAATACCTTCCTATTTGGGATCCAACAAAAAAACAACACTAAAAACGGATTTTCATACTCAAAGCAAATGAATAGCTTGTACGTGCTGAATTCCGGGTGGTTGTATTGTACCTGCATCCGCAGGCCAATGCGCGAGGCCATTGCTGGGGGTCGAGGGGGCAGGGGAGGGCGAGCCGACGTTAATGCGCCGCAGTCCAGCCCGAGGAGTAGAGGAAGCTGGGGAGGAGAGAAGGAGGAAGTGTGAGGCGAGGATTCCCAAACAAGAGGTGTAGCTACCACAAAGAGGATTCTGCAGTTCAACTGATCAGCATTGTTAATAGTTGCATCGTCATTAAGGAAAGAGAAAGAAAAAAGGGGATGTGTGCAATGTTATAATTCACGCCTTTTGTTTTAGGTACTCTTTATATTATTACTTGTCTTAAATGACATGTTTGACAGTAAAATTGATCACATGAGATATGATATACTATGAGACTCAAGCTAGGCTAAATACATCTCTAGGCCTTTTATTGTCTGCACAGAGATGACACAGATTCTAACCTTCTAACTTAGACACCCGTAAGTACAAAACAAACTCTTTGTCTTGGTCCATCACTAAACATCACTAAACATGCTTATGCATCCATCCACTGTATGTTCTTACAGGATTAAAAAGGCACCCAGTCATCTTTTGACTTGACTTGTTTCTCAAAGGCAGGCTTTCCCTCTCTTAATCCTATTTACTTATGCAATGGCTCTATATATGCTTTAAAGCATACGCTGCAGTTTGCTTGAGAACTGCCTCTGCAATAAATCAGGCTATTTATAGGAGGAGCAGTGTACATGACTTCTTTCAATGCGTAACACATTATTCAACAAAATCAATCAGCAAAAAACATAATGTATTGATTAAAAGTCACAAATGCTGCATGCACATGCTGCATTTAAGTTTATGTGCATGCATTTAGATGATCTAGATGTTCCTTTATTTGTGTTTGCGCCAGTAATTTGGTGGGAATGGCGCATAGTTCTTAAACCTCAGCCTTCTGACTGTGCCTGATGGTGATTGGTCAGCATTCGTCAGCGCTGCAGTAACACTGAAGGACATTTAAGCAGTTGCATTTTATTTTTATTTTACGTTTGTATAACAATACCGAGCAACAAGTAAATAACAAACTTATTCTGGTTTTCTATTTGGAGGCGAGGCTGCGAGTCAGACAAACTGGTACCGAACCCCCCTGCCTGGTAAAAACAATAAGACGCCCAAATAGGGACACAAGAAGGGCGAAAAGGGGGGTTTTGACGTAACATAAAAATAAAATAAAAAAAAATGGAGGTATATTATAATAACAGTCTATATTTCAAACCTTTCAATAATTCATTTAAGTAGTAAGTAGTTCATACATTCACAGAAACAGGGAGATAACAGTAAAATAATGTGTCTAAATAAAACAATAAAACAAATAAAACCGTGTCTAAAGGTAGACACTGTGATGACATCAAGTTAGAAGTAACTCTTCGTACCCCCCCCCCCTCCAAAACAATGTATGGCAAGGTACTTTGTCGAGGGCGCTGGAGAGGTCATGTGGGAGTCATGTGGTCTTGTTGTTCTTGGGTGAACATGTGAGCAGAAGGAACGATGGGGAAGACCCACAAAACCCTTACAATAACCCCTCCTCCTTACTTGCACGCATGCACACCCTCAGTGGGGAGTCCCACGGCGGACAGTTCCTCTTCTGCAATGACTCGTGTTCATCCCCTTGGGAGACTGAATGACTAAGCTCGTCTGAACTCTCAGAGGTATAATGAAAGCTTTTAAAGTGCCAGATTTCTAATGCGCAGCGATTTCTCTACCGTTTGGTAACGCGCTGTGGGGCAACTAAACACAGAAAAGCAGTGACAGTAACATCTGGGTCCAACCCAAGCCATCAGAATCGGATTCCTCCCATCCCTCAACAGAAACGCCATATGTGGCAAAAGACAGAGAGAAAGGCAGAGAGAGAGAGAGAGAGAGAGAGAGAGAGAGAGAGAAAAGCTCATTGTGCGTGAGGTACAATAAGAAGGGCAGCTCCTATTGAAGACTGAGGCCGCCTGTTGTCCGAAGTGTACATTTCAGCACCCGAGGGGGCACACACTGCCCGCTTTGTGCCCAATGGATGTCCCTCATGAAAAACACACACCCATGCAGAAGCACATTGAAACACTCCGACGCAAACATGTAGCACAACTTGGGACTAGTACTTCCTAACTGACAACTACTTCTGATGTTGGAACAGTTTGTGTACCTGCTGCTGACATTGGGAGCTTCAGCAACGAGCGCTTATGTAATCGTGCATTTGGTTGTCTCTGTCAAGGTGCCTTCTTATACTGACACAAGTCTGTCTGCACATATACACATATGTATTTATAGGAGTATGACAAATGGGGTGATTAAATTGCTCGACGAGGTTTGAATGCCGGCCAGAGGCGGACGTGCACTCCATGCCTCAAGGGTCAGAGCATAGACAGGTAGGCTGTACGAACCGCCAAGAGCGAAATTTGTGATCCGCAAAAGTGATCATAAAAAGCATTAGCATTCCAGAGGCCGGAAAAACACGTTTTTTTGTGCAAGGTCACAGTGACCTTTGACCACCAAATTCTAATCAGCTCAAGCTTGAGTGCATGAGGACATGTGTGCAAACCTTGAAGACATTTTCAAAAGGCATTTCTGAGATATCTTGTTCCCAAGAATCGACGTAGGAACAACCCGTAAACATAAAGCACAGCATAACAATGCCTCTAGCTTTACATGCACTCGGACACTCAGCCACATAATGTAACTCCTCAGCTCTGCAGAGGGAAAATGCTTATGACACCACGTTTACATACTTATACTTTCCAACGTAAAGTGAAGATGTGTGCTTTATATATAGCCTTTCACCGTGACTAAGCATTGACACATAATATAATTATATCTCTTGAACACATGCCTATGCACACTGACGGGACATCACTTAATGGCATCATATAGTGACACACTGCTACCAGGCAGCATGACCCCCCCCCCCAGCCCAAATGGGCCTGCCCATTGCCTGGCATCCACTGGGGTAAGTAGGCATCTGTGACGCAGTAACAGCACACAGCGGCCATTGTGTTTCCAACACTGTGATGTCCCAGCGCCTTCACTTCAAACAGCCAGTGGGAGGATAAAGAGCGGAGGAAGCCCGGGTCAGAGGTCCACTGCGGATTGTGCCACTGATTAGTCACAAACATACATGCCAACAAAGCTTACAATGGAAACATGGAATACATTAAACATGACTTTAGTTTCCTCCTATACATACGTACATACATAGGTGGAAAAGGTCCGACTCATACACATTGACAGACATAAAGGACACACGCACGCACGCACACACACACACACACACACACACACACACTTGGAGGGCAGTGTGGGGCCGTGGCACTTATGCTCAAAGACATGGTGTTAATTTGTGGAGTGTGTATTTTTAGAACTGACTGTGCGCTGCCAAGAAAGGACTTTACAACAGCGTACGTCGAGCATTTAAATGTGTGATGTGAATATGCGCACATACACTCAGGTGCTACACATCAGGCAACAGCCGCGTACGTTTTTATGTAAATCCACCAACATATTGACAAGGGCAGAGAAACAAAACAACATTTTCTGTCAATGTAAGTAGAAAGGAATCCCTAGAGGTCACACAAATACTTGCGAAACTCTTGGAAGGCCTTTCACAAGAGTTTAACCTGGCCATTCCCATTGCTCCGAGACACAAACACACTACAAAAACACCATTCGAGAACCTCAACCTCAGTCACGACATCTTGAGTCAAGTCATTTTGCAGCCCTCCTTTAACCATTGCCAACCCCTTTCGATACAAAAGTTCCCTTTCCGGTTAAGATCACATAAGGTTCCAAAACACTGCACCGTCCACATCGCCAGCTTCTCATGAGTGCTCATGCGCACTCACAGAGACACACCCTTTCCGCATAAAGCTATCTGTCTGCCTGCTCTAAAGACTAAAATAACCCCCTCTGCTCTCTGTTCTCCTTTTCAGGAACACCCTGTTCCCCCGAGGCAGGCTGAGTTTTTGGATTTTGTGTACGTTTCTGCACGCATGTGTGCATGCGAGTGGGCCGGTTGGCAGTTGGGGTCGAGATGGGGACTTGCACACGAAAGGTAACGTGTGTACTTTGCAGCATCTGTCGCCCTTCAGGACGTGTAAACAGATCTAAAGTATCAATATTCCCTAAACCACGGCCTCACACATTCGCCGAGGACGCTTGGTAGGATTATGTGACATGGCTGGCATGGCAAATATGGCGTCCTTACCCCTTCCTCTTTGGTCTCACACACACACACAAACTGCGGTATCCCTTGGCGACAGAACATACATTCGCACATGCAGTCAGGCAGACAGTTATTTTTAAACACACGGACTGGTATTCTGTTGGGTCAATTGCTGCTCCGAATATTAAAGGGTGCTCCTGTTAGCACCCAACATCTGTACACGTCTCGGTACCTTTGCAATCATTAAATGGGCACACTGCATTTAGAAGCACTACGATAACTGAGACAGACACAAAAGGACACATGTGCAATTACCTGTTTAAGAAGAGTTCACAAAGAGGGGAAATACGCTGAGCTCGTGCTGCTGGCTACATATCGGGATGCTGGCGAAAGTGGATGTCAATCTGCACCGGGACGTCGCAGGGCGGAGAGAGATGAAGACAGGCGATAGAGGTGTGAAATGACATAACAGAGGGACAAACAATAACAAAAAGAAAGAAAGGATCGTCGGTGAAAACGGCAAAATGGACAGGTGTAATAAAGAGCTCCAACAAAACAAAAGTTAGTGTGATGGTGGAGGAACAACAGGCTGCTCTTCACAGCGAAGCACTCAAGCAGCAAGTTTGCACCACGCACTCACTTAGGAAGACAAAATCACTTCTGTGGTGTAAGTGAGGGAAGTGGTTAAACCAGGTATAATCACACACTGCATTATGTTGCTGGAGACAGTTTGGTTGGTCTCGGTCTTCATAGGGTTGAGTAGCGGTTCAAGCTTGTTCTTTTTTTTTTTTTAAAGGCCAAGACCATGCACACTGACTCTAATATTTAACACACTACAGGTTCTTGCTTTTGCTATTCAATTAGAAAGGTCTGGGTTAAAAGGTCAGGATCAATGTCTTTATTTGTCTGTTTGCAGACGGCAACGGCTGGCAGGGTTACATCTCTGCTAACTTTTCCAAGGTCATCTGAATTAATCACCATAACTTAACATTTTGTCCCAGTCACCTTTTTAAAAAAAGTTTATAAAAAGCTGACCAATCCGGACACGTGTCAAGATGTGTTCAGGAGTGAATCTGTCAATTCAGTCCCGCTCTCCTCCGGTCAGGAGAGCACCGAGTGTTGTGAAACCAGCGAGGAAAGGACGAGAACCGGCTAGTCGGCACAAACACCACCACCATTTCAACTCAATGAGATCCAGGAAAGACAGTAAACCAGGCAAGTCGACCATTACAACCACAATGCATCGCTTCCCCTTTCCATCCATCAGTTTTCACAACTCCTAGTTTTGTCAGTGGTGAAGCAACTTCCTTTGCAGGTAACACTTGGAAAAAATAAATAGTGCTGTCGTGCCACGCCGTCTCTAGATGGAGATCTTTGCAGGTAATATCAATGCCCGCTTGTTATGCACTTCTTTAGAAATTGTTGTACTTTCTGCAACCAGGAAGGCGATTGACAGTTAAGATGTAGAAACAGATATAATGTTCGTACAGCAGGTCACCCTGTTTTTCTGCGGGTGTGGCGCTAGTATTTTATGAGCTTAGCAGCACTGCAAAGCCGCAAAAGATCTCCAAGCACTCTGGCTTCAGTTTAACACATTCCACTTTGTAAATTGGTTTTGGCATACAAGTTAAAGTGAGAGAAGTGTCATTCCATGTAGTAACTTTTAGTCTCTCCCGACCAGACGGCCACACAATCAGTACCATCGCTCTGACATTCTGCCTCCACTTAGCAGCACATAACAAACAATCCTTATGTTACTAAACAATGAAGTAACGACTGGGGATCTCTAGATCCTATTTCTGTTTTTGAAAGGTCCAAAAAAAAAAAAAAGGTTTTGACCGGTTTACTGTTGCCATATATTCAAATTTAAAAAAGATTTGACAATAGAATAAAAAAAAAAAAAAAAACTCACCCAAACTGTTTAGTTTCATTTCTGTTTTTACGGCTAGTTAGCCTGATTGAAGCTCAGATTAACGCTGATACTTAAAGTAGAACAGGTATAACTTAAGATCCTTACCGGCAACTCTTTCGACTATCCCAAAGACAACATAGTGTAGCCAAGACAGATCTGCTCCTCCACGTGTTACAGACAGTTTTTTGGCGACTGGGACCGACCGACTAGTGCGTTCATGTGCCGTCTCACTGGCGCCGGCACTCCTCCCCTCCACCTACGGGCTGCAGTAGGCTGAGTGACAATCACTGTTAGTCACCTTCCTCCCACCAGCTCAGCTTCCTATTCCTTCTTATTTTCCTCCTCCAATTTCCCTCCTCTTCCTGTAAATTAGCCTGAATGTCGTCGTCTTGGGCAACAACAAGGAGAGCCCTGTGTCCAGTAAACTTAGCGGTTTCCCTTCTTTCGCTGTAATGTGGAACTCCCCCTTCCGTCCAGCCTCCTTTCTGAAGCAGCGCACGGCATTTGCATTTAGTAACGCCTACACATGTGCATCCATAAACACCGGACGACTAAAGTCCCTCAACCCAATTTCCCCATTTCCACTTCCCGGTCATTTTTCTGAGCTGTAAGGCAGTGAATCAGCAAATTCATTTCTTTAAAACTGTCCAACCACACACGATCACCCTACAATGACAATAGGACTGATCAGAGACAAGAGACCTGGAAAGGAAATAACACCAAGCATGTGATCAAATAAAATCTGTGTCCATTCAGTAGAGATCATTGATTGATCGTTGGATTGCTGATTATTATTATTACTTATGCCTTATTGCAATAAAAAAGGACACTTGTGATAATTTACTGACAGTCACTTTATTGTTCAAAAGAGACAAACTGGATGCATTATTTTCTGAATCAGTTAGTGACTGATGCAAAAAGAATTTAATACATTTTCAGGAAATCACATGTGACCTTGATTAAATGTTAAATATTTTTTCTGGTGTGCGTGTGTGTGTGTGTGAGAGAGAGCCGGGTGTGCGTGCTGGGTTTGTGTTTTGCTTCCAGTTTTCTTGAAGAAAAACACACAGACCCCACACACACACACACACACACACACACACACACACACACACACACACACACACACACACACACACACACACACACACACACACACACACACACACACACACACACAGACTGTACTCATAGAAAGTCGAGCAGCCGAAGTCTTGACTTCTCAATAATTGGCTTACTTCCTTGTGAAAGGGAAGCAAGCTAAGATAAAACAGTAAAACGGCCTCTGAACGTAGTCACTCGCGTCCTGAACCACTTTCCCTCTGCTCTCAAACACCCATGTTCATGTCAGCACAAGCAAAAAACACCCAAAAACGTATTGGAAAGAGATAGCAGGCAAGCACGCAAGTCAAAGAAACAACAAAGGGTATACCGATGCTACTTGCTGACAGGACCATTAAAGGAGTCTCCTAGTGGGGAGAGTATGCAGAACATATAGCAGAATATTCTACACTTCCGAACATGTGGAAAAGCTTAACATGGAGAGGTAAATGTAATAAGGAGAAAGCACCAATACAATTATCAACTTTAACCCTGTTGTCTGTCATATTCCTTTACTGTCAAACTGCCAAAAAAAAGCTGTGTGCGCTCAACTCATTACACTGGCACGCTTAGAAACCAATTAGTCAAGTCGATGCACATCTGCCTTTGGTTGTTACACACACGTTTGCACAGACAGGCTGTAAAGGCTACATGCAGAATTCCCGTCGCGTGCAGCAGCGTGTTTGATGGATTCCATCAACCAAGCATTAGTAACTCTTCATCCAAACTCTCCTCTACCCGCCTGCATCCCTGAAGTGCAGGAACACAGGTGTCCCAGTGGCACTCAGCTAGGTGGGCCTATCACAACACGGGAGAACAGGTGGGCCTATCGCAACACAGGAGAACAGGTGGGCCTATCACAACACGGGAGAACAGGTGGGCCTATCGCAACACAGGAGAACAGCGGCCAGCGGGTTTCAGCAGTACCCGGCTGAAAAGCATCCCTTGTTTGTACACAAAGCATTTAACAGTAGGGCAGTTCTCATAGTGGCTCGCAGTGTATTTACTGGGCTATTTTGGTTCAGGGGTAGGACGCCCCCCCCCCTCCACCAGCCCACCTTAAGGCCTCAGCTCATTGGCTGTGTTCCTGTCAAGTCTGACCAATCATAAAGGAGTGGAAATCATTGACTAAGAAGGCCTTGTCCTCTTTTGACAATGGCTTATGGAGGAGGCAGGACTGAAACACACACACACACACACACACACACGTGTGCCTTTTCAAAACACACACAAACACAAAAAAACAAGCCCCCTTCCACTTATCCGCCAGACAACTTTTGCTGTTGGTCATCATGGTTGCAATTAAAGACGTTGCAAACAAATACAACGTATACGTGGACCATCATAGCCCATCATTGACGGTGATTTGCCCGTGGAGGTTCAAACCAGCACGGCTGACCTACAGCTATTTCTGGCGGGAAAAACACTGCATGTCCAGGATTAAAAGGCAATGAATTAACAATTTGACTATTAATCCATGAATTGTAGACATTAAATATAAAATGCTTTATTTTGTCTAAACAGTATTATTCATTATGAGGATACCTCAGGTTGTGTGAGTCACCCTGTACGCATGTTCAGACAGAATGGAAAACATTTGAGAGATGAGCTTTGAGATTACACCCGCTCTTTACAAAACTCTCCTTCCACTGTCCCGCTCTTATTTTCTTTGAAACTAATAACCATTCCGATGAGGAATGAGCTCAAGGAGGGGTCAAGAGGACGATAATAATTTAGTTAATAAATGAGCTTACGAAAAGGAGCTGTGCCAGATCAGCATCCATTTCTCGTAGGCTGACCAAATAAGGGGACCGTTTATTATTAAGCAGTGCAGAAAAAGGAATGCTGTCTCTCTATACACAGACCCACAACCTTATACAGTAGATCGCTGTATTTCCTCTGCAGGAGATTTTGCTATAGCAAACACTAACAGAAAGGAAGGAAAGATGGCCCAATATAAATGTCAATAATAGTAGAGTCCAGCTACTGAAATCATGGTGCTTCTCAGCGACTTAGAGGAGGAGCAGCCATTATTTTTCACACAGGTTTACAAGACTATTTTACCCCCAATGTTGTTAAAGACCAATTCACAGTTTACATCTGGGAAATACTTTATAGTATTGTGACAATTCCAGCACACATTGATGCTAACTTGTAATGTGCGAAAGGTCCTCCTTGTTACTATGAACACATTTTACGGATTTTACTAATTCTCGTTTGTACAAAGACAAGTTCCTGAGAGCCTCAGAGGTCAACTAACAACAAACACGATGAAATTGAAGCAACTGCGACCTATAAAACAACCCAAGTGGAAGTGACAGAACATTAGTGTGTGAAGAATCCGAACGACGGAGGCAGGATTCAGGAGTGCAGATTCGATGTTAAAAAGGTTGCTCGACAATCTCTGGGTCATAATCATATCAACCCACAGTGATCAACAGTCAGACCTTGTGTCTGATTCTGATCTTAAAGCCAAGTGTCGTCAGCACAAGTGGAAGCAAATCCTCTACTTCTGATTTACCGAGACCAAAGACGCAGAGCAAGGCGACCAACGGCGTTCGAGCGAGAAAGCGCTACGAGCAAATAAGAATAGAAGACTTTGACACGATAAAAAGGGATGAAAACCTCCATACTAAGCACGTGCTAAAGACACTCAGCAAGTCATGGCTGCCCTATCAAAAGGCAGACGTGGGATAAAACATGAATCTATTTGCAAAGTCATGGCATGACCAAAAATAAAACCAGACAAAACAAAAAGTTATTGAGCGAAGCAGCTTTTCTGTTTCGATTACAATTAGGGGAAGAACCATTGGAAAGAACACATGGAATTGCATGATGGGAAACCTCTTTGAGGAGCCCCGGGGGCGTTTTATTAAGAGGGCGCAGCCTTCATTTGAGAGTTAGTAAGAATGTTCGGTAGCAGACTTTTAACAGAGATTAAATCATTTTCTGGTGTGTGTGTGTGTGTGTGCGTGTGCGTGTGCGTGTGCGTGTGCGTGCTGGGTTTGTGTTTTGCTTCTAAATTTTCTGGAAGAAAAACACACAGGACGGACACGGTTCGCTCAAACTGCAAGAGAAACACGTGAGAATGCCTCATACCTTTTACGATTGCTTTTGATTAAAAACTCTGTACAGCGGTCCCTAAATTGGGGATAAACACACTATCCAGAACGTACGCGCAGACCAGCTGCACTGTGAGCTCAGGAGATGCATTTCAGACGCGTTTCTTACTGACAAAGGAGAGCGCACATAAGACAATCACTGCTGTCAGTCAAAAGAGGATATGAAACAGTGGGATGGAGGTAAGATGAGGAAGTGGAGTCATACACTCAGCACATGTGCTAAAATGCCCCATGCACACTTGCTCCTGATAGATCACGGGGTCGTGTTGTCACATAGCACATGCCGCGATGTCATTTTGTGTGAATGTGACTTGACAAACATATTCAGTAAGTCGCTACGTGCAGCTTTTTTCATTCGAGGAAAACTACACAAAGACACTTCCTCAATCGTTCTATGTGGTCGTGTCACGAAGCGACGGACGCACGGCCCGTGTCACGGGAGACTTGTCCCCATGGCAGATGGACAGAGCTGTGTCTACACACACCTGATGCTCCTTCCCACCAGAGTACATCCGTGTGCGTACGTGCGTGTACGTGCGTTTTCCTTTGCCGCGGCTGCCGCTGTGCTGCAGGTCAGTCGGGTCAACGATGCTCCACGTAGTCAACAATCCCCCCCCCCTGACCTTGCTGACAGTTAACTGAGCCCTGACCCTTCACATTGTGTAACCCCCACTGCCTCCTCAATGTGTATCTGTCCCATTCTTACCAGTGCTTCTCCGCTGTGGAAAAGCTTGTGGAAGCTCCAGGAAGGTCATTGGGTAACTGCATCCGACTTGTGTCTCATAAAAGGATCTGGATGGTCATTAGAGTCATTAAGCGGACGGCATGTATAAGTCATCTATTTTAAGCCCTTTGACAGGATTTCTTGGAAACTTCATCAAAACACAGAGAAAATCACATAACATTACAAGCCAATAGTTCAATAAAGTTAAAAGGATTCATTGATCTGTGGCAGCGCTGTGTTAGAATATAACGTGATGGCAGTGAAACTGAACAGCAGATAGAGACAATGAAAAGGAGGGACAAAAGAAATCCACACACCGGTAGTGGGATATCTCTCCAGGAGGGCGGTTATTCAGGTTTAACCCTGTGATGACATAACTGCTGTTTGACTACTTTGCGCGCTACTAACTCTGCAGCATTGTCGTGTGGAAGAAGGCTCCGCCCCGACACACATCAACAACACATTCACTGGGTGTTTGGATCTTTTTTAAGACATAAATGTTTCTGCATACACACGGTGTGTGCCTGAGCTAAGCAAAAGACTCTGATCATGCATCAAAACAGCTGCAGCTGTGTGTCACGAACAACAAAGCGGTGGTAGTTCAGCTATAACATCACATACCGAAGACGATTGAAGGTGTAACTGAATTTTGAACCACTGACTAAAAGCATATTTCTACTGACGTACACTCATGCAACACTTTACATTAACTGCTGATGTTTTGCTCGAATTAGTTTCTGAAAATTCATCTCTTTTAATCCATGGAATCAAAGTTTATTTGAATTGCTGAACTTCAGAAAATGTTGAAGATTAGGAATTCATTTTATGTTGGTCATCATAGTCACCATCATCAGCGGATCAGGGCTAAAAGTTGAGCCGTGCGGGTTTATTTCTCAGAAATGCTCTAAAAACGAAAGTAAAACATGTCATGAACAGAAGCAGAACCTTCACAAAAAGGTGCTTGACCGTTGTCAACTAGCTGTCAGACCTACTGAGACCTTCCTGCTGTGAACATGACTGATCGTGATTGTGTGGTCTGGGGAATGGTATGGATGAGCCCAGAGGTAAAGGGGAAATGTCAAACATTTGGATACTTTTCATTAGGCGAACTTATGCTTCCTCTCACCTAAACAGCACTTGGAGGAGCAAGGAGGTTTTTGGAAGAGCGAGAAAAGAAGGGAACACAGGTGAATGATTACGAGTGTGTGTGTCATGTTTTTGCCGCACCTCCGCATAGTTTAATTCAACTGAAATTTCCTCAGACCAACGCCCTGGAGAAAATGATTTGTCATTCAACATGATGTCTTTCCCTCACAATTCCTCCAACAGACCCACGGGAGGGAACATGGGAGCAGTGTTAGCATGATCAAACGTGGAGGCGATAACTTTGGACCCTTCAAATTATGCTAAATAATCCTGTATGGCAAAAGAAGTCAGGGCTAAACCTAAAATAATCATTCACGGCGGATTACTATACAAATATCCCACTTTATTGCAAATGCTTTGCCCTTATTCTTAAATACATCAAGATAAGACATGTAGTTCTTTTTAAAACAACTGTAGCCTCACAATCATTCCAGGTAGATGTCTAATGTTATTATTAGAATAAAACATTGATATTGCATTACCAGATCGCATTGGGCACAAAAACAAACTGTTCCTCACACCAACTATTAATAAAACACAGAGTATGTAAACATAGCCCACTCTCCAGAGGGAACAGAGCGGGCCTATGTGGTCGGTGGTGCTTTCAGAACCTTTTTTTTTTATTACGTTTTTTGGACCTTAAAGTACTTGCCTATAGGCTGCGGGGCATGGCGTGTCGGGGTTACAGCCCCATAGCTTATACATAGCAGCATAGCAGCATAGCAGCATTCCCCGGGCTGAGGTGTTGTTACTGACACCAGCCCGCCCTCCGCTTAGAAATGGCAGGAGGGGGAAGTTCTCCACTGATGACAGTAAAAAAAAGGGGAAAGTTGTGCATTATGTTCTAACCCAGCATGTTTCCAAACAGACACATTCCAGTGCTATTTTGTTTGGTACTATTTGTGGGGGGGGGAGCTTCCTTTTGATTTGTGATCCTTCCAGCCTTCAGCTTATTTCAGGTTTTAGGATTCATGGCTGTAAGCACACATATCGCTAGTCTGCTTTACAGAGATTGTTAAATAATAGTTTTGCAACAATGTGGCAACATGTAATGGACATGTGCAAGACGGTGTTGGCTTTAATGTCCTCAGGGCAAACGTGTTGTTGCTGTAGAATTAAAATGCATCGCGAACCTTTCCATGTAAAATCTGGTCAAACACTCACTTGGAACCTGCTCTTGCAGCTCGGGCCGGTGCCCGCAGTTACTGGTGCAGGAGCACAAGCTACATTTGCCTCAGTGTGGGAGGTAAAATATCAACTCACCCGCTCTGAAGGTCAGACAGACCGAACCAAGTAGAGAAGTCAGCTTAGCGAACAGCGCGCGCCCGCTTCTCTCGTGCGCTCTGAACGCACAAACGTGGCGGGCAACTGTCGGAAGAAGAAGAAGAAGAAGAAGAAGAAGAAAAGTCCCGTTTCAAAAGAAAAAGAGTTTCAAATTCCTCCTGTATTCACGCGGACTGCCACAGCGTGCCCCACCATCGGCACCTCGGAGGCGAATTTGTTTTCGTTTTGTGTGTCGAGATGTTGTCACAACTGGGAGCGCCTGAGGTCACCTGCACCAGCACCAATAGCGAAGCGCGGAGGGGCTTGTGGGAAGTGTAGTTGTTCTCATGTCTCCCACGGACTGGTATTCCGAGGCAATGACGTGATGCCTGTTGACTGCGTATGTTTTTATGAGGTCCTCTAACTTTAGCCAAAGACTTCCAACGACATGACTTAAGGGGTGACAACTTCATCGTTGGACAGGTGCTCTTTTATTGTGCAAGTGTGCAAACATAAAATATTGCATTGTTAATCATAGGACCACATAGTGTTGATATACACAAGTCACAATAGCCTCAGTTATGTAATGTTTAATTGACATTTCGCAGCAGGCGTGTGTGTGACTGAGTGATTGTAAAGACCACCTAAAGTCTGATAGCTATCAGCAAGTTGAACGCCAGTTCTCTTACTGCGATTGATGTTTCTGTTTCACTGGTCTTAAAAGAATAGTTCTATATTAAATATGTTCACCAGTATAAATGCACTGACAGCCTAATAACTTTGATGTGAAGGAGGCCCTTGTAGCATGTATGACAACATGAGGGAAGCAACAAGTAAATAAAATAAAACTGCACACATTTTGAATGGGCTGTTTCAAATGTTATTTGAATGCTGTACTTGTTTCTCTTTCAAATCAGTTTACTCATCTGATGAATGTAGATCAACAATCAACTGCTGATAACCACAACATCCAGCTGTGTTCCACGTTGTTATAAATGTAAAATGTTTCAGGTTAATTATTTGTTTTTTATTTACTATAATGTATGAGTGCAAATCAATCAAGGTCAAATCATTTTAATCAATTAGCTCTCTCATGAACATAATCAAGCATGATTGGTAGGGTTCAACACTCCCTTGACTGCTTTTAGCACAATGACCCCTGAAGGTGTGATTCCTGAGCAGGGAAAAGGGTTCATGGCTCACGTAGTGAGGAAGGAGACAATCCAGCTGTTTTTAGCCTAGAACAACTACAAAGAAACACCAGTCTAATCAGCGGATGAGTGGAAGACGTCCATGGTGAATCATCTCTTTGGCCCTTTCAGAAAAGGGCAGTGTCTTTAATAATCACACATTACGAGGTGCTGCAGTCTTCAACTTAACAAAAAGAAACATGATTAAACAATACACTGTTAATATAACATTGTAAAAATTACAAAACAATGCAAACAGCCTTAAAAACAATCAGGGACAGATGGTAAAAATATCTTGTTAATTCAGGATTTTTAATTAACGTTTTATGTTCAGCATGCAACATGTTCTCTAATGTAAAATAAAGGTTCTTTTGACGCAACCTGCGAAGGTTCACGTTCCTCGAGGCCACATCTATGGGCCTGAGATACATACTGTTTTCTTCAGCAACAAACGTCCCACATTTGTCTGAGATATAAACGTTAATCGATTTGCAGTTAGATCTTTTCACAGTGTCCTTTCCAATTTATTTTCCAGAGGACCAAACATTGACTACCCGTCTGCAAACACTCTGGGAGTGCTTAAACAGCAGACGTTTGACAAAGTACAGTGATTGGTCATCTGCCTATAGGGCAGATTCTTTTACAAGAAAAGTATTCCAAGGAATATTGTTCAGCCAGGACAATTGCGCGGTACATGATTACATCCTAGGAGAACAATGATGCTAAAATTAAACTATTAGTATCTCAGGCTGGTCAACCTCAGCTTTATTTACCATAAGACAATAAAATTGTGAAATGTTGAATCAACTGTGAATGAATATATTCCAGGGTTTTGAAGTCGTCCCATATTGAATTTCTGATGATTGGGAAGCGATGACGGCTGACGGGGCAGTATTCTTAAATGTAAGGTGAGGACGGGTAGTGTGGGTGCCACCAGTCCATGAGCTTTACGCTGTGTACTGGATCCAGCACCACCGGGGTCCCGCTCTGATCCCCCCTCTTCTTCCCCCGCTGGAGTGGCGTGTCCTGGAACACCAGACGGACACGGTGGTGGCGCATGTCTGTGCTAACGTTGATCGTGAACTATGAGAAAGACAGAGACAACCCAGTTCAAATTAGGAATGAGCTTAGGATCTTATTGCACATTTTCCTTATAAACTACAAGAACAGCCAAGTGGTTGGATGCCTCCACCAAGCAGTTGGTTAGTTTGCAGAATTATTTTAAAATGTCATAACTTCCAACTTTTGATCACTTCCAACATATGTGCGGTGTTATCATATCAAAATATGCTTGTTCTCCCCGTGTCTGCGTGCGCTCTTTCTAGGTACTCCAGCTCCCTCCCACAGTCCAAAGACATGCACCGAGGTTTAGGTTGATTGGTGACTTTAAAATGCCCGTAGGTGTGTGAAGGTGTGAATGGTTGTTTGTCTCTGTGACAAGCCTGCGATTGGCTGGCACCCATTGCAGGGCGGGCCCAGTCTCTCGGCTGATGTTCCTGGGATTGAGAAAAGGCCCCCCCCCGACCCTGCATGAAGGATAAGCCATTAGTTCGGCAGGGTCTTGGTGCTAAATTTGAAAAGATTCTTCAGGTATTCTTGAGACTGCCTCCAGCCACATTCATTGTCCATGTCGAGGCATACTAATTGTATTCTCAACCTTTTTTGCAAAAGATGAATTGTCCACAAAAGACTAAATACTAATACTAATAATATAAGAATGTAATGAAAATAGGGCTGTCAAAAATAGTGCACTAACTGCGTTAATTAGATGTATTATAGAAAATAGAAATGAATGATTAATCCACTGAAAACTCTGATTAATTTGATTAAAAATTGTAATCATTTGACAGCCCTAAATGAGAAACACGTTAGTGGGTGGGAGAATCTGGAGGTTTTCCGGTGTGAATCACAGAAGACAGACACACTTAATGTATTTGATCATTCAGCTTTTAAGTGACAGTATTCTAGAGTTTGTGTGCTCTCTCTTCAGTATAAAAGTACCACCTATTATTCACCAAAAATCAAGAGCAACTAACCAGGGACAGTCTCATGCCCATGACCACAGGGGTGAAGATGAAGTTGAGTGTGGTGACCTGAAGCACGTAGCAGTCGGAGTCTGGGTTTGTGTGGACATCTTCGTATTGTCTGGGCATGTACAAGGACTTGGCACAACCATTTTTACTGTGTCTTTGCTGCGGAGGAGATGAAAAAAACAATTGACAGCAATGGCAGGTTATTACTGACTATTTAAATGTATTAACGGTTATCATATTAGGGAAGAAGTGCAGTTGAGTTTTAAACAACCCTTTTTTACCTGCTTAAGAAACTTGAAGTTGAACTCCCACAATGCCTTAGGCTGAGTCCCTGACACCTTTGTGACCCAGAACAGTAAACACTGCAACATGAAACATTAAGCACATAAAACCATGGTTTCTATATTAACAGGCTATTTTAACTTTTAATATACACATTTCTTCCTAACGTCTTTATTCTTAGAAAAAAAAGGGTAAAAAACACTAGACTAAATGTGTCAAGCCTACATGAGGAGCCTCTATCATGCTGTGTTCTACTTAGTCTGGCTGCCTTTGAGTTCTCTTGCTGGAATGTTGTGGATAACCTGGATATCACATCAGCAGGCTTTGTTGTTAGCTTTGAATATTCCTCTTATTTATTAAATCAGAGCATTTGCAACGGCAAGATTTCTTAAGTACTCCAGCAAATCACTAACTAATAACATGAATTGAAAAAAGACCAAATGTAATGTGTATCCTTAGGTGGCTCAATACACATCAAATTATTTACCTTGGAGTCGAGCAAGGTTGTTGGGGTGGACTCCGGCAGGGCTGGAATCTTTGAGACACGCAGGCTGAATGGCTCGTACAAATGGAAAAGCGAGCGAATCACGCGGGCACGTAGAGAGCACATCCTGTCAATGCAGTCGGGCTGGAGGCGAAAAGGTAGATCTGCATCAATCTTGTAGTGCCTGGGAGAGATGGAAGGCGGGAGGGTGAAAAAACATGTGTATTATATTAAAAAGTTTATTGGTCATGGTCCTTATAAATGAGTCATAAACATTACATGTAAAATAGTTGTCATTCTGATAAATGTCTTCTTTTATTACATAGTGGCTTTTTGAGGAGGGCACCGGCAAATTACTGTTTGGAGGATTTCTTCAATCTACCAACATCACATCAAAATGGCTTTCTATTCGGTTTTAAATAGTACATTCATGAGCAGTGACACATTTTTCTGGCAACTTCACAATCATTTGTACAGAAAATATTGTTTAAAAAAATAAATAAAAATGTCTTATCTGTACACCATTGATTGTGGGAAGGTAATCAATAGGACTTCCTCACCGTCGGTAGAGTCGTGTCCAAAAGGCAGCGGTGCACGTGACTGTCCAGGCATTCCTACAGATTAGAGCAAATCTGCACACATCCTCTGGCCGAATATAGGAGGCGAGCATTAACCAGATATCCACTGGATACTCCCCCCCATCACTGCTCTCTGTGAAAACATGCAAACAAGGGCTTTACCTCTCAATCCTAAATTGAAGGACCAGTTTATCTATGTGGATGTGCACATTTTATACAAATAATACCCTTTCTCCTCTTGTTCTTCTTCTTGTGTGCCACTTTAGTATCATTTGCTCCGTCCTCTTCCGGGTCCAGGTCATCACTGCTGTCCAAACCATCCCCTGTGACACTCAGCGAAGACGACAGGGCCTCTGCAGCACCCTGAGATGCCTCCAGGCCACAGAGTAGTTTTACTGAAACACAGTGTCAAATGAGGCCTTTGAATCGCCTGTCCAGACCAAATGTCAAGCGGTGACGACAGACGTTCATGTTACCTTCCTTCTCGACTGCATTTGCAACAGCCTTCTTCACCCTCCCGGACTTCACAACTGCTGGGTCGGCATCAGCGTAATCGGCAACTGTCACTTATATATATATATATATATAAATGTTCATACTGTTAAATTCGAATGCATCAGCCTAACCAGCAATGACCAATAACGAGAGAAGGCTAACTTAACGTTACGTAATCATTAACGTTCAATGAACTTAAGCGTTGACGTGGATGTTTCTACCCGTTAGCACCTTAGTAAATACTCACATTAACTATGCTGTGGTACACGATTCACATAAGTCAATTTCGCCGTTTCAAAATGAAAAGTGGAAACCATTTAAACCCCATTGGTCTTAAGTGCTAAAGCTGGGTGAGAGCTATCCATGACTGTATGGGCTAGGTAGCATTAGCCCCGGCCGGCTAATGTGAAAGTGACGTTAACGTTACCTGATTCCGAACAAACGTCCCCAGCTCTAAATTTCAGCCGTTTTCGGTTCCCTTTCTTGGGCATGTCGACACGAATGATCTGCGAACGCTTAACGTGCACGTGGTTCCTGCCATGTCTCTATGGCAAGCTGAGGTAAAGAGAAAGAAAGAAAAAATTGAAAGAAATTGAAAAATGTTCCACCAGGATCTTCGGCCATCATGGAATGACGTAACGTTCCAAGTAACGCGAGAGTGTCGTTATTTTAATTCTGCTGCTTTACTGCCCTCTTCTGGCCATTGCGAACATTTCAATAATTTATCCTGACCAAAAGTGAAAAGAGGATGCGACCCGTCCTATTAGGCCTACTTTATTGGCCAATTGCAAGTCCATCTCGCATTTCACTGATGTTTTAGATTTCTTTGGAGGGACATTAACAAGTTGGAAGCAGCGGGACTTTTTTTCAGAATACACACATTTTTTTTGTTGGTAGTTAAAACAATCGTTCCTCTTGTTTCTCAATTTCAGTTTGAACTTTGTGTATATCATCTGTTCATCATATCCAAGTGCATTTGAAATTGTCATAGTACCGTCTGTCTGATATGTAAAACACACCCACGCACAGAAAGAATGAAAGACATACATTGTTTTCAGACCCATGAGTCCCAGTGCTAAAAAGATCCCCAGTGCTGCGTTCAGTGACCTATGTAAGTAGTTTGTGAAAATGCTGCAGGCAACAGGGTCCCAAAATGGCTTTTAACAGCACTGTTGTCAAAGCCTTTAAAATTCAACTGCGAAGAGCCACATCGCTTGGACAAAATTCTATGAAACAGAAAAAATATTTTGAACGCTGTAGTTCAGAGAAGAAGAAGGCAATACACTGACATAAAGTCCTGAACACTGCAACATAAACAACAACAAAGAAGTAACCCTTGACCAGTGGCAGTGGCTGGTTGCTATAGCAACATGCCTTGCCTTCACGGGTGGAATGCATGTGGAAAATAAACAATTTAGTGAGAGTCACTGATAGCCATTCAGGTCGAGGCGCAGCCTAAACAGTGCAGAAAGACGCCTGTTATCGTTCGTAGTTTTTCACTTCAGTTTAGATCCAGCAGGGCGCGCTGCTCACTTGCAGTGCGCTGCTTGCCTCTGTGCTCGGCTCAATTGATGCTGCCGGGTCGTGCACGCGCCTAGTGGTGCTGATGTGAAAAGTTAATTACATTTGACCAGCTAGAGGTCACGTTAGTGAAAGCTGCTGTATTGTGATGCCATTGTTTACAATTGTCAAACGCCTAGCACTGCAGCTTAAACGCTGGGAGTTGCTGTCTTATTTCCGGAGCTGTAGTTTGGCAGTGACCATTGTAGAGTCCCCTGCGTGTGGCTCAGTGTGCGCGCGCGCGCGTGTGTGTGTGTGTGTGCGCGCGCGCGTGTGGGAGGGGGAGTGAGCGTTGGTTCGGTGGCGCTGTGTGGAGAGATGGAAGCGGAGAAGGCGGATGCAGATAAGACTCGCTCTCACTGCCCCCAAATCTAAGGGTGCAGATTCAACGTTTCCTCTCGGATATTTTTTCGATCTCTTCCTTTTCTCTCTTCCCGGCAACGTGCAATGATCCACGTCGTGCTCGCGGGCACCACCCCTCCAAACGCACCCGTCCATCTCTGAGCTGTCAATCATATCACGCCGGGATTTCTACATGTGAGTGCATGGCGCGCCGGGCAGGGCGGATCTGCTCACGGGGGCTGAAAAACGCCGGTTAATATGGACGAAAGGTCAACCATCATCTCTTCCATCCGATCACTCTGATTAGGTAAGGCGATTTAAAAAAAAAAAAAAAGGATGCACGTTTGATGCGCGAGGAATTCAGTGCAAAGAGTGTAAGACGCGTATTGACGAACGCACTGGAGATCCGTGCTTCGGGTCGATAAAGGGCCCTCCATCAGTTACTGTAAGTCCATTGACCAGGTGTGTAAGACGCGCCTATTCTTAATCCCCACAGCGACTACTGCTCTATAGCGTTTCCCGCACCACAGAGCGGGGAAGATGATGTGCGAGGTGATGCCGACCATCAACGAAGGAGACTCGGCCGGTCCTCCCAGGGGCACCAGCGGCGTCCCCAACGGCTCGGACCAGGAGGCCAACTTCGAGCAGCTGATGGTCAACATGCTGGACGAGAGGGACAAGCTCCTGGAGTCCCTCAGGGAGACCCAGGAGACCCTCATTCAGTCTCAGACCAAGCTGCAGGGGGCGCAGCACGAGAGGGACGTGCTCCAGCGGCAGATCAACGCCGCGCTGCCTCAGGTGAGGAGAGGTCTGGAGGGGGGGTATTTTGGTCCTAGGGAGCGGCAACCTAAATGACAAATGGGGTGTTCAAGTGGTGATCTTGGAAGTCTCGGTTCTGAGGCTAGATTTTCACTTCGGCAGAGTGGGAGACTCACGCTGGTTTGAGAGTGTGCACGAAAGTATCTTAAAATGGCATCAAGATGGACCCTGCTTTATCTTCTTTTCTACCTTCTTTGTGTCAGCGTTGTGATTAGCGGATTCCTATACCAGCCAGGTCATGTTTTAGTCTACAAAATACATTGAGATGGCTCAGAATGTGGGAGGCTACTGCGGAGCACATCATTTTTCCTAGAGGCTAATTAGCAGGTTGTTGGTGGTACTGATAAATTACATCATTCCTTGATACACCACCGCTAAAGCTACACCTGAGAGAATTGGACACAACGTTTCTGCTGAGGAAGACACTCCTGCAAAGAAATCACTGCAAGAATAGCTGTGAAGATGGTGACCCATGCAACTTCAGAAGCTCTTAAATAGCAGCGTGCCGGTAAGAGGAGGATCTAAATGTCTAGTGGGTATGAAGGTGGCCAGGAGGGGGATGGAGGGTTTTTGCTAACTCAAGGAAGAATGCCTAATTGTGGGCAGAGCCCACCTATCATTGTCTGGACCTGAACAGCCGCATGCGGGGACCGGCCTGTCGGTGGTAATGTCATTGAAAGGTGCTGATGGTAAACTGGGATATCTTTGACATTTGCTGCCCATGTGTGTGTGTGTGTGTGTGTGTGTGTGTGTGAAAAGAGAGCTGAATAAGGGCTGGTGCAGTCACTGAGCATGACGACAATGAAGCCTCAGCACATAAAGCTGCGTACCCTCTGACCCTGCGGTCTAAATACGCGGCATGATGTCACAGTACGGCATGTGTGAGATAGAGCGAGGGAAAGAACCATGCTGACGATGACAGCCTCACTGCAGCCTCTTGTGAAAGAAACATGGCCGCTTGCTAGTGTACATGGCCCTGGGCTGCTTGCCTCCACACATGCATACATATCTGTGTGTGTGTGTGTGTGTGTGTGTGTGTGTGTGTCAGAGAGAGACACACAGGGAGAGAGTGGAAAGAGGCTGTCATGCTTGTTTTCTTATCCTGCTTGGTTCAACATAATGTTTTATTCTAGCAATAATACAAGTATTAGTTATACAGTCATAGACCTCTGGGACATTATGCAGACATAATGACTGGCACGCACATGCACAAGCTCTCTCTCTCTCTACTCTCTCTTTCTCTCAAAATACAACACAGTCTCGCACAAAACACAGCAGTGGTCATTTCCACAGCAGACACAACAGAAGGAGGATGATGCAACGGGAGCCGCTGAAGCAATCCTGAGAAATGAGAAAATCTCAGTTAGAATTGATTTCTCCTTTAGTGTTTGTCTGCTCAACTGTAGAAATATGAGGATAAACTGGACTTGATGCATCATTGGAAATTGCAGCCTGCCTCTTGTCATGATAAGAGGGAAGTGTGGGAAACACCATCCTGTACCTCGGGTTGTTGTGCAATGAATACATTAGAGCCATGTTGCTGACCTCACCATCCTAAATGTTACAGCGCTAATTATTCGCCGCTGCGCTCAACATACAGTAGTTGGTGTGTTGATGCCCTTGACGACAACACAACACCACAGCTATTCGTTTGCTCTTGCCGCCTTTGTTGTGTAGCCCTCCAGTCAGTCTGTCGACATGTGTGTTGCAGACAATGGGGGATGTATTTTTTTCACTTTGTGTGAGTTCATTTCTTTCTGCTCCAAAGGTGTAGACTGATGTATGAGTGTTGGCACGGCAAGGCAGCCTTTTTTTTCCCCCAGATCCAACCGCTCTCCTCTCTCCGTTTGCCTACAAACATTTGTCATCTTCACCTGCAAGGTGCGCGTGCCTGTGTGCACTTGCATGTGTGGGTGTGTGTTTGTGTTTCTGTTATGTCTTCTGTAGGTTCCCTGACTGCATGGGACTGGTCTGACCCAGAACTGTCAGATCTGTGTCTCTCCTCCACATACAGACACACGCACGGATACGCACGAACGCACAAATAAACAAAAAACTGTGTGAGTGATTAAAATCACTTTGGCATCAGTGCTCAGATTTGACTCAGCAGTATTGTACAAATGGGAAGACGTTGATTGACACACACACAAACACAGACTCACGAGAGACTACGATGGATATGTTCATTAGCTACAGAGAATAGAGTTTCGGATTAACATGTCAACCCATTACTGTGCAAAATGCTTCTAATTCCACCCTCAGAGATGGGTTTTCCCAAAGACAAATTAGGTTTTAAACACACACTGAGACGCGGGCATGCATGCACACACACACACGCTTATTATGCCGAAGAAGCAAACACACACAGCGCCTGTTATTAGAAATATAAAATGTTGGAGGTCATAGGAAGCTATTGATCACTATTTCTGTTAGAGGTTTCTGGTAAGTGTATTTTATTAAACAGTTATTACCGCCTGCTTCCAGTCTTCATGCTATGCTAGGCCAACCACCATGAGACACTACCTCCATAGTTCACATTCAGACATAAGATTGCTTTCAGTCAATCTTATCCTACTCTTTTGATAAATGCGAAACTATTCCTCATCCCACCAATTAAGGTTTAAAACGTCGGCTTTCCTGTGAAGTCTGAGGGAGCGGTTTTGTGAGATCACGCCATAGCTTCTAACCCTACATGTTGAATGTGTGTTCATTTATGGTTGGATGTGAGTTTCATGTTGGGTTTGATCAGAAACAACACAAGTTATCAACACACAAAGAGAAAGTAACACACACACACACACACACACACACACACACCCCTCTCCTTCTTTCCATAACAACAACAACTGCCTTTGTCTACAATGAACCACATCTAAACACACACACACAACCTTTTGAATGTGTCGTTCACTTCACCTTACACACTAATTATCTGGGCTTTGACTTCTCCTTGCAGAGATGATGACTTACTCTTGTTCGGACACGTAAACACCAAACACAGATTGTGTCTACGTTCACTGAGCCTCTATGAAGATGCACAAAAAATACATGGCAATATTCTTCTTTTTCTACATATATCCCAATATGAAAAAAGACACAGGAATTGTAACCAGATGACTTCAATCTTTTTAGAATAACTTTGGAGAGGAGTAAATCTGCATGGAGCATTAAAATAGCTTCTTTTGAGTGACGCCGAGATCGAAAAGTGGCAGGTGGCAGATTCCTTTTTCAGAATGGCATGAACCGATCTTAGAACAGCACGTAGCGGTCGACACATATGTTCCTCTGTATTGTTTCAGCGTTGCCATCCATGCCCCTCGAATGACGACATGCTTCTCCCATAGAACGGCACGTCAGTCTCAGTGCTCGGCAGTCTGATTCAAGGCTTCACCACTTTTTACCAACATCACTATGATTTATAGCAGTGGGTTTTCCCTGTTGATCTCATGAAAACATGTGTTGTGAATACAACTATTACTACTACATTTTCCAACATGGCTCGAGTCTTCAGTGACAAAACACATAGTGGTAAAAGATCACAAGGATGACGAGGCGGGTCCACGTCACTGCAGGCCGTTCTGAAAAAGCAACCTGCCACTTTTCGATCTTGGCGCAGCTTTTTGTTTTTGAAGCTGAAAAATGACATGATGAAAATAACTCTTGATGTGGGTGTACTTTCACAGCTATAATGTTGCCGCTTAGTGCGCACACTGTCGCAAACATGCTCTCTCTTTCTCTCTCTCTCTCCCACACTCAATGATGTGGCCCGCACAACCTGGCGGGTCCCCGGCTTTGCACAACACTGGTAGAAACCCATGTGTGCGAGCTTTCCTTTGCAAGAATTGTCGTACATCACGCAATGGGACGTTTGCATATCGGTATGTCATGCAGCCCTAAACATATGCCTCTACTTTTACGTGTGTGAGCCTCTTATTCTCTCTGTGGTTTTTTCTGTCTAGATGTGACACTGGTTTTCTTCTTAGTAGGTATTCCTCCCTTTTAAATTGTTTCTTATTTACGTCCCTTCTGTCTCTCGTTCTTCCCTCCACATGCTCCGTTTATCAATAACTCAGTACTCCATTATCTGGTCTCTCCGACAGTTCTTGTTCCATCCTACTCCTGCTGCTGACCTTAGCCCACAGGACAAACCAATCTAGAGTGGGAAGGAAGGTTACATATGTTGCTCACTGTTAGAATCTCTGGAAAGCCCCCTGTCTCCGTTTGACAGCATGACAGTCTGGGATCATTTGGTCTTCATGCATAGGTTAAACATTTAATAAGATGTGGTGTGGATATTGAGAGGAAGTGTAGCAATTATGTAGAAGAAGGAATCAAAATGAGGTGATGAATAAAAAGTTGTCAACCCAAGTGTTCACAAAAAAGTCAATTAAACTTTCAGAAAATACACACATGTGCACATTTTCCCTAAAACTACTCCTGTAACTAAGAGCAGCTGTGAATCTTGATTTTGCTGTCATATATCGGCCGAAATAAGCATGTTGACCACAGGGTGTGTCAATACAACCCTGTTGCTGGTGGTTGGTTGCATGTGCAGCAGAGCCCACGTGGTTGGGCGTGGCCAGAGGGGAAACATGGCCGTTCACCGTGTTCTTTCAGGAACTAGCTAAGTTCAGGTGTCCGGACCGGAAGTAGGGAGACGCACTCGCAGGGGTTCAAACAAAACAGGATTTTAATATCCAAAAAGGCAAAAACTCACAGGAGGAACAGGACAACAGACACAATGAGACAATGACGCGACACTGGACGACAGAGTCACAGGACTTAAATACACAAGGGAGGTGCAGGTGATTGGAAACAGGTGGAATCGCTCAGACAATCACAAGGGGAGACAGGACAAGGCAGGAAGTGAAGTTACCCAGGGGAACCAGAAACATGAAAACTTCACAATAAAAGGACCAAACGGTGACAGAGGATGTCAGCCTGAGCAGATGTGCCCCCTCGGATCCCCCTAGAGGTGTGTTTTGCTTACAGGTAACATGAGAGAGAGAGAGAATGCGTGTGCGTCAAAGCTAATTCACCATACTTCAGAGAAAGCAAGAGGAGCTGGAAGGTCCCCCTTCCTTGTGTTTAGAGGCGGCCTGAACTTATCATTACACACACGCACATTCAGCAAACACTCTTCCTCAGATCCATCCATCCATACACATTGCCTGCGTTTTATTAAATGTCAGCACGCTGCTTCTACAAGTCGTGTCGTGTGCAGTGTGTTAGTGTGTGTGAGCGAGCATGCCAGCGGCTAGTGTTGCTTCTGCATGGATGGCTAAGCCAGCTTTGTGCACCATGATAGGAGAATATTGAGGAGGGTGGGCAAAGTCAGTTTAAAAATTACCACATCTCATTGGTCTGCTGCTGAAGTCCAAACCTTGTGTCGTGTGTTATGTAACCACCAAATACTTGAGTTTGGGTGGACGTGTAGGAAAGTGGAGCATGAAGTGAGCAGCTGAATGTCTCCAAGAAACCCCGTAAGAGAGAAGAGGCATTCCGTGACAGAGTCAGAGAGAGAGACATAGAGGGAACAGAGAGAGAGAGAACTGAATGAAATCATGGGGCTTCCCACTATTATCCACCAGACATTCCCATGTTAAGGTAATACAAACCAAACGTTTACCCAGATCATCTTAATTTGAAGGGGATTTAGCACATCTGAAATGTTTGAAATCATCAACTTTGCCACACTAGATTGTGGCAACATAATTTATTTGGCTTTAATTTCATACCTTTGTCTCGCCTTCAGTTTTGACCAGATTGAGGTCCCACCTTTCTCTCTCTGTTGTTTCTTATCCTCTCTTCCTCTCCTGCTGCATAACAACAGCTTTAGTTCACCCCTTATTTTTCCATTCCTCAGCAGTTCACTTCTGAGAGAGTTCGAGCACACCCAAGCGCTCTGACGTGGTCAGACCGGCCCCTGGCAGGAGCTTATGCACAGCTTTCGGGCCCCTGAGCACTAATAGTTTATTAGTGGGGTAAGCTCGCTCCCCCACACTGCCCCGCCGCACCATGGCTTCTGCGCTGCGTCTCTCAGTGGCGTCCGTCCTTCGCTCCCTCCATCCCTCTGCCAGCACCATCTGGCTCTCAGCACCAGGCACATTTAGCTCAGCCGGGCGCCCATTTGTCCCCCTGGCTACCTGGGAGCCAGGAGAAGAGTAAGGGATGGAGGAGAGGTGAAAGAGAGAAAGATTTACTTAAGAGAAACCAAATGAGAGTCAGTCAGGAAAAAGAAGAAGGAGGAGCAAGGTGATGTTAGGGGAGGTTATCCAGCTCTGCCATGTCCAGCATCAACCTATTGGAACTCTGCTGGTTCACTCTGCCTCCTGCGGCTCCCTAAAAAAATGGGAGATAAGACTTCGGTGGTGTGTGCATCAATTTCAATTTGTTTGTGTTTCACAAAAATACTGCAGGGTCTTAAAGCCCATGGTTATGAACTTCAAGGTCATGCACTCTGGAGTTGTACTCTCCCACAGATGCGCGAAGACACACAGTAGTAGAGGGCGACCTCCTGTAAAACCCAGTTTTTCCCTGCAACCCTTAAAGCGATTTAAATAACTACAAAATGCATCATCTCACACGTTTCAGAGAGATTGGCGACGCAAATAAAATGCGATATCTCTTGATACTTATTAATCCCAGAATACTATATACTAAAACCTAATAAATCCCAAGATAGAATTGATTAAAAAAAAAAATTCCACTCTTAGCTGCTCTGTTCTGGTCCTTGCAAACTACTAGAGAAATATCTGGAACGTTTATATAACACATAGCCATTTGACCCATTCTTAATATTAATACATTGTGCATAAATACTGATGAGCGCATTAGTAGTGCAATGTCGGGAATATTTATTTTGAGTTCAGAAGTGAATTTACTCAAAGGGATGGGAAACAGGAAGTAGCTCTACAATAAAATGTAGTTTATTTACTTACGTTTTCACTTTGGCCCGGATTATTGGTTTGACTTCGGTGAAATCAACATAGCTTGCAGATCCATCATACCTCTTCAGGCACCGAAATGCGCCTAAACATTGGTTTTGATGAATATGTGAAAACATGCACAAGCCTTACACTCCTAGAGCCAACTTCCCTACTGCAGAAACTAATAGATATATAATAATAAGATATTTACCACACAAAGCTCTTAGTTAGATCGTCTGGTATTAAATCAGGATTTGTTTACCCATCACCACCTACAACAGTTCTCTGAGGCAATCTGTTATTCATTTACTTGCAGGCCCGTTCACAGACATGTGGGTTGGGCAGACACTCAAATACGTTCATAGACAATCTCCATCCCTCTGTCTTTAAGTGTGTGCAGAAGTTGTTCCTCTGTTGTTTGAGATTCCAGTCTGATTTGAATTGACTCAGTGAAGCCTCAATATGCATATTAGGATCACAAAGAAACAAATGTCCTCCCTCTCCTCAAAGTCTCTTTCGGGAGAGGCGTCTCGTTCGTCTCTCCTTCGGTCTCAACGGCTGTGTATCTCTGTCGCTCCCTCGCTCGATGTCTTATCAGTGCTGATGGCTTTAAGCCGATGTGCTGAGAGGTCTATTAGTTAGCTGTCGTTCTGTCGGATAATGCTTCATATCTCTCAGCTAGTTCACTGTTCTTACGTTTTCCCCGCCTGACTGCATGAGGTGGGAGGGGAGCCGCTCAGAGATGAGACCAGCGCACAAACATCAACCTTTTCTAAAAAGGTTCTATATATTCATGAACGTAAATTTCTTTCCGCTTGTAATCAGTGTTGCGTTGTGAGCTCATCCTGTTCATTGATCTGCCAAGTGGAAGTGTACTGTACGCGTGTATATGTCCTGTAGCAATTTGTGCATTGAATTCATCTAAATCAGGTCATTAAATCAGGAGGTCTTCACATCTTCGTAGTAGCCGGAGACCATTCTAAATGCGGCTATGCTCGTATTTGCGTGTGTGTGTCCGTCTGTTTTACTAGCACCAAGGAAACATTTGTTGTGCGATTGCATTGTTAAGTCCATGTAGTTCACCTAATTACAATGCTAATAGCCTGAACCGCTCCCACATATTCTAATTGTATGAATAACTGATATGCACCAAGTCAGTGTCAGCTCAGCATGCCGATGATGAAGGTCAGTAAGCATTGTGGTGCCCTATTAGAATAATGGGGACTGTGACTAGTCCGCTCAAGTGCAAGAAGAACATCATTCACACTTCACTGCATCCTTCTCTCTCTCTGTCTCTCCCCCTGTTGCCCTGTGCCCCGGACCATCTCTTCTTGCCCTCAGTTCCACACTCTCGTAGCCCTTTTTATTTACTTATGCTGACTCTCACCCACTGCGCGCACTCTCGTGCACACACACACAATTAGACTTACACAAGAAATACACAAGCTCCGTGTCAGTGACGTCAGAGGCCCCTTGGATGGTTTTAAACCCCTGGAATCAGGTTTGAATCTCAGGCAGTTTACTCATAGATACAACAGTAACAAACAATATAAATGCAGTGAGAAATGCTAGAAAGGCCTGCAGTAAATACGATGGGAAATGACCTAGATCTGGATAATTGAACACTTGTGGACAGCAGCATTCACTTTGACTAACATGACGGTATCGGTCTGCACATTATGTCTGTGAGGACTTCTTTATAGTTTTCTAGTTCTAGTTCTTTTTTTTGGCCGTTATTATACGACAGACAGTGCCAGCAGTGGCCTGGCCACCCTTAGATATAGAGAACATTTTCATTTGTGCACAAGCTTTATGATTTCAGTACAGTTTGTGGAAGTGCTGTTCCTCCGAATAAATATTTTTGTTCAATATGGAAATACAGTTAGTTTGGTTTGTACATCTTAGCATATTTAGGAAAATACTGATGCATTTTGAGTGCTTTGACTTAGAAAAATTCAACTACTTGGCAATTCCCCATATTCTGATATGCAGCTGTGAGCGAACACCTTTTAAAATATTGTCGGGGAAACATAAGAATTTTATGTGAAGTGCCATCGTCCCATCTTCTCAAGTTTAGTGAAGGCTGCTTGAAGCCCCTTTGGAAAGATGCCCTAATTTTTGACACCATTAAGTGAGTGGATTCTTGCAAATGAGAGAGGGAATGAGGCAAGACACTTGTGAATGGGAGATGGACTGAGACATAGCGGAAGTGCCTGTAGTTGAGTTACATAAAGGTCACAAGAAGCTCCGCAGCTTGCATCAGACAATCTCTCCTCCCATCCCCCCTTCTTCACTTCTGCTGCCATCCTCCAATGTTCCTCTCCATCCTCTGCCTCTCCAGTTTCAGTTACATCTTTTTTGTCATTGCAATCTGCTCATTTTAGCCTCCTATCTGATCCTCGGTTTCCTGTCTGCATGTCTTGTTCTCTCAGCGAGTGCTGGCATGTCAGCATCTTTTGTCAGCAATGTCTCCTCTTCCTCTTCATCCGCTCATCTCTTCTCTTTTCTTCTCTTTCTGTTTTCTGTTTTCTACCTACGTGAGTAGATGAATGGCGGCGTACAACACAAGACTTTTGTCAAATTAGTTTTTCTTTCGAAGCATATCATCTTTTTAACTCTTTACTGTTTCCATGGTTTCCAAATGATGTTAATAGACCTGCTTGCTCATAAACAAGTGAAGATATTCAGGAGCATGGTTACGTGATAATAACAGAATGCAGTTTAACTGAGGATGAACCAGGGAATAAGCGTAATAGTTCTACGACGCGTATCAGCTGTAACCGCCAAACGTTGAGCAATACAGAGTCAATAGGACACACTCACATGCACTAACATAAAATAAAAGCACGCGCAACCGGCTCGGCTATGGCAAGAAAGCAAGCAGAGGGCTGACTACATCACACGCAGAGGGGGAGGGACTTCCTCCTCTGCCCAGGTAGACATTACCCTACTGGATCTTTACAGAGGAGAGTTATTTTACCACATTTATGCTCCGAATGTCTTTTGCTCCTTTAACTCCTTCAGCTAAATGACATGTAACAACACCACTTCTAGGTTAAGAGATATGGAACACCTGCACTGGCCTTTGACTGGCACACCTCCATAAACAGCTGAATGAATCCATCCAGTGTGGAGGGAGCGGTTCGAATTGACGCCCTGAGCAAGTCTCATCAATGTTCTGCCAAGAAGATCATATTTTTAATATTTGTCCGTTTATATGAACATTTTCGAGATCAATGCAAGCTGATGTCATTGCCTCCGAAGACAAATACAGGGCATTTATTATAACTGCAAGATCATCTAAATTCGTTGTCAAGTTATTTGTATTCCCGTCATTGGCAAAATCACTTCTCCTCCCCTCCCTGTTTCAAATGACATTTCATATCTACGGTGCATCGTTGTAAGCACTCAAACACACACACACGCGCACAAACACACACACACACACACAGAACCAGAAGACTACACACCACAGCCTAGTGGGAATACACTACAGATCAAGTTGGCGCTTGTTTAATGCTGATCCAACAGAATACACGTCCGTCCCTCCAGTGATCCTCATCACCCTGAGGGCTCACGAGGCTTACGATTTCCCACATAGAGCTGCACACAACGTACACTGTGCATTCATCAATTCCCGGCATCCCTGTGCCTTTTACCTTTGCTTGTCTGTCTGTGGCCTCGTCCGACTCCATGAGAATGAATTACTGAATTACTGACTGAATGAATTACTGCAATCATATTCTTATGGCATCAGCCATTGGGTTTGCTTTACCCATCCATCCACCGTAACTCCTCCCTAAGCGGACAGGAGGCCAGAGCAGTTTCCCTCAGCGTCTAATATCACTGTGGACAGGCGTACTTTAGAGCTGAAAGCTGTGTGCGTGTTTGAAGTGTTCCTTGTGCGTTTGTATCAGACGCCAAGGAATGGCTACCTGGGAATGAGACCGGGCAGGGGCATCAGAGCTGACAAGATCAAAACCTTTCAGAGGCACTGCACAGAAATGTTCAACTGAAAAGTCAGAGTGCCGGTGGCCTCCGGTTGTTTGAAATCGTCTGTCTTGTTGTGTTGTTTGATATGATCAGTTATCCGCAGAGCGAAAAAGGGCAAAGTGTTAATCATACAGGCACAACCACACATGCCTGAGACAGACCATTCAGAGTGCTGGCCGCCCCAACCGCGCCTTTAACATTGTGCCCGTTCCTGTGACTCTCAGCGTTTTCCATCCTCACCTCTCAAAGCCCTGCAAATTTAGTCTCCATGGAAACAGGGGGCGGGAGAGGGAGGGGATAATGTTGACTTCCTGACACCTTCTGTCCCACGGGACGCCAACTGTCAGCAATTCCATATGTGTGTGTGTGTGTGTGTGTGTGTGTGTGTGTGTGTGTGTGTGTGTGTTTATGGCTGTGTGCATGGGTTTTCATTAATATCATGCATAATCTTAGCCTGCACGGCAGGAGACTTGAAATCATAACATCAGCTGCAAGAAAGCCATGAAAGTTACGATTTGACACTAAAGCTGAGGCTGTTTCTTTCGTTGGTTCTGCTTCTGATGAGCTGCCAAAGCCGAGCAGCTCAGTGTGTTAGTGGGTCTGGCTGAAGGACTACGGAGGAATCCCCTCTTCACTGAGACAGCAGGATGAGAGCAGTAACGGACTGGAGGAAGTAACTAAACTGTTGTGGATGTACTGCATATTTCATCCTCTTGTTTACGGTGTCACAACACCGAGGCTGGACAGTCAAATAATGACTGCAAAAACACCAAAAGTACATGTATGACGAATGTATGACGAATGTATGTATGTATGTATGACGAACATCTTCATGTAACCAGGAAACCCAGTACACAGATAATACATACTGTACATACTTTGAGCTTCTAATTTAGCTGTCTAAAAGATCCCAGATGTTGGATAAGCAGATTTTGGGGGGTTTGAGCTTAAAATGTTACTTAAAGAATGTCAAAATAGATTGGGTTTTTACAAATGAGAAAGTAATCATGATAAAGATTTCAGCTTTCGTCCACCTTTCTCCTCATCTTCCCGTTTTCACAAGAACCTTAGGGAAATGAGGTTATTGTCCTTAGATAGTAGGTAGTTAATGGGGAAAAGAGGTAACAGGAAAAAGGGAAGAAATATGATGACTGAAGGACTGACAGGATGACTAGAAAGAAAATAGAAAATAAACTCTGCAGGGAATAGCAAGGTGGGCAAACTAGTGGGCTCTGCATCCGTACCTACCACACCCCAGTGTTGCCATGGATATAAGGCCTTGGCAGCACAGATGTGTGTGTGTCTGTGTGGGTTAGAGGTGTGCCAGGATGACATCATACAGTAGTTCGCTGAGAAGGTCTACTGCAGGCACATGGCATCTACAATATTTATAGACCACCAGAACAGATGAGCTCACTCAGTCACTCGACGTGACTAGTTTCTCTCACACACACACACACACACACACACACACACACACACACACACACACACACACGCAAAGAGGCTAGAAGTGCCAAAGAAGTTGCTCACGCAATCCGTGCCACACCCGCTCACATATAACTCTCCTCTATTCTGGTCCTACGGAGTGATTTGCATAAGTTGACCATACAGACATCCCAATGCATGCATCAATATTAAATCACATTCAACACTTTTAGGATTATTCTTAGTGTATTGGGAAAATTTGAGAAAACACACACATACACTCAGTGACAGAAAAAGCCTCCGTATTTTCAGTGAAAATGAGCTGCCACTGAATGAGTCATAAGAAAAGGGAACGGTACTTTGTGAGGGATTAGACCAGCGGAAAAACACGCACTCACATAAACACAATGTAGGCACAAACACACATTAAATGACCCCACCACCCCCCTCAAACAAGTACATATTACACACACAGGATTTAAATCCTCATTTCCATAAATAAACAAAATCATTGCTTGGTAGAGTAAAGACTGCACATCAGAATTACAGCAAAGTATGATTGAGAGAGACCACCATGTGTGTGTGTGCATGTGTGTGTGTGTGTGTGTGTGTGTGTGCGTATGAGTGACTGAGCCTGTGAGCTTGAGTTACAAGGACCAGAAAGAAAAATCACATTTCATAAATAAATCATCCAGGGCCTTGCAAATGATGTGCACCGCGCACGCACACACAGCAATGCCTCATTCCATGGCCGTCATAGTATGGACCAGATTAAAGGCGAATTATTAAGAGCTGTGTGTATGTGTACGAGTGTGTGTTTGTGTGTGCGTGTTCATGCTCTTTAACTGGCGGTACGGCCTTATGTCTTATGCCGACACGCAGCCATGAATCGATCCTTTAACATGTAGTTAAGTTTGAGCAAACAATTGTGATATCATCCATATTCTCCATGTAACATTGTATTTGTAGAGTGTGTGTGTGTGTGTGTGTGTGTGTGTGTGTGTGTTCATTTAAGCATGCATGTTTATGTTGGCTAAGTGCAGTGTCCCTTTTTAACACCTCTTATTTTAGGACGATAGCTCTGATAGCTTTATCTTCGCTGTCAAACGAGTATTTTGGAAACCTGCTTAACAGGAATGTGTGCTATACGTTCTGTCTGTGCCTCCATCTGTCTCACTCGCGTTTCTCTTCCTGCCGCCGTCACACACTGCCTCTCCCAAAGGCTACGGCATTGAATGAACAGTTTTATGGGTTTCAGTGGCTGGAAGGGGATTTGAGATGAGAAGGAAGCCATGCTAGAATTAATAAGGGGTGACATGTAGAAGGCAGATAGGGGGACTTCTTTATTTATCTTGAATATTACACCTGAACCCGGTGTGGTCTCGTACGTACAGGATCTTTATCTCTCTCTCCTTCGTCTGTATATGAATGGTCTCAGTGCATCCCTGTAACTAGTGGAACAAGATGGAAGACGGTGGGCACAAGGTCTGTGCATTCCACTATTTAGTTTGCCTTAAAAACACGTTTCCTATGTTCCAATATGTATCAGGTAAAATGCAGTACGCCAAATTTACTAGGATACATCCAAGTGCAATACTCTTTCAAGCCACGTTCTCTGTGAAGCGAATATATAAGCAAGAAGTTAATGTTATCTATGTCCCCATTTAGTTCATACTGCATGCAACAGGTACATTATAAGTGCAGCGTGTGTGTAACAACGTACTCATGTACTTTGGGAAGCGTTTATGTGAACCACTTGTTTTTGTCTTTCAAGCCCCTGGCCAAGGAATACAAACACTTTAACGTGTATTAGAGAACCATTATACTTGGTTACTGGTTCTCCAGTCCCACTTTCCATTCACGTGTCTCAGACGTCTAAAAAGGACAGCGGCTGGGGGACAAGGACAGGGCAGCAGCATGACGCCTCACTCTCACCACGAGAGGTGCTTGTCGTTCCTTTGTCATTACAGTTACAGTTTATGTAGACACACACACACACACACACACACACACACTCTCTCCCTCAGCAGCGTAGGATTACATCCTGCCACTGCAGTTTGTACTCTGTGAAGGGCAAAAGCAACGCTCCTGACCTCCAAAAACTCACCAACACATGACACCTCGGCTGCTCATTACTCTCAGACATTTTTAGCTACAAGAAGGATTGGGAAGAGAAGAGATTATGGAAAATTATGCCAGAGGTTCCCTCGGAGCAGTTTATTTACCCTGAATATGAAGATTATAATTAATAGAGCTGTGTTTGGTGCGTCTCCTGTTTTTTCCTCTGGAGCCGCGGTGCACTTTCATCTGCAGAGCAGAGCAGCTGGGACGGACCGAGCGCGTGTGTGTTTGCGTGGTCTCCCGAGTATACGTGTGTTAGCTTGTGTTTTCTTCAGCGAACGAGGCCGTGTGTAGCAGCACAGTGTATATATTAATGTTATCATCTAGACTTGACTGATGCTGTGTACACGTGTACCGTAAATGGGGGAAGCATTGTTTTATATGTCAACTTGATTTTCTCTTTTTATACTACGATTAGCGTATTTGTTTTTGGAGAATGACACGGAGCAAATCAGCAGCGGCGCTGGATGTTCAGAAAGTGGAAACAAACAGAGCCTGCTGTTTGCAATGCTTGCGCGCACTGTGGTGGTAATAGGCTTCCCTCTGGGCTGACCAGGAGCCTGAGGAGGACGCGGCGACGGAGAGACGAGGAGGGGTAAGGTGTGCGCTCCGACTGAGTGATGAGGAGCTGACACAGGGGCTTTAGACAGGGGCAGAAGGGAGGAGGTGACAGGGGAGGAAGAAAGGACAGCAGAGCAGGAGGAGGAGGAGCAAAAGAAAGAAGCCATGAGGATAGGGTTGATTTACAAGGACGGGTAAATCTTCCCACAGCAAGGATTACAATGTTTGTATTAAAAAAGTAGGTGTTACAGTTTTTTGTCCGTCCGAAATTCCGATAACTTCATCTACATTGCTTCAAATTTAACAACAGCTTAGTTAGTAGCAAAGTCATAGACCTTTTATGGTTTTGCCGTTCAGCCTCCCTCTTATTGTTGGAACTAATTGGAACATAGAAGAAGTTTCCCCTCAAGGATTTCTTCCAAGAAATGTCCTCCTTTTGGTTAGGTTTGGCTGAATATTAAGGTCTGGGGTTAATGTTAACCATTTCTGGCAGAAAGCCCTGAGGACAAACAAGGACATTATTTGGGACTGAACGATGCTTAAATTAAGAAACCTCTTCTGCAGGTTTTTACAGCAATATTAAATTATAAGTTAGTTCATTAATTTGGCATCTCGCAACTATTTTGATGGCCTTTTATTTGCTTGAGTCCTTCATTTTCCCCTCAGCCGGTTGATTCACCGCCAAATATCTTTTGGAAGATGTTGTTAGGACATTTTGTGTGAACATTCAGGGACCCAAGAATTACGCCCACAAACTCTCTTCTTCAAGAGTTTCCAGGAGATTGACATTTTAGTTTGTTAGAGAAATATCTCAATAAGTATTGGACGGGATACCATAAAATGTGATCCCCATAGCTCGCCCTCCGCTCCATGTTAGGTTATGATGTAAAATGGCTGCTCTACGTCGAGGGAAATAGGAGTGAGGATAAGAGCAAAAAAATAATAATAAAAAAAAGAGCAAGCATGGAGGAGCTGGAGTGGATAGAGAGTGAAAGAAGTAATGAAGTGAAGTTAGGCAGCAGTGGAAGAGAGAGAGAGAGAGAGAGAGAGCAGGAGAGAAAGAGAGAGAGAGAAGCTGTCAGATAAAAAAAAATAGTCAGAAGTCGCTTCTCTGAATTCTGCTGCAGAAAACGCTTTAAGTGTGTCAAATGCTTGGGTTTTTTTTCCACACATGGCGATGTGAATGTGTTCCATGGGGTGTGTTTGTCTATTCTGTGTGTGTTTGAATGCATTTTTTTTTATCTGTCTCTGAAAATAGAGCTCGGCGTGCCAGGTGTAGCTCCCACTGATGTCAAGGATGAGAAGTTCCCCCCATGCATTGTAAATTCTTTCCAGCACCTCTTCTCTGCATATTTCCATGCGTCTCCTTCTTCTTAATCATTGCACACGGACCATGTAGTCAAACTCGAAGCTCCCTGTGTCTTTGAACACCATAAGCTACTCGAAAAGCTGGTTAACTGGTCTCTTTCTGTTTCCGTGTGAAGACGTAGCCACGATGACTTGGTGAGTCTACTTTGTGTGAGCACCGTGTGCTGCCAGTAGGGGTCTCTGTCGCACCACTAAACCTGATGGCAGCAGTGACCAGTGGGTTCGGCTACTCGGAGGATGCGAGGCTGGAGTTCGAGCCTGAAGTCAGCTGCTCTCCGTTAATGTCACCGCAGTCACATAAATATGTCTTGATGTGTATGGACTCAACTGTCTCATAATTCGATCTTCTGATTTCTCTCTCACTCTATCTCTGTCTTTGCTGGGAAACCTGTTTCCTTGACAACCATGTAGACCTGTGTCTTTTGCTACATTCACGCAGTGCCACTCGAGAAGCTTATGATGTTGAATGAGCACAGTGTTTTCACTGAGGCTGGAGCATAGCATCGTTGTGGTGCTGAAGCACACTGGAATAGAAGGATGGCGATTAATGACGTCATAAAGGGGGGAGACATGCAGAGTGAAATGAATTAACAGTCATAACCTAATCTTAGACACTACTTTAACAAACCTTTTGCAGCCTACGCTGATCCCGATTCATGAAAATGTGGGTTATGAAATGTCACTTGATGACAACAATAATAGTAATTTCTCAAAAGTACAAAACCAATAACAGTGCAAAGAGCTGCTGCTTATGAGAAGCAGGTATCAGTAACAAATCCATATTTAAGTGATTATCATATTTGGAAGTTTGGGGACCCGACAAACAAAATTAGAGCAGCAGGGGCCGAGGTATCCTGACGTTTAAACGCAAATCCCATGATACAAATGTTGTAACATTTTGATCATAAAAAGAAACAGGATTTTGTTTTTGTTTCTTGGCAACAAAAAAAGAGGTAAAAAATCTTGTTTCGAATGACATCCATTGCAGTCTGGTCAAAGGTAACAATAGGAGGATGGAATAGAAATCCTTTGCTGTATAAAAGCACCGCAAGGTGTTTCCGACTCCAGTCAAATGAATGCACTGTAAATCCCACTGCAATAGCAAGGACCATTTAAAAATAGAAAGAATCAGCGCACAATGTCATGCTGGAGGAAAATGGGTCCCCTGAATTTGTGTTGAGTAAGCACTATAGCTGGACTCTTTATTAGGAGGAAATAGAGCGTTTAATAAATGCTAATTCATGGAATTAGTTCCAAACTTGACTTCGTATGTGTGTGTGTGTGTGTGTGTGTGTGTTCGAGCAGTAGAGAGCGGGTTGCCTGAGCCGCCTGCAGTCCTTGTCCACCCTCTTCTTTCCTCCATCAGCTGATTACCAGCCAGTCTGTCCCCACCTCCTCCTCCCTGCATCCCCATCATCTCTGTCTCATTCAAACGTTTCTCCCTGATCAAAATCTGTGTTTACGTCAACCCCTGCTTACACTCCCCCTCCTCCCCCCCTTCTCTCTCTCTCTCTCTCTCTCTCTCTCTTCACCCCTCATCCCTGCTGTCTCTCGTCCCGGCTGCAGTTAGAGCCGGCTGACTAGAAGTGTGCTGTTGTCCCAAACGGAGGGCAGAGGCAGCCGCACAGGGATCTTTTCTCTTCCTGCCACACTCCGGGTCGATAAGGACTCCAGAGGAACCATCCCTCTTTTTGCCATCTTCACCGCCCCCTCTTCCCATCACTCCTTGTCCTCACTACCTGTTTCTCTCTTTTTATGGGGGGTCTTTTCGAGGGATCTGATATGTTTAAGCTTCACCATGAACCCAACAGTGAAGATCCACCTTCAGAATGGGACCCACTTTAACACCTACATGTACCAGGTAGGGACCACCTGTAAGCTTTGAGGATGTAACCGGTAAAGGATTGTCTCCTGCTCCGGCATCTATCTGTGTGATCTCCACGTGTCCTCGCCTGGGTATCGATTTAAGTGCTGATGACTCTCTTCTAGAACGGAGAGATGGCTTCATCTCCGCCTCTTACTCATTTTGCTTCTCCCCACCATTCAAGCTGTAAACAATAATTCATGCTTTAGTGATGCAAATTGTGGTTTAGAAAGGGGGGCTCCCTCCAATAAGGCCTTTCCCTGGTTAATTTGTCTAGTTACATGTTTTCAACCTGCAATTGTCCAATAAAATGCACTGATAGGGAATTCTCTGCTTTCCTGTGACTGCTGTGTGCTTAGATGTTTATTGCTGCATGCATGCGAGACACTCAACTCTGCTGATGCACAACAACAAAAACTCTTTGTGTATCTCCTCTCATCCGAGCAGAGGAAGTAATCCCTTCCCTTCTCTTCCTTCCTCTCTTGGACCCTCTTTATGGAGCAGGTTAGGTTTTTCTTAAATCTTCTTCTCAAATGGATGCTATTCTGCGCTCAGGCCTGCAAAGGCACAGAGGAGGTGGATGGAAAACGCACAGTGATGACACCTTTCTTCTCTGCGTGATTTCTTGGAAAACACAGAGAGAGAGAGAGCGAGAGAGAGAGAGAGCGAGAGAGAGACATAGTTGATGTGTCAGCTGTGCAGGTATAAAGGACTTTGCTGTGTCAATCAACTTCCTGGCCAATAGTCAGGGTGTTAAATCACTTTTGATTTGCAATTTTTTACCCTGGTAGTGGGGGGTTTTCTCGCACCGTTTCATTTAAATCCCTTCAAAAGGGGTTACAACTCTTCTAGATTCACTTATGCATGGGATTTCAGATAGGAATCCCTTCGTTCCCAGGTGTTCAGAGCGGGATTTACTAAGCTGTATTCACACCAGGCGCCTTTGCTGTTATGTTCAGTGAGTCTTGGCATTATCCCTAATGCGCTTCACTGATTTGCTCACGACTCACAGTTATTATGCAGAAGCCTAATTTTACCACATCTCTCTCAGCCATGAAGAGGGGTTTGCTTTTCTTTATTTACTTTTCCATCTGCAATTTGAAGACAGACGCTTTTAAAAAACTTTTCAGTGAGAGCTGTTGCTGGGAGGAGGCGCTGCGGCCGGCTGCACAGATCACTCCCGGCCTGCAGGGCCCAGACTCTGGGCGAGGTGTTGGTGGTGGTCGATGTGTGTAAGATTTGTCAGAGCAAGGTCGCGTCCACCTCTGTGCTGCGTACGGCCTCGCTCCCTCTGCAGTGGTGAAGAGTTACAGGGCTGTGATATCTGAGCCCCCCCCCTGGGACTCACTCGTTCTCCCTGGCCCTGCGTTCATCTTCGGCGTGTCACTCCTCTGTGAATTACTGAGATGTACATCAGAGCTAACGTTAGCGTCCTTTGGGCCGCGCGAGTGAGAGGAGCTCCGCAGCTCTCTACGACCTCTGATGAGGTATCGCCCTCTTCTCCGCCCCGAGGAAAAGAAGCACTTCTGAGGGGGTTTCTGGGGAAGCCAGTCTCCATTCTTGTATTGAAGAATGTGAAACACATTGGGTTTGAATCCATTAATAATGGACGAAAAACACACGAGAAGAGACCCAGCTGTGAATTGCACAACGCGTGAATTTTACACTACATTGTCATTTGGGTGACATCCCTGGACTTGGTGTTTTCATACACTCTGTATCCCTCAACCACGCTTTGTATAAATCTACTTTTGCTAGTGCTTTTCTCTTTCCTCCAAATGACCTTCAGCAAGATAGTGTCACATAGCGATCAAGCTCCCAGGAATAGTGTCGCGCTTTGAAGCACATTTTACAGAAGCAAACGTTGGAGTTGCAGCTTCTCAGTCCGTCAAGTGATGCCATGGGGCCCAAAGAAAGTTGTCACATAGATTTACATTGGGAAGGAGGCCTCTTAAAGATTCTAGTCAGGATGCCACAATGGACCTTTAAAAGCAATTGCTTAATAACTACTTCATTAATATAGCTTCATTATTTGTGCAGCTTTGAAGAGACTGTCACGTGTTGTTATTGTGATAAATACCCATAATACAAGAGAGTCCAGAGAAAATAGGAACATATATAAGACAGTCAACAACACACATCCAGTCACACAAGGCCAAACTGCAATTTATTAGTACCCTAATCTCCGGACCATAAGCCGCTATTCTGCGGTTTATATAACGGTGTGGCTAATCTATGGATTTTTACAGCTAACGGCCACCAGGGGATATATAGTCCAGTGCGGTTTATAGTGCGGAAAATACGGTATATATACTATATATATATATAATGCTTTAAAAACTTTGAATTCATTCAGTGCGATCAGACTTTCATGCTAAAAAGTAAAATCCATTAGTGAGGCGCAAGGACCTGGAAGAAAGTCTTTAAATTCTATGCGACGGCAGCTTCTGCTGGAAACCGACAAATGAAGGCCCCCGGGCCACAAAGTTCTCACTGTCTGTTTCCCTCCAATACTTCACTGCGGAACGAGGGAAAATAATTGGCAACTACTTGGCAATTACGTAAAAACGTAATTTGCGGTGACTGCTGAAGCACCCGCCTCGCAAGTGCCCACACGTTGTCAAACACACACACACACACATTCACGCTTTCTGCATATAAGCGTGTTGACAGGACAGACGCATTGTTGAGATGAAAAGTGGGCTTGTGCTGAATAAAATAAGTTGCCATTCATATTTCTATTTTCAGACAAAGTTCAGGTTGCGTGGTGTTGGTCATCTCTCATCTCAGCAAATCATCTGAGCAAAATACAAAAAGCAAAATACAAAAACACTCACAGAGCTCTCTCTCTTTATATATATTTATACATGGGAGAGAGAGAGAGAGAGAGTGCATGTATTTTTTTTTTCATCCTTTAATCCCAAACTGCTTAAAGAAGCGAAGGGGAGAAATGCCTTTACAATGTCCGGGCTCAGCAGCCCAGTTACCAACCAACCACTTGCCGTCTCACATCGTGGTTGGAAGCAGAGGAGCCACCAGAACCTTCTCTCCTTTCCTCGTCCTCATCATGTCGATGTTGTGTCGTCAAAAAGTCGCTCTCTATATCTTAACTGGATGAAGTTTAATAAACATCCCAGGATTATTCATGGCTCCTATGGTTTGCGGGGGTTACAATTGTAAAGTCCACAGAGCAACGGCATGTGTCTGCCCTGAACGTGTGTGTGTGTGTGTGTGTGTGCGTGTGAATAAAAGGTAGAAGCTGCCGGTGGGGATTCTTCAAGCAGACCTCCATAAGAAATTAAAGACGTGTTTTTGTCTAGACAGTGATGTCTCATACTTTATATATAACACTGTTCTGTTGTATAATACCCCTAGCAAGGGGTGTTTATTCCAACCAATGTCTATTGTTGGATATTTCTCACACACACACTTTTATTTTTTAGCATTCCAGCAGTCTGGGGAGACTCACAGAGTTCCTAAAAGGCAGAAGGATGAAGGGATGAGTTAGAGAGAGCGCGAAGTGGCGGTTGAGCCTCTTTGCCATGATTGAATGAGACAGTGAGCTCAAACATCTGTTGGTGGATTTGGGCTGAGCTCCTGTCTGTTTGTGGCCCCCCTGTGGAATAAGGGAAAGTAAAATGAACACGCTGACCCATTTTCCCCCTTGTCCTCTCGATGCTCCTTTCCTCCCACTTCCCTATCCAGCTAGTTTTTTTGCCTGCAACGTGACGCTTCAAGGTCAACGGAGATCCAGATAATTTTGTGAGTGTGTGCACGGGTGTGTGCGTTTGTCGCAGATCTGAATATTAGAAGCACATGGTGAAATTAGAGGGACACATTTAAACATTTAAACATCTGATATCTTAGTTTCATGGCTTTTTTTTACATTACACTTCTCCTGCCAAGTATAACTTACTACAAACTAGTTTTGGTAGATGGGTCATATATATCTATATGCTCCTTAAAGGACTAGTTCAACCCAAAATGAAAAGAAAACATCAAGATAAAGAGCGATTGAAGTTTATATACTGAAATAATAAAAACACACACATGCCGGTTAGTGCTGTAGTTCCATTACAGCCTGCTCCCAAACAATTAAAGTTAATTCAACATTTTTTTAACAGCTCCAAAAGAGCATAAAATGCCCCTCAAATGTACAATAGGTGGAATTTTGAATAATGTTGGATGAAACTACATGAAGTAACATGTCGCACACTCAACAGACTCTGAACGACTGAGTGGATCCAAACTAACCAGAAACCACAGGGGTCCAAATTCTAGTCGCTCTTTGGTCGAGTTTCTTAAATGTGGCTGGAAGGAGCGTCTGTAGTGCTTAAAAGCTTTAGTGAAGTGCAAAGCCATCTGTCAGGACTGAGGAGCGTGAAGAATGAATATCAATAAATCTAATGGTTCTCAAATGAAATATACTTTTTCTTGCACAACCAAGAACTCATTTTAAATAATCTATTGCATCTATTTAATGATGAGAAGTCCCTCTGGGAACTGGATTTTATGGACGTTGACATGGTTTCTCACACCATTAAGTAATGGTTTCAGTAACCGTCAAATGATTTGATTTCTCCATATTCACTGTGGCGCATTTGCTGGTAATGGAAAAGACCAACAAGGACTGACAGTTATTTTATGTTAGAGTATTACCTAAACACTGCTTGGCGACAACCTGGAAGATCTCGTCGTCAGCGCGTCTTTGTAGTCGCTTTTCTCCAAAAATCTAGTCCTGGTTCAATTCTCTTCTGGTTCATCCTCAAAGCGTAAAAGAACCACTCTAACATAACTATGCTCCCACGCATGCAAACACGTTTTAAACCAATCGAAGGCTCACCGTCACACCAGTGATTGACGATCTCACACAGCAGGAAGTCCTGACACGGCTCACAAGATGTAGCTGGTCCTCAGTTTACACCGGTGGGTCTGAGCGAAATGACTCCTGCGAGAACACTTCCTTAGTCATGAGCCGAGAGGGAAGAAGTCAGCTGCTGTAATCTCTGAACACACAAATCTTCAGGGCTTTGAGACACACTCAATGCCAATCCTTGTATTTATTTATTCTAAACCTGACTGAACTAAACTCCGAACTTTCTGTGTGTTGTTGTAGAATAAAAATATTCCTCTGTGATTGTTAAATCCTCTCCTGGCCTCATTTCCCATTCTACTCTTCAACTCGTGCTCACAACTTCTCCTTCATCAGGAAATCCTTCCCCTACTTGTGGCGCTGCCGATTTATCTCCTGTCAACTATTACAATCTAAATTTATCATGACTTATACACAAAAATACACTTTGAACCAGTAACAAGGGTACGTGTTATTTGCCAATTCCACCGCTGCATTTTTTTAGTGTTTATTCTATGAGGAGATTTCTTTTTTAACTTGCCTGCTGGTGATATTATTGCTTCAGTAAACCCAGAGGCAGGTATCGAGGGGGGCATGAGGTGCACAGCTGAGGTTGTGTTAATGCAAATCAGACTCCGACCACCTCTTATCGCAGGTGCACAGAAAGCATTTTCAGGCAGAGGCCCTGAGAAAACATGTTTTCTTTTAAGAGAAGCCAGACTCCGCGGACAATTACTCTCCATAAACTAGCTGCAAGTGCATCCCGAGCTGCTTTGCGCCAGGAGTGTACTCGTGCCACCCATAAATCTGTCAGCAACGCCCACACGTGTTCCCATCATGACATCATAGCCGCACATGTGCTCAGCCTCATTAAAAAATGTTTATGCTGATCACTGATACAGCAGTAACCTCTGCATGGGGGTGTTTTGCGTGTTTTGTAGGAGTTTGCCACCCTGACGAAGGAGCTGAACATATGCCGGGAGCAGCTGCTGGAGAAAGAGGAGGAAATATCCGAGCTGAAAGCTGAAAGGAACAACACCAGGGTACGATTGTGTGCGAGTGCGTGGCGACGCTGATGGAAAAACAAAGTTTCTAAGACTAGAATTTGCATTCTCGTCGGTGGTCCATGCGTTGATTGTGCGATTGTGCTGTAGCTGCTGTTGGAGCACCTGGAATGTCTGGTGTCTCGTCACGAACGCAGTCTGAGGATGACCGTGGTGAAGAGACAAGCGCCCCCACCGTCCGGAGTCTCCAGCGAGGTGGAGGTCCTCAAAGCGCTGAAGTCGCTCTTTGAACACCACAAAGCTCTGGATGAAAAGGTGGACACACACACACACACACACACACACACACACACAAACACACAAGTATACAGGGGAAAGAATTTAGTCTGCTCACGAACGCCTCATTGTTGGGATTTTCAACAAAACTGCTGTACTCCCCCTCCTCACCAATTCATTCCTTTGTTTTACTGTTAAGGTGTTAATAAAACACAGTACTTTTTTTGATTTTCAAAGTAAAAGTTTCACATTGAAGTGACACGATTGTTGCTGAAAAGTCATGAATTTGCAATAACAAATAAAACTAAGAAACAACGTGTACAAACGGAAGAAACTCTTTGGAAATTACAAATATAATTCTAAAACTGCTGTTCTGTATTGGTGAGGTAATCAGGACAGTCAAATACAGGTACACAAGAAAATAGTTCAATTTCAATTTCAACTTGAGTTCTCTAATGAGAGGAGGAAGACTCTTCTGTCTTCCTCCTCTCATTACTAAGCCCCGCCCTGCCCGATTAGGTAGAACCCAATCACCGGGACTGCACCTGGTAGGAGAGGAGCGAGGGAGACACATAGACGGGAAGGGGGAAAGTATCTTTCCCCAGACTGACACGTAAACAAATCTAAATGGAAACCCGGGATTGTGCTTTGAGATAAAGGAGAACAAAGCATGTCCTCATGTTTCTGGGCTTTATCTTGATGTGTTTTGTCAGGTACGTGAGCGGCTGCGTGTGGCTCTTGAGAGAGTTTCCACCCTGGAGGGGCAGCTAGCAGTTAACACGCAAGAGGTGAGGTGTGTGAATGCTTGCACTGTGTGTGTGTGTGTGTGTGTGTGTGTGTGTGTGTGTGTGTGTGTGTGTGTGTGTGTGTGTGTGTGTGTGTGTGTGTGTGTGTGTGTGTGTGTGTGTGTGTGTGTGTGTGTGTGTGTGTGTGTGTGTGTGTGTGTGTGTGTGAGACTGTGTTTGCATGTTCCTATTGGTAGTTATTGGTAAGGGAGGCATCTGTTCGGTCCCTTGGAGACATCTGGTAAAGCCTTCAGTCTGATCTGATATCTGCTTGAGGTGCCACGCTGGGTGGGAGGCCCCCGTCTTCTCAGCCTTCTGTTTATGCAAACACCCTCTGTAGTCTTCTGTTTAAATGTCATCAGAGACATTATTAAAGTAAAGAATTGGGTTACGTAAGATATGAAGTCAAAGCTTGATAAGTTTCACTGATCCCACTGTTTTTATGAGGAGAATCCCCTCCTCACATTCGTATTGGTAGTTATGTAAAAAAAAGGGCATGTTGACTGAAGCATGCTGGCAGCCTGGAAGCCAAGTCTCCTTTTTGTTCAACAGTAAAGAATAAGTTTGCTCATTGTTTTTTTTTTGTTTTTTTATCCATATTGCAGTTGAACATGGTGAGACAAAGGAGGGATGTTGACTCAGTGGAGCGAACAGATGGACCCAAACCTACGTGGAAGGTCTTCCTGGCTGTGTGATTGTTTTTCTGCCCTGTATTTGTCCGTCTGCCTGTCAGTCACCGTCTTTGCATTTTCAGCAGATTAACATACCGGCTCTCATACACACACACACACACACACACATGCATCGTGAATCCTCCTAAACCTTTTTAGCTTATTCTCATGGCATTATTTGAGCTCTGCACCTGGTTTGAGGCCGGCCCTCGTTCCAGCAAGGAGCAACAAACCTCCCTGCGTCTCGATGGAAATCGCCTTCCTCTGTACACGGCGGCAGCATTTGGGGAAAACAAAAATGTCAATATACAGTCAGTAATTCAACTTGTAAAAAAAATTCAACAAACCACTAAGAAGAAAAGAGGGCAAGCAGTCGACTATGTCAGAGAAAAGCCTCAGAGAGTGAGAGGGTTAAGACAATGAGGATAATTGGATGCGGTACGAGTGTTGGGATGAGTGTGAACTCTGTGAGGACATTTATCTGCAACACACGCTGCGCTGCTGACATGTACTGCATCCGGAGGCTGGATGAGAGGATGGTTTCATTCAAAATGCAGTTCATGCGGTCAGAATTCATCACGACCACATGTACGTACTTTTTCAGCAGGAACCATTAACAAAGACAATTCTAGGACCACGTCGCACCTGATCACATGCGGCAGTGCAAGGTTACAAAATCCCTGCCAATGAGTCCATAGCTAAACTGCAATTATGCACCATTGCGGGGGGGATTTTATTACACAGCTTCAGAGCTTTTACCCCCCCACCCTCCTCCTCCTGAGTATTGGAATGTTTCTAAGAGGTGGCCATCGGCAGGCTAAATATGGCTATAGAACTTTCACTGCCCACTGTGTTGCCTGTGAAATATGCGTCCCCGAAGTCTCGTTTAATTAAGGCCCTGGAATGAACCGCACTTTGAGCTGTGAAAATAAATAACTTCAAAACAACAACTCTGCAGCGTGACCTCAAACAGCCCATCTTCCTGTGCATAACACCCAACACTTGTACATTTGGGTCACACAACTTCATCAGTTCTGCAACAACTTTCTACACCCTCTGCTATTGGCACAGGGTCTGAGTCCTAATATACCCTTTGGTAGATAATGTGCATATATTGTCATTAATGTTGTGTGTCCGCCTTACAGAGACTGCCTAACGGCTCTATAGATTCCCACGATGGAGGCGGCCGGGTGTCGGAGCTTCAGGAGGTGTTGGATCGGACCAATAAGGAGCTGGTCCAGAGCCGTGAGCACGCTGCCTCTCTCAACTGCCGCATGGCCGACCTCGAAGCTGAGCTTGCGAATGCACGGCGAGAGCTAAGTCGCAGCGAGGAACTGTCAATCAAACAACAGCGGGAACAGAGGGAGGTGAGAGCCGAGCAGAGGAATTTTTTTTTATTCTGGGGGCGAGCCGTGAGAGCTGCAGGTGACGTACATGTGCATCTCAACGAATCATATTATCGAAAACTTTATTTATTTTAGTAATTCAAACGTTAAATCTGCATCTCCATAAAGCTTTTCAGCAGAGGAAAGCGTCCTGTTTGATGACTGCGCAGTGGAACAATACTATCGGATGACATGGCTTCTTGAATGGGCTTTGCTTCACAGTCCTCACAAGGTTGCGGTTTTCACTGTGGCTGGTGCTCCTCTTCCTTCCACTCCACTTTCTATAAATATGCACTCTGTGAACAGCCAGCTTCTTTAGCAATGACCCTTTGTGGCTTTCCCTCTTTGTGGAGGGTGTTAATGACTGTTTTGTGGACAACTGTCAAGTCAGCAGTCCTCCCCATTATTGTGTGGCCTCCTGAACCCGACTGGGAGGCTCTTGAAACTTTTTTCAGCTGTTTTGAGTTCATTAGCTGATGAGTGCGACATAATGAGTCTATAATGTTGAACTAAGTGTAATTAATCTATCTAATGTACAAGTTTCACTTTTGGATTTAAATTACCAAAATAAATGAACCTTTCAATGATTTATTCATTGAGATGAACCTGTTAACCTGGATCTTTTTAGATAAAAGATAATTGAATATCAAATTAAATAAATTAATACATTACATTATATTATTCATGTTTTTAATACAGCTGTGTTACCAAGTCTTCTTTTAATATTCTTTTCATTAAAAAAAGTACAATGTCTTCTAAGCTAGTTGCTCAAATGCAATGCACTATTTATCTCAGCTTTTGGACTCGCCATGTATGCTGCTGAAGATTTGTGTCTCACGATTTCACTGTTGTTGTTTTTGTGTCTCTGCACCGACAGAGAGAGGACATGGAGGAGAGGATAACAACGCTAGAGAAACGCTACCTGGCTGCGCAGCGGGAGACCACACACATCCACGACCTCAACGACAAACTGGAGAATGAACTGGCCACCAAGGACTCGCTGCACCGACAGGTAACACAAACAACACTAGCTATGGAGGGTTCATGACTAGAAGTCAAGCACAGTTCATTAAGCCTGCAACAAGGACTGCAGTCGAAATGTACTAAAATGGGCTGTTTAATTACTCTGCTATGTTCAAGCATCCTTGGATGCGTAACTATGCTAATGTGTTGTTAAGTTACACAACAAATGACACATTGTCTTCAGGCTAATTTTGACATGCCATGCCTCTACTGTGTCATCTGCAATGAAGCTGTGTTCAGAATTAAAAAAATATATTTTCTTTCATAAAGTGTGACAGTGATTGTGAGGTGTGGAGGAATGTTACAGTCGGCATGTGAGTCTGAACGTCATCGAGGTTCATGTGTAGCTCAGTGTGTTCAGCTCCACATGGGGAATACCTGAAACCTCCATTTGCCGTGTCCTCGCCACTCGCTGCCTGCCCTGATTACGCCCGCCTTGTGATCGCCCTTAATGTCCCTCTTCTTTCTTTGCACTTGTGTGTGTGTGTGTGTGTGTGTGTGTGTCTGTGTGTGTGTGCGCGCGCGTGTCAGAGCGAGGAAAAGGTGCGCCAGCTGCAGGAGATGCTGGAGATGGCGGAGCAGAGGCTGGCTCAGACCATGAGGAAGGCTGAGACACTGCCAGAGGTGGAAGCTGAGCTGGCGCAGAGAGTAGCGGCACTTTCCAAGGTAACACACACACACACACACACACACAGCTGTAGAAAACACAGCAAAGGGTGCCGATTTTTAAAACAACATGGATCACTCATTTAAACACAGAATACATAGAAGCATGTATACTTGACAGTTGCACTTAGATGTGAGTGTCTCCCTCTGCAGGCTGAGGAGCGCCATGGCAATGTGGAAGAGCGTCTCAGACAGCTGGAGTCACAACTGGGGGAGAAGAACCAAGAGCTAGGAAGGGTATGTATGTGTGTTGTGTGCACCGGCCCTGCAGGGTTTCTCTGACCTCCCACTTTGTTGTGTGTGTGGAAGGGTTGGAGGGCGGAGGGGAGGCAGGGGGTGTGTGTGTGTGGGCTGATGCTTCACATTAGTTGGACGCCTTGACTCATGCCACTGTGCTCCCTCATGCATACACGTACAAGAACGCAAGACAGACACGCATATAAGGAGCCCTTCCATTTTCCCGGTGCATTGTTGCATGAATTGGAAACAAATCCACATATCTTGCTGCAACACAATCGCTATTGGCTGCTATCTTTAGACCCTGAATAATTCACGCAAGGCTAATTCCCCTCTTTCTCTATCCCTCTCTCTGTGCCGTCTCGTGACTATATTTAGTTAAAAGAGCTCCCTTAGGAGGCAAATTTGTGTTTGTGCGTCTGTGTTAATTTTCTTTAATGAAATCACTGTAAAATACGTATTTAGGAGAAGGCGTTTAACCCTTATCATCGCCATGTAAATAGCTGTAATTAAAATCAGTCTAGCTGTGAGATCCATTGTTGGCCAAGAGGACCTGTATCTGGCAGCTGGTGATCTTGTGCTCAATACACACTTCATCTTATAATCCACGCAGATGCTTGATTAGCTGCATAAATGCATCCAAATGGAGTCTGTGTCAAAAGAGAAAATGTGATGATGTCATTCGCACATGTCTGCTTCTCTCTCTGCTCATCAGGCTCGTCAGAGAGAGAAAATGAATGAGGAGCACAACAAGCGTTTGTCAGACACCGTGGATCGTCTGCTCACCGAGTCCAATGAAAGACTGCAGCTTCATTTGAAGGAACGCATGGCTGCGTTGGAGGACAAGGCAATGCATCCATCCATGCAGCAGCTCACGTTGCTGTATTGTCTCACAGAATAAATGCATAAAAGTAATGCACAGGTTACACCTGGATACACAGATTTGTTTTGACGCGGTCTCGTGATTTCCTTTTTGTTCAGAACTCCCTCATTCAGGATCTTGAGAACTGCCAGAAACAGCTTGAAGAATTCCACCATACCAGGGTCAGTGAGACTCAAACGATCACCTAATCACAGGCAACTACAATTGTCTCCTCAATTTCAAAGCCCCGTTATCAGAAGTTCCGTCACGGGCCAACCCCAGCTAGCCGATTCATTTTTGTTTATGAATCCGAAGAGAAATACAATCTAAATATATCAAATAAAATCTTGCCACAATAAATCTTTTAAACCAGCAGAGCAGTCATGTGCTCAGTTGGGGATGAAAGCCAGGCTTTGCATGTTGTCACAGGCCAGTAGGCAGCTAGCCGATGTCCAGACAACCAGAACTAGTTCACTGTGTCAAGTCTCCACACATAATGAGACTAACAGCTTAGTAAGGGGCTTTCCCTCTATAATTTTACTTGTAATGGAGTAGTTTTAAGGAACAGTGTTGATACTTACAATCTGAAAGCATTGCACGTAACGCTTCTCTCTCCCTCAGGAACGGCTGATTGGAGAGATTGAGAAGTTGAGAAATGAGATTGACCACTTGAAGCGTCGTAGCGGGGCGTTCGGAGATGGATCTCACCCTCGGTACACGCAGATGCACCGTAGACCTGCTCCACACGTACCATCTAACATAGTGCTGTATGGATTATTGACTGAAAGCTGCTCCGTGTGTCTCTCAGCTCACACCTCGGCAGCTCCAGTGACCTTCGCTTCTCCGTGGTGGAGGGCCAAGATGGCCACTACAGCACAACTGTGATCAGGCGAGGACATAAGGGCAGAATGGCAGCGCTACGAGACGACCCCAACAAGGTGTTAATGATGACCCTATCAGGCCCAAAAAAAACCCCACACATTTCTTTACACGCACAAACAATGAGCAGGATGGCAAACTAACAGATCATGTGTGAACTATTCTTCTAACCCCCCCCGCTACTCCTGACCTGTGCTTTTATCCAGGTTCATGTCTGCTTTGCTAACAAGTGTCAGTGCTTGGCTGCCTAACTTGCCATTCTCTACTAACCTCTGTCTTTCTGTCTCTGTTTCACCTGCTGCCGTGGTCTGATGTAAGTCCCTTGTTCATTCGTTTCCCCTCTTGCATACTTCCACAAGTGTCATGTGGTTATTTTCCATGTAATCAGGATAAGTCCACACAGCATATTCTTCAGGGTTTCATTCATTCATTCATTCATGTATGTTGTATTTAACAGTTTTGCTGCATGGACAGATGTTAAAAGTCAGGTGTGCTTTCTGCGTCCAGGTGTGCGCTGTGTTTGAACAGGACTACCCGTCTCTGCGTGGAAGCGTCGGCCACCTCCTGGGCGCCGACACTGAGCCCGAGTCAGACCTGGAGGATGACGTTAGCTCAACCCTGCTCTCCCCCAGCGGCCAATCGGACGCTCAGACGCTGGCGCTCATGCTGCAGGAGCAGCTCGACGCTATCAATGAAGAGATAAGGTGACACGCCGCGGGCACATTCAATTACAGCAGCTGACAGCTTCCTGATTCCCATGGGGGAAACTTAGTCAGTGCGGCGGCTGAGAAATGGGAGTGCGATAACGGGGAACAGAGCGTTAATGTGATAAAACAACCAATAATTACAAGAAAAGGGGTTGTTTTGAAGAACAGTGAAATAGAGGACACTGCCGCTTTAACTTATTAATGCAGAGAAAGAAGACAGGATGCACGTCACGTGGTAGTGGCATTAGATAGAAAGGCGAGGACATGTGGATGAGACGCTTCCTTCTTCCGTTGTGTGTCCCGTTCAAAGAAGACACTGTTTATAGCAGTTTACAGTACACACAGTCCTCTGGTGACACCTCAGATTATGCTCCTGGGAAGGAGGTGCAAAATAGATGCTGATTATGCTGCAGAGGAGCCAGACTCCCTACTAAGAAATCCATTTGAACTACAAATAGTATTTTAATAATGACCATGTTGCCAAGATTCTTACATTATTTTTTGCAATTGTAAATATTAAGATTGTTGAATTTCAAACGGTGATTTTTTTATATATAAAAAAATGTAAATCCACAATTAATATAAAGTGAGTGTTGTTAATAATTGATTGTGTGTGTGGGTGTGTGTTTGTGCAGGATGATCCAGGTGGAGAGAGACTCCGCTGGCCTCCGCTCTGATGAGATTGAGTCTCGTGTGAACAGCGGCAGCATGGACGGACTCAACGTGACGCTTCGGCCCCGGGCGCTGCCGACCTCCGCCACTGCCCAGTCCCTTGCATCGTCCTCTTCCCCGCCCACCAGCGGCCACTCAACACCTAAACACCACTCGCGCAACGCCAGCCACCATCTCGGCATCATGACTCTGGTCAGAGAGCTCGCGCTCTGTATTCTTCATGCAGCCGTTTGCTCGTCTCAAAAAGCTGTAAAATGTAACTGTTGTTTTGTTTGACAGCCAAGCGACTTGAGGAAACACCGCAGGAAAGTAGCAGTGAGTTTGCAAGTAAAAGTACCTTTGTATTTGTCCCCGGCTGTGGCTCTCGTGACTGAACTGAGTTACGTGTGTGGTTCTTCCAGTCGCCAGTTGAAGTGGACAAAGCCACCATCAAGTGTGAAACATCGCCTCCCTCGTCACCCCGCAGTTTACGGCTAGAAAGCAATTTTGCACAGTTCACAGGCAGTCTAGAGGATGGCCGAGGGTAAACACACACACACACACACACACCCACATGCACACACACGTACAGGTTAACACAATACAAATAGCATTGTAACACAGATGATCTAGCCTCAGTTCAGACTCATGTTAGATTGTTTTGGAGACTGTCGCAGTCGGAAAAGAACAATTGCTTACTTTGCTTAAACATAGTTGACCATAATGGGATTATAATTTTAAAGCTTTATAGTTTAACATAATTTGTTGTTTGCAGCAAGCAGAAGAAAGGCATCAAGTCATCTATTGGGCGATTGTTTGGGAAGAAGGAGAAGGGTCGATTGGAGCAGACTCTGGCCAGAGATGGACAGAATCTCCCGGCCTTAACAGGTACACCGCACACTACGTACCAGTTATAACAGTGGTGCACACGCTGTGAGATTAACACAGTAAAGAACAACACGGTTCTGCTGTTTTACAGATTTTGACATGGCCATTGGTGATACCATGACTCTGGGAAAACTGGGCACTCAGGCTGAGAGGGACCGCAGGATGAAGAAAAAGTAAAAGCATGAATTCAAGTTTTTGTGTTTGCTAACTAATCCTTCTCTCTGATAATCCTCACGTCCTCCTCCCTTTCTCTGGGCACTTTTACTTTGCTTGTTAGACACGAGCTCCTGGAAGACGCCAGGAAAAGAGGCCTGCCCTTTGCCCATTGGGACGGCCCAACCGTTGTCTCGTGGCTTGAGGTACGATGATGTGCACAGTAGTATCACACACGTGACCTGCAGTCTCCTCCCCTTCCGTTTGACCTTTCAATGACGGCGGCGTTTCCTATCTCGACGACTCCCACCAGCTGTGGGTGGGTATGCCGGCGTGGTACGTGGCAGCCTGTCGGGCCAACGTGAAGAGCGGCGCCGTCATGTCGGCTCTGTCCGACACGGAGATTCAGAGGGAGATTGGCATCAGCAACCCTCTGCACCGCCTCAAACTCCGCCTGGCCATCCAGGAGATGGTGTCCCTCACCAGCCCGTCTGCACCGCTTACTTCCAGAACGGTAAAGCAACACGACAAATACGCATCAATGACGGCATACACAAACCGCGGGAAAAAAAAGAGCAAATACACACCACTGACGTGATATTCACTCCAGGATGTGAATACGGACACACACTCAAAAAAAAACCTCCTCCACTGGCGTGATCCCTCCTCACGCTTTGCCTTTTGTTGCTCCGTTCGGATCACAGTGCTGGTGTTGACTTGTCGTTACCCGCTGCCATCAATTGCATGGGGCTCTGTGAGAAAACAACACACAAATGGTGACACAACAAGCTACCTGCCTGAAATACACTTCCTCCCCGGGCCTCACTCAACAGCAACGTCTCTGTGTCTTTGTGGGATTGTCTGCGGGTGTGAACGCGGGTCGGTGTGTGTGTGTGAAAAAAATACTTTGGTGTGTTTCTGTGCGTGTGTGTGTGTGTGTGTGTGTTGCCGTGTTTGGGTGTGTTTTCGTCCTCTGCGCAGTCCTCCGGAAATGTGTGGCTGACTCATGAAGAGATGGAGACCCTGGCTTCCTCCACTAAAGCGGTTAGTGCCATCTGGGTGCTCCCTTCACCTCCCCCTCACCCTCCCCCCTCGCCCCCCTCCACCCACACTCAACACTCACAGTCCCCAGCGTGTCACACGTGTGTCATCCACCCTTCCAAATACGTCACACCAACGCATTTGTATGCCCGTGCTGGGTTTTCTGTTTGTGTCAGATTTAATTGCGAAGGTTCCGTCAATGATATGAAGTGTTGATGAAGAGATGACATGTGGTGTGAGAAGAGCTTTGTGTGCGTGTGTGTGTTTCTGAATGTGCCGTATGTGTGTGGGTGGTTGCCCTCTCTCTCTCACTCTCTCTGAACTTGTATATTTGTTTCTGCCTGCTGCCACTCAGGAGAATGAGGAGGGCAGCTGGGCTCAGGTGAGCTCGCTGATCCGCTTGTATCTTCGCCTGTGATTTCTAATGCTGCGTGTTTGTCTGTATTTGGATCAAAACTGAGGGAAAAAATGAGGTGATCTAATTTGTGTTTCGATTATTTTCTTCTCGTTTATGATGTTGAGCTTCTTCTTTTTTTTTATTGTGCATGTTATTTAATAGTTTAAGAATTAAAGGTGGTCACCATAGGTGAACAAAAATATCCGTTTGGCCAGCAGTAGATATAAACACTTGTCACTTTAGTATAATTTTATAATAATTTCCACAAAATGGCAGATGTTCCATGTCTCTTTCTTTTTATTTTGCACAAAGTAGTAACATTATGTACTCCGCTCCATGTAGACTCTAGCTTATGGCGATATGAATCATGAGTGGATAGGGAACGAGTGGCTGCCCAGCCTCGGCCTGCCTCAGTACCGCTCATACTTCATGGAGTGTCTGGTGGACGCGCGCATGCTGGACCACCTGACCAAGAAGGACCTGAGGAGCCACCTCAAGATGGTGGACAGCTTCCACAGGTCTGTAGCTGTACTAATCTGGCTGTGTGATCACCGCCCCTTTTCATCACTGGACAAACAGCAGTGGGGATAAAAAGCCTGATGAATGTGTGCTTTTCTATGTTTCTGTGAGAGGTTGTTAGTTACAACATGATTGTTTGTGTGTGTGTGTGTGTACGTACCAGGGCTAGTCTGCAGTATGGGATTATGTGCTTGAAGAGACTCAATTATGACAGGAAAGACCTCGAGCGCCGGAGAGAGGACAGCCAACACGAAATGAAAGGTACACTTTCACACACACACCCTGATGCACAGACAAAATACACACAAACACACGCGTTTAAACACTAATATGAAAGCGCACGTCCACAGTGTTATCGGGCCAGAGAACCACCTACTGGTTCTGCCTGATTTGGTCTCGCGTTGAAGCAGCTGCCTCATGCGACTGTCATTACGCCAGCTGAAGCAGGCCTACAATCTTATGATCCAAGGCTCCACATGCCAAGAGTAGTCCCAATCACACACACACATACACACACATTTGGGTCTAGGCAACCTCTTGCCCTTATGACCTTGAGTATTGCACATGAACTTGACTCAGCTGCCATGTCAAATCAGAGTCCTGTCCTGTTCACGCACACACACACACACACACACCGCCTGTTCAAACTTGGAAAGCTGTATGGCAGCTGTGCTCAGAATGAACAAAGGGAGTGTGACAGCAAGTTGACACTATGTGGAGAAGCACATTATCTCTTTAACTCTTCCGAGCTCTCTTACTTACTTACTTATTTGCTGTTAATGGCAAGTTTTTGCACTGCACATCCCACAATGCTGCAGAATCCGACCCAGACTGAGCCACTGTCTATTACTTCAGATGTGTTGGTGTGGACCAATGAGCAGGTGATCCACTGGGTCCTGTCCATTGGTTTGAGGGAGTACAGCGGCAACCTGCTAGAGAGCGGCGTCCACGGAGCGCTCATCTCTCTGGACGAGACCTTCGACTACAGCAGCCTGGCTCTCATCCTGCAGATCCCTATGCAGAACACACAGGTGGTTAAAGAGGAAAACGCTGCTGTTGGCCGTCAACGGGATGAGTGAATATGTAATAATAAGTAATATGACCAACACAATGATAGCTGGTGTTGTATGATCAGATTTTGTTAGAGTATGTTTGGTTCGTTATGGGATATAAACCTGAGATCTGTATGACATTGTGTTATTTCCTATTTCAAATATCTTGCATTTTCCACACTTTTGTTTCCAAAAGCTGATAACAGGTCCTTTGGCCTTTCTGTAAACATTCCATCTCCCAAAAGTCACAATCGTTTGATGGGATCGGTTGATTTACTCCTTTGTTACTCTGGAGTTTGGTGCAGTCAGCATTCCCTTCCCTACTGCAGGCCACATGCTGCCAACATTTATTTCTGTAGCAGTTGTTCTCAGCTCAAACCACCTTGTTTGCTCTCACACAGAATTCACTAGAAAGTATTTTTTTTTTTCAATCAAAAGCTTCAGAAACGATTACAAAAAACAACAAATAATTCCAATTACTACTTGTTTATTAGAGGTATTTTAAGAGCTTTCATTGACATTTTGGCATCAGCTCCTGTTTGTTTCTGACCAGGTTTCTCTAACAGCTCACAGAGGATGTGGTTGTGTTTTCTGCAGGCCCGGCAGGTCCTGGAGCGGGAGTTCAACAACATACTGGCCCTGGGGACCGACCGTCGACTCGAGGAGGTGACCAATCCAGCCGCTGCTTTGATGACACACGTGCCTAATAAAGGGTTTTTGAGGGTTAATAAAGGGTTTTTCCAAACGTGTTTTTCTCCTCCCTGTCAAGCAGAGTGGGGACGACAAGTCTTTTCGACGCTCTCCGTCGTGGCGCAAGAGGTTTCGCGCCCGTGAGGGCGGGGTGGGGCTCGGAATGATGGCGGGCTCCATGGAAACGCTGCCTGCTGGCTTCCGCATGCCATCCATGTCCATGCCGCCCTGTGTGAATCTGATGCCCAAGAAACGGCTCCAGCCTGAAGGTGTGTTACTGCACTATCCAAACTGCTCAGGCGTCTGTGTTTTTTTTTTGCTCTCTCTGAGTAACAAACTGCATGCTCTTGTCTTTTCTGCCACACCTCTTCATGCCCCATTCGCTTAAGCTCCTCCCCCGGCGTCGCCGAGACTCGATCCGTCGGCCGTGCGGACCTATTCATGCTAACTTTGTCTGCTTACTAAGGGGAGCGCTAAGGCTAACGGGTGAGCTAACAGATAACTGGTTGCCCTTTAACCAGCATTGCTCAGCTGTGTGGCTTGTGGTGTATATCTGGCTGATTAAAGCCTTTAACCAGTAAATTGTGTGTATTCAATCATCTTACACTTGAAATCATTTATTTACACGGCAGAATTGTGTATAATGATATGATTGTACAGAATAAAAGCTAAAAAGTCTATTTTACGATAATACTGAATTGCTCAGCCCTGACTTTTGGGTCCTTAAATTCACTGTGAGTCTTGTATTGTAAATGACGTCAAAGCACTATGTGTTTTTCATACCTCATTTTTCTCTCTTCCAGTGCATTCACATTACCTATACGGACACATGCTTGCGGCCTTTTGAGAGTGATATGCCAAATCTGGAGAGGGAGTCATGGGTGCCACTGGGAAGGGTTGTCTTCCCCAACCTTCTGCTGCCTGGCCTCGCCTCCCCATCGTTCAACTCTCACCTCTCCTTCGGACAAGTGCAATACAGAGGCCGACTCTGACCTTTGAACTCTTGAGAGTGCTCATCGGCTGCACAGAGACTGATCCCTGTCACTCCCAGTGTACCCCAGTGCTCCCAGTAGCCTTGTTGTTGTGGTGTTGTGCTCCTGCTCCCCTGGTCCCGGCTGTCGGTTCCTATCTGGTTCTAGTCTCTCGACATGTTCAAGTCCAAACCAATCTTCCAGTGTCCTCGCGTCCTCTGCAAAAACAAATGTCCGTCGATGTGAAAAAAGATTAATAGGGATGGTGAGACGTTGATTTGGATTTGGGAATGATGAATACTTGTATAAATGGCAGATCCCACTGCACATCGACCCTCTACCGGTTATGCAAGGTATTACTTGTTTATCGCCTCTGTAAATAAAATGGATGACTTATGTTTTTTATAGAAATATTATATATATATATAAATATATATATTGGAAATATATATGGAAAATAATATAGTATCATTGCTGTATGAAACCCAATGCCCTGTATTCAATAGTGACTGTTCTCTCTCTTTCTCTTTCTTTCTCCTTCTCTCCGTTTTGGACCTGTTGTGTCTTTTGCTGTATGCTGTAAGTGTGTGAATCATTAGTGGGAGGGTCTCACTACGGAAGAGATGTGTTTCTACAAGGACTCTTCACAGGTTCATGGGTCCAATTTCAGACTTCTCTCTTTGCCTCTTCTCCCCCCCCCCCATCTCCTCATCTTTTGACACTATGTAGCTGTTACCTCTCCTCGTTTTGCCTTCTCTCGCCTTCAGTATGACACTATGTAGCCTAGAATAGAGAGAATCCTTTAATATGAAGAGTATGCTTGTGCGTGTGTGTGTGTGGGTGTGTGCTAGCAAATGAGTCTCTCTGCTCGAGACGTGCGTAGAAATTTTGTGTGAAAGGCCGACCTCCAGCCGTGTGACCATGACTTTTCTCTGTGGACGGGTAGTGTGAACACTGTAGCTCCTCTCTGTTGAATCCTTCCTTTCTCTCGAATCAAACTGTAATATGCTGCTCAACATCAGCCAACGATAATCACAAAAACTGCTCAATGTGACGGGCCCTTCTAATCCCTTCCCGTCACCTCCCATTTAGTTGCCATGGAGACGTGCCAGTGAGCGGTCAGTACTCTTGGCTGACCAACTCCTCATCCAATGAGAACACAGCATATGAACCAGTGAAGTGCTGGATGGGTGTTTTTTTTTATTTTAGAGTTTTCCCAAGGTGTCTAAAAGGTGTAATGTGCTATGTGGCAGCTATGAGTACTGTGTCTTTATTCCAGGTGTGAAACAATGCTGACAAATCAAGATTTTATTATTTGGCTATTTAAAAAAGTGAACTGTATTTATGACACTATATAGACATAAGTAAAGCTGTTTTTTAAAAGATTTTTGGATGTTGTGTTTCTTTTTTAGGTTATCCGAGTCAAATTATCTCATTAAGGACATTAGCGAACAATGTATTGAAAATTGGTTTTATTGAAAGATTTGGACAGAAAATATCACTTTTCAGAACATCTACAAATACACAACAATCTTAGTTATAAAAGTCAAAAATAAGTTAGCAAAAAATACAAAATAAAATGGCAAAACCACTATGTAGAAAAAGGGAACGTATTTACATCACTAGCATTCATAACCAGTTTAAATTAAGCAGATCTTGGTCAAAACTGCCATGGTACATATTGGCCCCGCACATGAACACACACAATTATCAAGGGATTAGGGAAAGGTTTTGAGAAGAGGAAAACTTAAATTAAGTAAGGAGAAAACCAGGCTTCATCATTCCTCATTGACTATCAGACTGAAGGAGGCCTAACAGAAATCCACGCTAGTATCTAGGTGTTGGGTTCATGCAGTAAAGTCCTTGAATCTCTTGTGACAGACTAAGCTCCTGTCGCCCTGACAGAGAGTCGGCACTGAGGGTAAGGCAGGAAATGAAGGGAATAAGGCCTCATCGTTAACTGGAGGAATTCCGTTTGGCCAGCAGAGATACAATTCAAATACTAATTCAAATTTGTAGCATAAGACACTCAGATCATTACAGCTGAAAAATATATTAAATTGGACCGATTATCAGCCTGCATTGCCAATTGTCATTTTAGTTTTTTTCTATCTTGCCAATGTTTCAAAGGCTCTATTTGGAAATGTCCACAGGAAAGGCCACGGGTCCGCCTGCAGCACTGATCCCCTCCACGATGGAGGTTAACGCATGCATGTTCCCCTGGTCTGGAGAGTCAGCAGCACTCAGAAGATCTGCGAAGAGACCAAGATACACATGAATGGTACACAGATCTCCTGTCCATTGATACAGTGTGCGTCCGCGTGTGTGTGTGAACTGTACTCACCCTCGCTGCTGTAGCTCTGTGTGCACTGCTCTGGAGTGCTGCTCCACTCTGGGCTGCTGCAGCAGGTGCTGCCTGAACTGGGCTCGCTTGACGACACCTGTTACCACGGAGATGCACGGGCAGAAGTTGCTGTCAGTCACTCTGGTTATGGCACGGCACACCCCGCCCCGCACAGAGACGCATACTTTCGCAGTCCTCAGAGGCAAATTAACATAAAGGACAGAATCTAACTCAAAGGAGCCAGACCTTTCATTCTAAAAATAGAGCTGAATTAGCAGAATTGTCAGATTAATACATTTTGGTACATTGGTAGAGTGTCATCAGTGTATCTTTGAACCTTCACATGGAAGAAATCTTTCTGTGTTCTAACAACTGATTTATAATCACAAAGAGCACTTTAAATAACAACAGGAAAATAGCCAAACCTATAAACGTACATACATACTGAGCAATTGTGAAGCGTGCTCTAAAGTTGTTCAGTTGTCAAGAACACTTTATTTCCCAATTTTTGCCTTGTTGTCCAGCTCTTTCTTTACTTTCATTTAGGTTTTATCCAAATGACTTCTACCTCTAAATGTCCTCTCCTTGTCTGCTCTTTTGGCTGTCTCCTTATTCACGAATATGTTTCCTCCTGCTTGTAATTATCCCTCCTCTGTCCTACTCACTCTGGGTTGGGCCGTGCTGGGTCGGTAGTGCAGTCCCTGCTGTCCCGTCTCATTGTCCTGCTGGTTGAGGGAAGACACCAGGGCCTGCAGCCTTTCGATGTACTGGATGGCACTCCGCAAGATCTCCACCTTGGGCAGCCTCTGGTTTGGGTTCATCAAGGTGCTCCTCTTCAGAGCGTCGAAGGCCTCGTTCACCTTCTTCAGACGCCTCTTCTCCCTCATCGTGGCTGCTCTCCGGCGGTCCATGGTAACCGTCTTTCTTTTGCACAACTTACAGGCCCAGGGGAGGCACTGACCCGGACAGTGGGGCTCGGGTTGAGGTGACAGGCTGGACGGAGAGTCTTTGTCCTCCGTTCCCGTCAACCCAACTCCAACGCCCCCAGACAGAGTCCCACACAGGCCCACCATGGAGTTCCTGTCCTGGTAGGTGGATTGGTCGTACCCCCCAGGAAGACGAGAGGGGAAGTAGCTGTCCCCTCCCTCGTAGAAGCGCTGGTCAGGGAAGAAGTAAGGGTTGCTCTCAAAAAGCTCCATCCTGGACAAATCTGTGATCTGAAGGGGACAAAGATTCCCGCTTCCCCTGGAACCGCTCTACTGTACGAGAGGTTTCGGTCCTGCGCCTGGGCGGTGTGTGTCGGAGTGTACGTGCGTGTGGCTGTCTTGTTCCCCGGCCCGAGGTTTGTGATGAGTGGAAGACGTGTGGAGAACAACTGGTGTGGAGCAACTGCAGGCTGGCATTTAAACCCCTCTGCCTGCTGCAGGATCACTGGGTTAAATTTAGCACGAGTCCCCAGAAACCCGACACGACGTTTAGCTGTTGCTGCGCATCTACACTTCACATCTCTGTTGGGCCTTGCTCTCTAGGGCTTTTGAGACCCATATGTATGTATATGTGTGTGTGTGTGTGTGTGTGTGTGTGTGTTGGGGGAGGGAGGGGGGTTTGTGTCCTTGTGTGGGTCGATGTGCTCTTGTGTGTCTTAAGATGCCAGGAAATGATCAAGTTGCCGTGAAAATGGTGGTTGAACCTCAGATCAAAGATGTCTGTCTTAATGAACTAATCCCAGACTCGCGCCGCCCTCCGTGACACCAAACATAAAGTCCCGTGCCATGAGGGTGGAGGAGGGGGCCGTAGGGACAGTCGGTGGACAGCTGTCAAGTCTACGAGGAGCCAATGATAAGCAATGACAAGAAGATCATTGAGTCCCGGCTCTGGATGGGAAGGAAACAAGTTTGTTGCTTACTCAAAACTAGGTCATGGGTAGACATGTGTACTCTGTTGTGACTGAAAGTTCTGAATGATCAACAGCGTCAATACGAAACGTGAAAGAGCTTAGGTGACATAGCTGGGAGTTCGTTTTACGTAACCACATTCATATCAACTGCCTTCCAAATATTATTTGCACTCAGACAGACGGGCGTGTGCAGGACTGGACCAACTTGAGAACCAAGTTGACGGTGGCTCCCGCTAGTCTAAAAAAATCCAGGAACAACAATCAGATGAGCATGCGAAGGTATGGCCTTCTCCGTTGTCCCGGCCTATTCCAAGTTACGGTGTTAGCCAAGCCACCAGGTGTTAATCCTTCCAGGACATGTCCCACCTAACGGCTCACCAGCTAATTCAGACTGGCTTCCGCTAACAAACAGCCAAAACACACACTTCTGTAAGCAGAGGAGTGGCCTGGAATGACTAGCGTAATGTGACATGAGAAACATTGCTGTAATAGAAGTTTCTCACAGTAATAAACACACCTGACAGGACGTGTTTGCTGGAGAACTCTATGTAATATGTCCTACTGGTGTCTGGTGTCCTGGCAATGATGCATCAAGTCTAATCGGAGTCAAGTTTAATCATTTTTAAATGAAAATCAATTTGTCCCATTCATATTTACACCATTTCAAGCCCTCACAGACTCTCCCACTTACCAGGTGGCGTCAGTTAAGTGCTGGTCAGGCTTTAGGGTTTTGGGACATTGGGATTGGGGTAAATCACAAGGAAGGGGGAAAAAAAAACCCTCACCGTGACAGAGACATCTTTGTTTTTTGCCCCAATCTCTAACTTCAAATCCCCAAAATGTTCATGATGAAAAAACAGGATTCTTGAAATGTGGGTATTTTTTTGTCGTGGATCACTCATCTGCGTGTCCCCAGAGACAACTACGGCCACCCAAAAAAGAATCAAAGATGATTTAAATGGAGAGTAAAAACAACCACGCGGCTAAATGTCTGTTTATGGAGACAATGAGAAGAACACAGCATCATTACACTTGTGTTAGAGTAGTTAAAACACATTAGTTGACAAAAAATTTTTTTTAGCTAAAGCAGTGTAATTGTAAATGAAACTGGGTAATGGCATTGGACTCGGAAATATTTATGACTTTCTTGTATTCATGTAAATTAATTTGTCATTAGCCTGATGGGGAGCTTGATAGTTATTCTTCCAAGCTGCCGTTTGCTAACAGCATAGTGCTCAGTTTTCTTTTTTCTTTTAAGTCAAAGTGAGCCGCAGCGTCTTGGACGGTTTCATCTGAGAGCTAATTCACAGCATGTCCCTTTAACGAGCGGGTATTATGAAGTGCGTCATGGCAGACATTCGACACATTTAGAAATGCGCAGGTGTTACTAATAACATTTATCTTTGGTGCGTTTTTTTTATAAGTGTGTCGGTTCCAGAGTCGTGATATGGCACGCGCTGTTTGGGAAGGGGGGGAGGGGGCGCATCCACAGGCATCCACATGGATCAGAGCTGTAATCATTGTAATTGCACCTGGGGTTTTCCTGATATGCTTTTTACAAAGGTCTTGCGGCTTCATGAGACCTCTCATTGTCTTTATTAAAGGCAAGTGCTCAGGAGACATACACGTGTGTGAAAACACACAGAAAATGCTCACTAGAAAGAGAAATATACAACAAACATACATGATGCGGGTGGGGAGGATTAAGCTATTTGCAACAAAGTTACTACATTTTTCTATTCACTTCTTGAATCCTACATACTTCTATACCATTTAGGGATCGGATGACTTCTTTATTCACAACCCCAGAACACGTGCGGGAGGCCTGGCTCGTGGCTCGGGGCCTCGTCCCGGGTTCAGGGTGGAGGTGGAGTGCGGAGTCAGGGCTTGGCGCTGGGCTGCGGTGGGCTGTCGGGTTAGTCTGTGATGGATGCTCACTGATGGTGGAGCGAGTACAAAGGCGCCTGTGTTGCTCTCAGGGGGACAGCAGGGAGGGGGTCTGCAGTGTGTCACAGTCACTCATAACCTTCTGTCATCGTAACCCATTGTCAGCACAACCAGAGATCTTGCGTGTGTGTGTGTGTGTGTGTGCGTGCGTGTTTTGAAGGCGTTTCAGGCACACACTTGTCCCCTCTCAACTCTTTGAAGTGAACACTTGAGATAAACAGTAAACAAGATAACTGGAGTTTATTCTTTGCAGATACCATACTTTTGTATCCTCCATCCTAACTTCAGTCAAACTAATACAAATGATTTATCCTTATTTACTTTGATCTATACATATTTTTTGGGACACTGGCACTTCATATTTTAGATCTTTGTGCCTTATCCCCCACATGTAAAAATACGTTTCATTTTAAAGAAAGCAATAAAAAAGTGACTCTGAAGGAAACAGAGATAACTGGTATTTAAAACAGCAGAAGCCAAATTATTTACACTGAAAAATGTGTGCGCGCGTGTGTGTGCGCAGGGATTGCCCTGTCACTGGCAACACTGTTCCAATTCTCCTCTGTGACAAGCAGCAGCACATTGCGGGACAGCTGAGCAGAAGGGAGCAAGGGGGGGGAGGATCAGTCCTCCTCACCCCAGGTTAGCCTCAAGATCATCACTGACCTGGAGAACTGTCATATGAGCGCACTGGGGAAATCTCAGATGTGTAAGAGGAGAATAACACAACAAGAGTAAAGTAGTGTTGATTAAAGGGGGATAAATAAGGAGATACAATGTGATGTACAATAACCAGTGACCACATGATCATGATACAACGATATGGTGTGGAACAGTGACATATTGACTTATTTCACCCATGGTTAATATTAATTGATCAGCTAAACCGTATGATATCGTCTAAGTTGTATGTCTGACAAAATACAAATTACATTTTTTTGCGCTAACAAAAGAATTAATGAATTGGAAGTTTACTAATTGTACACCAAGTTTTCTCCTAAGTTAAAACTAAACCATAGTCCATCCCAAACTTCTTCACAATTCAATTCATTGTAACAAAGACATTTTTCCACAAAACTATTAGGTAACTTGTTATTTTTATTTTGCTTAAAGACCAATTTTTCCTAGAATGTAAAATAATTCCTTCATATGTAATGCATTTCTTTTTTGACATTTAATGGGTTGAAATTCAGGTTTACTGCTAGTATGAATCGTTGAAGTCTGGACTCGAGGTAAAATGTTCTGTACTAGCCTTCCACAGGGAACAAGGTCACCATAGTGACAGTAACCCCTTGATACGTTTAAAAAATATATATTTAAATACACCACAATACGGAGCGTTCTTCTCTCAGACCATGCTGATTTTACGCTGACCACACAACATCATTGGTGAAAGATGACAAGGCAGCTTGCTAGATCATCATATACATCAATACAACATCGTGAAGGCAAATCAGTCACCTGACTACTGTGAAGTGATTGAATGGGAGCAGCCTGAGCTGATTACTCCTCCACTTTGCTGCGTGCACTAATTCTGTTGAGTAATGAACCTTGCGTAAGCTGCAGCGCCGGGCCGTTTGACCGATGCCTGAAGGTGATGTGACACTACTACAACTAATCATCGGGAGAATGCTGCCATTCATTGCAGTTCAGAATGAAGTGCCCACACCTGTGTTTTCACAGCGCTCTGAAAGGGCCCGGAGAAAGCTCTGTAAGTCAGCGAGGGAAACGGTAGTTCTGTTGCCCAGCCATGCTGCTGCTCACTGGGGCTTTTATCGCCGGGTAATCCCCCTACAACAAACAGAAAGGCCGGCATGTGCACATGCAGCTGTCGCAGTCTTAGTGCAAGTGGTGTCATGTTAAATCACAGGAATGGACTGAGCCCCCATGAGCCATCCGCTGCCCTTCCCCGTGCCGGCATCCCTTCTCCCTGCGAGGCTGCAACACACATGGACAAACACTAATGCGTCATCACGCTCATATCTACGCGCATAACCCACTTCCCACTAACATATTTTTCAGCACATGCCGGCCCTTAAAGATATATACTGTAAATAGCCCGTGCTGCACTGTATGAAAACAGGATTGTTAAAGTGACATCATATTCCAACAATGACACGGGTTGTGTGAGGACTAAAAATAGGAATATAATTTCCTGTCAATCAGAAAGGTATCTCACAGGGTAAAGCCAAGCCGCCGTAAAATCTATCCGGTGTAATTTGAGGGCAATTTACACCGAGACATTGACCAAGTACAACTCACAACATGCATCGGTCCTCTGAAGCTTGGGTTGTGTGTGTGTGTGTGTGTGTGTGTGTGTACGGCCGCAGTGTGGTGAGATGTGAGTGGAAACTATGCCCTGAACCCTTTCAGCCCTGCTTCCATATATCGTCTTCCATGTCAGACCTCTTGCTGCTGGTACTAGCAAAGCTCTGAAACGGGTTTCCTTAAATCTCGTGTTAGAGGGTCGCATCTTGATTTCCTTCTTATTTTGAATTGCTGCCCTTTTTCAAGATCTCTGGCTCCACGGACATTCTTCCATGTCAGCTGCGGGACGAATTTAGCGGCCTGGTTTCTGGAGTGACCAAACAGTCGAACGCGACAGAGGGAAAGAGTGTGTGTCTGAGTGGAGTTGAGAGAAGAGTCCCGTCCACACATATACAGTTACAGTTATCCAGACACACACAACCAGGAAGAAGCAAAGGAGGGTAAACAGACTGGAGGGATGCAGACAAAGCCCTTAAAAACGGAGAGAAATGCCATGTCTAATTATAAAAGGTGCATTAAAAAAGTACAATAAAGCCATTTATAGCAATATTATAAAATAGTTCAACATGAGAGCCATGTCTGAGAGCTATTTTCTCTGAAGGAAGTATTGCATATACGCAACAGGGGATAATGGGAGAATGTGTCAAGTTATTCTGGGGTGTTAGGAGAGATGTACTGTCGCCATGGAAACATGCAGATCCCCCTACCACTCCCTGGGCTGCGGCGTTCTAGAGCTGCCACGCTGTGGGTGCCATGTCACCAGGGCTGTTACAGCGTTCTTCTTCTCTACGCTTGGTGACGTGCCAGAGAGAAAACTGTGAGGCATTCGGGGAAGTGGGGACAGCATCTTGGTATGGCTGTCACGAGCACCGGATACTGTAGGGCAAGTCACAGGGAGGACAGCAATGTGACTCTGACCGGAGGTGGAATGTAAATAAGTAGTCCCGTCTTTCGGCGCTGTACTAGAGTACAGGTTAAACAAAAGTTTTGTTTACCCTTCACCACAATTAAAGTTAGACTTCATAAGCTTAAAAACTCATGCATTACTGCAAATAAAACTAGAGATTAAACGATTAGATGATATGTTGATTAGTTGATAGAAGGAAAGTCAGTTCCAACCTCTGATACTAATTCAGTAGTATTACATGTCATCAAAGTAATCATGTTTTAACCTGAAACCACACCCTCTGATTAGCGCAGACTGAATCAAGAGATTTACAATTATTTTGATATTACTTATGTGTAATTATTATCCTTAACACAACCTGGGTTACGGTCGCAGCTCTAGGTGCGAGTTAGAAAGCAGAACTACAACGCGTAGTGTAGACAAGAGGATGGTGCGTCTGTCACAAATACACAGCAGACACAAGCAGAGGCACAGTGAGTAAAAAGAGAGGCCCGGTCTAGTTGGACACACAATCGCTTATTCTTCAGCCAAAACACCGACTTCCTCTGGTCAGCAAATCAACTCAATGAAACAACTCAACTCTTTTTTTGCTTAACACAACAAATTTAATTCAACAGGTAGAAAAAAAAAAAAAATTGTACCATGTTTGATCACACTAAAAACTTAAATGTCAATAACTAACAAGTCAGTCTGAAACAGAAGAATATGCAAGAAAGGCCCTTTTTATGAGATATTAAGTTACTTTTTCTTGAAGCACAACAGGCTACATTAACCTATTTGAGCTTTTATGTAGTTATTATAGGTCTTACACCAGCTCAGCGCTGACTAGTCACGACGGGAGGCATGCTCTATATATGCTTTACATGTTACGACTGCTACACCAGATCCCATAATTCAGAGGTCTCCTCACCTGCTGGTAGAAAAGTTTAACGCAAGTAGAGAACAGATCCAAGAGCTGTATTATTCCCTCTTCACAAAGCCGAGCGTCGAGTTAAATGCTTCGTGTCCTCGGACATCTGAACATTTTATGTGTAATTAGGGCGCTCACATGTTTACGGAGAATAAATCAAGATCCAGCAATACATTCTTCAAATATTCCATCAAAATAAAATCTACGATGCACAAATATAATGTTTGCGTCATTACATGGCAGTGTAACGCCGAAATCAAACCTCCCAATAAGTACTCCACATTCATCTGACACGTTACATTTAGTTATTTAGTTTAAGACTCTATAACTTTCATAAAGTAAGTCTTGTGTAAATTTACACATTAGATATCTGTAACTTTTCCGGCTTAATTAGAGGTGGTGGTGGTCAACTAATCAAACCTAAATCATAAATAAATTAAATACAAAATATACAGAAATTGCTCCTTTCGCATATGTTCAGGAATGGATGTAAAGTATCTTTTCTGAACAGTAATATTTAAACATTTAACCAACAATTATAGAACATAACTTACTGTAAGCAAAACTCTCAGCAGTGGCTTGGGAATTGTAAATATGGTATTGAACATATAAACCTTCAAATTATTACCCCAAAAGGGAATTACATTAAATACTCTAGCTGTGCATTCTCAAGCAGGTTCAATTAATTTCTAAATTATAAAATACAATGTTCAGAGGAAAAGCACTTAAGCCACCCATATTCAAAAATTACAGAAGGTTTTTCTCTCAAAGGCATTAAACGCTTAACAAGATACTTTCATGGAGCTGAAGCTGCAAAATCACTCAAGATTCTTTCTTGCTCATCCTTCAATTTTGACTTGATAACTCAAATGTCAGAGCAACAATACCTAAGAGGATATTAATTCAGTTAACAAAAAAATAATATTAATTTGTTTAGCTTAATACCTGCACTGATTTCTTTGCATTTCTGGAAGGGAAACGAAAAACTAAACTAAAGCAAGCAATACTTTCATGTTTCAAATGGCACAATAAAAAGGAATGAAAAGCAAGCGTTCATTAAATCAAATAGCTCACAGGAACATGTATGTTTAGGTGATCTTCTAATAAATAAATAAATAGGTCTTCCTTTATATGTGGCTTATTTAAATGTGTCACCAATTCTGAATGACAAACTTTTATGTCCAAGGTTTCACATCCAAAAATACTTGATGTTTGACGCAGAATACATCATGCAACCAAAAACCAAGCTTCACCAAGTGCTATATTTTAAGTTGACTTTTAAGCGCACGGTGCACATGTTGTGTGTATCTAAGAGAAGAGTTTGAACCAGAGTGCATGCATGTGTTTGGGTTGTTTTTCTTGTCGAGTTCCGTTGTTAGTGCCTAACAGGTATGAGCAACAGGTGTGCGCAAGTCCCTTTTACACTACGAAAGCCTTAATAACGTTTTGAATGATCATCCCACATCCTGGACAAGGTGCATGGAACTTGTGTAGCTTTCTTGCACATGGGAAACAGGTTAAAAGGTGAGCTGTAGGTCCGTGAATTATATTTCCGTTGCGCGGTCTCACTCGACACAGCTTGCAAGGCTCCAACAGTTCCCTAAGTTTCTCATCTTCGATCTCCATGCCAGGGTTGTCCTGACTCCCCCCTCCTGAGAAGTGCCCATCCTTGTGGAAGCCAGAGGGCCAAGGACCCTTGACTTTACCTGTAGCCATAGGGGGCAGTGGTCGGTCAGCTGTGGAGTGGGAGGGCAGGATGACAGGATCAGAGACTGTCCTGCTGCAGTCTGGGATGTCGATGCCTGTGTCACTGTCGTCTTCCTCATCATTGGTGGGGAGAGAGCTGCATGCTGGGATGTCGGGGACAGAAAGGGAATGGGCGAGTCGAGGGACATCTTTGTACCAGTTCTTACGGAGAGCCCAGCAGCGGACACAGTACCTCTGGAGAGGTGTGTTATACTTTCTGCACTCAGTACACTGCCAGGCATCCTAATGGGAAATGTAAATACAAAGTCACACATATGCAGGCTTTAAGTTCTAATAAGAGAAAATCAAAAAACAAACCTGTGTAGAGATCTCTGTATCAGTGTCATCACTTAGGCATTGTGAGTCTTCATCAGGCTCTTCCTGCATCTGGATACAAACATGACATACATGACAATAAACATGACATAATATAGTCATTGATCAAACATCTAATTTTATTATCCTAGAGAAGTGGTGCCCAATAGGGCGATCGACTATGCAGTGCTGGTAGATTTCCTGCCGTTGGAAAAAAAAAAAAAATCACGTCGGGTCACCACGCATGCACAGCCAACTGCGGGAGCTAATGGAAAACTTGGTAGTCCGAATTAGCGATCATTGTTCACCAACGAACACATTTAATTTCATTCAGAAGCAACCCTGGCTGATAGGGGAGAGGCTTGCTGTGGTTTGATACCGATTTATTTTGCCTCACGGTATTCACCGTTTTTGTTCCGTTTGGTTTCCGCTGAGACTTGTTCCCCCAACTACTATACCCCCCCCAGGCGGTAGATCGCCATGATTGATCGAAAAGTGTGGGCACACTTGCCCTGGAGTGTAAATATATTTATTTAAAAAATATATTTGGTATAAGCTTGGCCTATGAAGTCCTAAACAAACTTACCTCGCGATCTGCTTTCTCCTCCCTTCCTCCTTCATCGTCATCAGACAGAGCCTCCCCTTCTCCACTGCTCCCTTCCTCCAGTGCCGCCTCCTTCATCTCCACGCTCACCTGTTCACTCCCGCCCTCAGTCAGGAACCAGAGGTCGTCAGTAGTGTCAGACACGATGGCCGTGTCATCCTCCTGTGTAGGAGATAGCTGACACATCAGTCAGACCACCACTGTTACTCTCCAATTCACGCCATTTGCCCACATGTAATTATGTCTTCTTTAAAGTTTGAAATTTCGCAACTTAACCCTGAGCGAGCTGTTGCTAAAAACTACAAATGAGGTTTCTTACTTGGTTTGTGTGGATGTCCGTGGAGCCGTTGCTCCTACGGCTGTAGTTACTACGGAGATTACCCAGAAACCACCAGGGAAGGCCAGAAAGGTCCCACTCATCCAAAGAAACATCTAGTTTGGGCCGTTTGCAGGCTGACCGTGGCAGGTCTTCAAGGGAGTCTGGAAGGGTGCTTAACTGTTAAATTCTGCATTATTCAAGTAATTCCTTGGAAGATGTGGAACCGTTTGCTTACCATCGTCTGGATCGCGGGGTCGTCGCTGGGAGGGGGTCTGCAGTAGAGGCCCCTCAATGCTAGTCTCCAGCCCTGCTTTGACCAGACCGCCACACATCTAGGGGGGGGAATGTGAAGGACAAAAATGAGAAAACAAGAGCCATAACTGGGTACTTGGAGGACTCACAGCTCCTTTTCAAGATGGCCTCTGGGTATGTGATTGTTGTAGGGGAAAAAGGGGCTGGGCAGTTAGGGTACGGAGAAATGGGGAGGGAGGTCATTACAAATTTAGGACACATTAAGGGCACCAAAACTGTGGAAAGGGTAAAAAAACAGATGGCTGGATGGGGTAAGAAAAGCCAGTGTGCCAATTAGCACAGTGACAAAATAAGTGCCTTAAAGTTTTTACAAATCTAGTTACAGGAAAAACTCTTCCAATATGTAATATGTGCAAATAATATGACCAAATTAATAAATCCTTTTGAGGGAGCCATAAATATTGTACAAAAAACTGCTCTTGTACAGAAATATATAAAGACAATTTGCAATCAGAAATGAAGAGCTTTATAGAGAATTTAATCTTTATGTGATATGGACTTCAAAGCGGCATTACAGTTAAGATAAGGAAACTGAAGGAGACTTATGTCTAACACAGCTGATAGCGTATACGTGGATTATTGAAAGAAAAATCATGAATCGGATAACCGTGAGATGGTTGTCATATGGTCAGTGAATAAAAATATAGTGCCATGAATCATTTGATTCATACAGCCGCTGACCAAAGACTAACATATGACTGAAGCTCAAAAAGAGGACTTTTAGACAAAGTCCGAAACATTAGGTCCACACAGTAGGTGCTTCAAGGGGGATTTGGGGAGGTGGTCGGAAAGAAGGGAAGAGGAACACAGGGGTGGGTTATTGCTAGGCCTGTGGCTGGATCAGGAGCCGTGATCCTCCAGTTTCGGAGCAGAGATGAGAACTCTGACAGACAGAGAGGGTGACTCTGCCCCCCATCCACTGGGTGGTGCTGGTGGATCGCTACGGTCCCACCAGACCAAACCAAGGATGGGGCTGTACAGAGACGGTGCCACTCTGTACAAATGCACACCAACGAAGACAGCAGTCCTTACCCTCCCTCCTCATTACACACAAGCGGACAGCAGTTTTGCTTTATCTTTAGTCTTTGTGACTTACAGCTACCTGGTCCAGCACTGTGATTAGTGCTCGTTAAGAAAAAACCTATTATTCATCGACAGCTTTGAACTTGGCCTGCCAGTCCGGTCTCTTGGTATTCACAAGCCGTTGTGTGTAGTGAGGTGAGAAAGGTTGGGGGGAGGCTCTGTTTCTCCTTAGCACCATGTTTCGGTTTTACCTGACCACGATCCTCCACTCCGCCCTCTACACATTCACGGCCCACAGAAAGATTCTCTGCAGCGTCTGCATTTCAGATGAGACACAGTAACAGAAAAAGGACATTCCCACCCTTTAATTATAGTATAACACACTCTCACACTAATGCCTTCTTCTGTAGCTTTGCTGGACAAGCTGGGAAATGGCATGGTTCTGCTCCCCGCATCCCCAAGAGATGCAAAAACTATCACAAGCACTCAAAGTATGTAAAAAGAAAGCTGGGCTTGCATTACAAGTACAAATAATCACTATACACCCATGAATCGTCAATCAAAAAACAGGTTAAAGAAGCAATATAAAAATCACAAAATGAAGAGGAAGACACAACTTAATTACAAGTCATCACACACACACACACACACACACACACACACACACACACACACACACAAAATGAACTAAGATAAAAAATGTATTCATACAGTCCCGGTTAAGATCATTATTTCACATAAATATATGAAATAGAAAAGAAATGCTTCACTTACCAGAACAACCAAGCACAACTAAGTATTTCTTGAGCATTTCATACACTGGGCTGTAAAAAGAGAACATGAGATTAAGAATGGCCCTCCTTATTTTTTAATGTATATCTTTGGACGTGTACTCAAGTGTTGACTATTTTTGATGTACCTTGGGTTTTTTACAGAGAAGCTCTCCACCTCCAACAGTTCTCCCAAAGGGTCATCCTGGCAGTGGACGATGTGCTGCCTTTGTTTGTCGTAGAGTTGCTTCCCCATGATGTACTGACCCAAGTAGTGCATCACCTACAAAAGATACTGGATATTAGAAACCACAAGGCATCTAGAGGGAAAACAGAACCCAGTACAAAAGACCACTGAAAACTGGAATGACCACTTCTCAGATAACACCTTTATTATAAGCTAGTAATACAGACAGCATGCTGTCAAAAAAACGTGACATTTCACTGAAGAACTCACTTCTTTGAGAGTGAAAACGTCTTCCTTCGCTCCGGCAACGCGCAGAATTTGCAGCAAAGGGGCTTTTGGTTGTACCTGGTGAGTAAAGAGCATTGCCACAACATTGCACTTATTGTGCACTGGATGGAATGTCGGATAATTGACAGTCAAAGCAGCTGATATGGTTATTACTCTAACTGTACCTGATTCCCATCTCCTGGTAGTGTCCTGCATGAGGGGCTGGATGCCGGAAGCTGTGCTGAGAGGGAGCTCATTGTAAATGAATGAAGTCTGAAATACAGAATTATAAAATTAATCAGATTAATCATATTTCGAAGTCAACATCTTCACTTAGCGAACGTTAAACGTAACGCCAACACTCACGAGGCCAACTTGACAAATACATGTAACGTTAAGTCAAGCTTGAATTGTGAAACAAAGTTAAATTTAACTTTGATAGCCTAACTTGTTTGAAGCTACACAGACGGCAAGAAAAATAGTTGGTTGCCTGGATAGTTTAGTTAACCTAACGTTAACGTACTTCTTCGACCGTTAACGTTAACCGTTGTCTTGAAAATACGAGGCCAAACTTCGAGAATGGGCGAGCTAGCTAACGTTAGTTGGATGTAGTATTATTTAAAATAAGAAAGCACGACAGCAACAGTTTGGTGCTACTGAGTAGCATATCGGCTGGAAAACCTGTCTAACGTTAGCATTGACAGGTAATAAACCTGCTACCAACACTAGCAAGCGTGTTAGCTAACCTAGCTAATGTAACGACGAAGCTGGGGTTAGCGTACTTAGCTGGCTAGCTAAGGTTAGCTAGTTCTGAACAATACGTTCGTTAAAAATATCTAACCGTGGTGAGTTGACGTTACCTCACAGCTGCTACATTGGTCCACACGCACGGATGCCTTAACAACCTGCACACATCTTGTAAATATACATATAGCAATTAAATATTGGGGTTTTAAACTTGAGCTCACTCTAACCGAAAGTTAGCATGGCTAAACTACAGATTCAAAACGATGAATGTTGCTTAACAACTTCCGGCTGGACAATAAGGCGGGCCAGGAGTTTGGCGCCCCCGACTGTTCGATATATTGCATATCCTCCGATGGCATCAGAAGTCAACTAACGGATTTAATGCACTCTTTTGAGTGGGATAGTGACAGTAATCAATGTCAGTGCCAATGATGTGGCACTCCTTATAATATAGAAGTTATCAGCCAATATGGATAAACATATTTTGGTTACTAGTTTGGGAAAAATCTTGCTTCTTGTGTCAATTTGTTTGTAGTCAATTCACAAATGCTAAAAATGTTGTTAAAAAAATACCTGTGGTCATATTGTCCTATAAATGAAAATTTAAACATTTTTTGTCAATTATAAAACATTAATAAAGCTCAGAATTACAACTGATAAAAATCCTTTACAAACAGCACCAAACTATTTAACACATACTTGCAGTATTAAGTTAAAATATTTATGTAAATCCCATCTTGGATAAGCAAAGAATGCAATTATTCTAAACCTGCTCTTTCTTAATTTGATTGTTTTATTTTTGTTTATTAACCCGGTGTAGCTGCTTAGTTGTGATAAGTGTAGCAAGGTTTGCCCTTGCACATTGTTTTTGTCCCACAGGGATATAACAGTAACACTAGTATAATTAACCAAAAAATACAATTGAATTATTTCTAAACCATTAATGCAATAGTAATAAAATACTGTTAAAAGATAACCTCACCTTCAAAATGAAAATGTGTACTTTTACATTTTACTAGGCTGTATTTTGCTTTGAACAGAATACAGTTCCAATGTATTTATGGAAATTAGCATTAACCAAACCCCAAATTAATAAAAAGGATGCCACAGAGATTGTGTAATTTCATTCAATAATGCACACATTGTCATGAAACATTTGTGCTACAGAATCGTTTAATTCAGAGATACCTATCTCTGAGATTCAAGAATTCTAACAATTAAGAAAACAAGATAGAATGATTATCAACTTAACTCATGGCCTTAACACTTGATGTACAAGAAAGCAGAAATGCAAGTTTTTCACAGATCTGTAGCTACAGTGCAAAAATAAAATCATTAAATCCAGTATATAGCTGTGTTTGTTCTTATGGTTGTGTAAATAAAGAAGCATCAAGCATATGAATCCACTCTATAGCTGACAAGTTTCAGCCAACAGTCCTGGAGAACACGCCTCTATCAGGCCAGTTTATTACAATAGCTTATTTGCTGGGATATTACTCACTCTGCTGGAACACACAAGCAATGGCTATAAAACCTGCATGTGTCAAAAGTTTCAGTTCTTACATTGCATATAATAGAAATGGCAGCCAGTCAGTATCTCATCACAACAGTTCATATAGAACAGTGAAGTGTCAGCTGAAAATAAAAAAAACTCAATTAACTTTATGAAGTTAATGCATGTTATGGCCACCAGAAGCACAATCTGAAAAATTACATATCTTATTGTGGATGTTTTGTAAAAATGTGAGATTATTAAGTTGGGATTCAACAAAAGACTAGTATTTTGACAAAAGCCGCATCAGTATAATTCTAAAAGGTTCATCCTGCTAATATTAAGCCGTATGTGTTACAGTTTCTCTGCTCTCATATTATAACACAAACAGGCCAGCATGGTCTGTAAAACACTTGATTATCTTGATGATTATGCCTGCATCTGCATTATGTTTGTTCAACAAATGCATATTGGTATTGACTCATATGGGAAAACCGTCAGCCGAAAAAGAAAAAGACAAGAACAGCATTATATCGTTGGACCTTGTTAAGCTAAACAATAAAATCAGAAAGTTCAAGTAAAGGGTTTGGGTTAGCATTACCTGATATAATGCTGGGCTAAGTTTAGATATCACCTATGCAATAAGAAAACTAAACAACAAAAGTGCTTTGGCAATCGTTCAAGTCTTTCATTCTAACCAAACATATAGGGGAGACGATTCTGCTTGTATAAAGATGCACTGTAAACAACAATTGTTTGTTGTTGGGTCTACACAACAATGGCAGCCCCTTTTAAAATGTAGTCCAAAAGTCTCAATAGGTACTAAAAATGTAATGTAAGGACTAGCGGTCACCAATTTAGCTCTTACTATCTAGTAAGTATTGACACTTATTTCTAAGTTGTAATTTCAATAACATTTTAGTTTTCTTATCTACAAATTTAAACTAAACTGATGACTTTTGACCAATAAAATATCACGCATTATTATAGTTGACCTACGTTTTAGAAGTGGCAGGAAATACAAAACAAGCAGTTTCTACTAAAAAGTAATTTCTGTTATATATAAAAGCCATACTAGTGTCTAAACTTCCTCACATGATTCAAAGTGACTATTATAAAATGAGGCACTGCTGCTCTCAGTAGCTGCTGTTAAAATAAAAAGTGCTCAGTTCTAAATCATCTGTGACATAAAGGTAACTTGTAGTTGGAAGCCTATTCTTTAAATGTTGGAGCCAAATTTTGAGTCACTGGGTGACGTTTTCGTTTTACAGAGTACAGATACAAAAACTACCACTGACGGAGACAACATCTGTTCAAAATACTGATAATCATTGTCTGTGTTCTGTTGCTGGAATGTTCCCTAACTCTTAAGAGTCCATATCTTCTGAAGTCAGCATGGGGGAAACATATGGAGCACGTATTCAGACTCAGTAGTCTTTTCCAGGACTCTTTGTGACAGAAGCAACAAAAGCTCTGCAGGGATTCCAGAAGCTTTGTTCTGTTCTGCGCTGGATTCATCTCCCTCCACAAACCACCGGTTCGCCTTTTTGTGGGAGACTCAAGTACAAGGAAGCAGTGTGAGTTGCTGTTGAGTCCTCCCGCCATCATGGAATAACAAGAAGTGAGAAGCAGATTTTAAATCAGCACGTGGAAGCACCGGGAGTGCTCGGGCATCATGAAAGACTGCGTTAAATGTAGTGCCTTTGTGTGGATAAATGTCCCCCTTATTCTAAGAGGTCCTGTGAAGAGACAGAACACAAATTAATAAAGAATAATCTCAAAGTTTACCTAAAAACGGTGCATTACAAAGTATGCGAGACCTGATCCGAGTCTTCGTTGTACTGTGCTTTCACAGTCTCCGGGTAGTGAGGGTCAACATCATCAACTCCCTCTATTTTAGCAGCCTCAACGTGTTCCCTCATAACGGAGTATCTGTGCACGAGGAACCTGATGAGGACATCAGTGAGTATTAAAAACAGACAAAGATGGAATACAGCATTTACAGCGAATATTTGAGTGCACATATTGTGTGCTGATGAAATGTAGTTAACTGACCGTCCTCCGCAGACATACTTCTTAACCAGCCAAACGCCTGCAACAGCACTGGTGAGAAGCATCGCTATGACAACCATCACTATGACGGCGGTGTTCGGTGAACTGTTTTCAGTCTGTTACAGTTAAGAAACGGCTCAAAATGAGAAGAAATCACAATGCAGAAGACAACCTTTCAAAACACGCTGCAATTTACCTGACAAAAGACTCCCTGCCTCCCGGCTGTAAATGTGCTCACAGCCAATCAATAGACAAAAAACGGATTAACTGAGATTACCCTGCTGAAATCCGACATTTGGCTCATGTTACAGCAGTACTAGATAACCAACTCAGGATTGACAAAATAAAAAAATTGAAGGTTCCCCTATTGATTTTGATGGTTTTCGCAATATCCAGTTAGCCAGGTGGGTCATTTTTAGCTGTATGGATAAACCTGCATGCCCTCATTCCCACAGTAAACAGAACTGACCAGAGAGTTTGGATAAAGGACGTTGCTGGTGCACATCCTCCTCAGGTCCGTCTCCTTCCTCTCCGGCTGAAAACCTCCTTCACACTGGTCTCCTGGAATCTTCCGGTAGCTTTAAATGTTACAAGAGACATGTAGGAAAAGACCAAAGGCAAGATGAAACAGCTGCTAGATTTAAGATACGATTTACAATACTAATGGAAGGAGATGTAACGGCACAAATGGAAACATACTAACCTGTTTCATCAATAAAGCTTAACGTTTTCATAGTTGTCTTTAAACTTGATATTTGTCTTTTACGCTAGTGACTAAACTTTACGCTTTGTATTTCTTTAGTTGATCTTGAACTACATTCCCAGAGAACAATGGGCTCACACAAAAGCAACATTCAGCACTTTGTCTGAAGATAATAATCTGTTTTTGCTTCTGGAAGAGGGGTGGTGAGGTCACTATTCCTTACCTTGGGTTTGTGGAGTGTTCACTTAACCCATAACCTTTAGCAATACAGTAGTATGGCTTGAGATAAACATTACATCATTACGTACATATTTTCATTCATTTGTATAAGCTTAAGTCTTAAAACTAAAGCCAAGGAAGAGTGATAAAAGATAAAAACCCGCTGGTCTGAAGCTGTTCGGTGGTCCCATTTAAGCAGAACTCCAGAGGATGACCCTTCATCTCCTCTTGCTCCACGCACTCCGAGCTGTTCTCTGGCCGGTGATATCCAAAGTCACTGGAAGACACAACAGAAGCTCAAATGGCATTATTCCAAATTCTGTTCTCTATAGCTCATGTTGCTCTCATATATATATATATACATATATATATATAAATAAATAAAAAATGTGCATTTCACAAAGACATACCAGTGATAATCATCCATTGTGCATGTACAGTGGGACAGCTTCTTCGCAGTGGCATATTCCCTCCCATTCCAGCAGACAGACTCTTTCCTCAGGCGTAAGAAGGTCTCTTTATAGCCCAGCACACAGCCATCAATGGACCCCCTGGGGTCTGTAGAGTGCGCCAGCCACGGAACATAGTCCCCTTCAGTGCCTGCACATACACACGTATAAACTAAGTCAGTCAAAAGGCAACACAATTCCTGTGGCACCCAATTTCACTCAGACACTCACAGTTTCTGGCGAGGAGCTTCCTGAGGTCTATTGTGATCACCACCCATTTGCTGAAGTTGTTCCTGTAGCCCCACAGGCTGACGTTCATGGAGCGAGAGCCGGGCTCACTGTCCATGCCGCTGAAGTGCAGCGGGTCACTGGTGAAGTTGTACGTATGCCAGCACTGCCCCTCATCAGTTGAAAACCTGAAGATGTGGCAGAGAGAAAAAAAAAAAAGAGTCCGTCAAGCAAAGAAAGGGAACAGTAAAACTAACACATTCTACAACAACCCCATCATCTACTATACTTGTTTTTTCTCACTTGATCTGGTTGACCAGTGCGCTGGTGTGGTCCACAGCCACCAGCAGCCCCCCGGAGTCCAGTATAGCGTAGTGGTGGGGGCCCCTGAGAGCCCACAGCCACGAGTAGCCCCCATCGTCAGACACGTACACGTCCGGGGAGAGAGCCGACTCTGCATCGCCAACGCTGCCTGAAGAGACGTAGGACGACGCTCTCATGAGACATTTAACCGTGCAGAGAAAGCGCTCAGGGTAAAGAGCTCTTTGTGTTTCATTACCGTGAGCCAGAATGAGGCCCACAGCACTGGGCTGCGAGAGCGGCAGCATGGGGACGTTCATCTTCATGGTGGTGCTGTAGGAGGCGTGGATGTGAAGTCGGCACTGTGAAGACATTGAATTAGGGTAAATGGATAAACACTCAATGCATTTACATTGTAATGTGTGTCTCACTCTGTTTGGCCGGTTGGTGGAGGTCTCCGTGTCACACTGGCTGCTGTCTGGTCTGCGCACAGGCCGCCATTTTGCTCCTTGGTCAAAGGTGATCACTGTCTCCATTACACCATCTGCAATCATGCACTTTCATTTTATTTTAAATTTATAGACAGCAGACAATGAAATACAAACCATTTTCAAAACATTTCCAAAGTTTCTCCTTTCTAAAATTGTTTTAAGATATGTTCTAAAGGGATATTAATATATATTTTTTCTCCCACTTTGCAACTCACTCACTACTATGTCTCAATAATAAATTATTTTTCATTTGCAGACTGCTTTTCAACTAGTTCGCCGAACACACACAAACACACAACCATAACATCACATTCAGCCTGACTTGTCTGAAATGTAGTTTAATTGCTATATTTTTTTAATTTAATGTAAATTAGCTAATCTCATTTTTAAAAATGTACTAAAGAATAGCCAGAAGATTCATCTTGTGTAAGAACCCGTAGTGTGTATTACGCAGTGTGCTGACCCACCCTCTGTGAGCACGCTGGTCATGTAGACGCCCCTGAGTGAAGCAATGGCCGTAAAGTCTGTGTCGCTTCCCGTGGTCGTGTAAAGATGGCGCTCCAGGGACTTGGAGAACACGGCTCCCCTGTCATCGGACACATAGATGGTTCCCACACCCGAGTCTGGTTAACATGGCACACAAACACACAGGAGGTTTGGATTATACACTTGTGTGAGCCTTGTGCTCTCTGAACCCCACAGAGAACCTTTTGCAGCTCCGGTATCTTTGTCTCTCGGTGTGTCTGACCTCCGGGGTTGTCCACGTGCATGAATATCATGTCCTGATTGGCTGCGAGGATGGAGTAGAACTGCTCATGGTTGACCCTGGGAAGCTGAGCCATGTTCCACACCTCACCTCCGTCTGCCGACACGTGGATCATACGTTCTGTACCCTAACACAAAGACAAGAATGTTGTCGTAGCGGCTGCGTTACATTTTCATAATCCAGACGTTAACCCTTCTTAAACACCCCAAGCGTATGAAGACATTCCATCATGTTCTATTTCCACCTGCGGTTAACAGGTGATCTGTATCTGGTTACAGTCACTGGATGGGGGCATATGAGGCACTGCTCCTTGCAGTCAAACCTGGTATGAAGGAATTTCATAATCTCAATTTTATACGTGCATTGTGATCAATGCGCAATATGCAAATGAGTTAGGTGGGTTTGGTGGTCACAACACAGCCTGTCCCAAAGTAAAGGCAACTAAGCAGTGACAAGGACAGGTGTCTGTCATTTGATCATCAGTCACTGGCTGCAGCAGGCAAAGGGAACGTCAAAGTTGCATCTTTAGCTAGCAAGACGTGAGTTGGGTGATATTGGGCAGGTTTTCTGCTTCGGAATGTGGTTCCTCTGTACGTCTACATTCATAGCTGGTTGAGATCTTATCACGGTGTGAGCCAAACCGGGGCCACGTGTGGTATGGCTGACCAGGTCATGTTTTGATCACGGTGAATATTCCACCCTGCATTAACGTATGATTTTCCTTATCTAAATAACATGATAAGTGCATGTATAGATTTACAAGAAAAAACGGGGGAAGCAGATTCACAGAAAAACAAACATTCTGCTCTCTTGCCGATTTGGTAAATGCGAAGATGCAAAAGGAGAAATGACACACACAAACACACCGTGCCAGTCATGATGGAGGCAAAAACGAACCGTCCTCCGAGCACAAAAGAGTAAACTCTCGTTGCGATGGTCTGAAAACTTAGTCCGTAGTCCACCGTCTTCCTCAACTCCAACATTCCTTTATTATCTAACAAAGAGAAGGCGGAGTCACCAGATGTATCGCAGAATATTAAATGTATAGGGGACTTAAATTCACTTACTGCATGAGCCATTGTAGTTCGTTGTGAAGTAGATGCTGCTTTTTTTACCCCTGTATGTCAGAAAAAGAAACAGTGAAGGAAGGATTCTGGAGAAGCAACTCGTTTTATTTTTTATTATGAAAGTTTAGGTTAAATTTTTTTTGCAGGAATGACATATTATGGTTACTGGCACAAAATGTTCTCCTTAAAACCTATAACCCGGAAATTGGTTTGAATTTATGTAAATACAAGTAAGACAGAAGGAAATATCACGTAGAATTGTGGGTGGTTGTGGGTGAACGTCTGAGAAGATGAGAGGTAATACTGCCAGGGCCTTAAGTTAACCAACTAACTGATGAACAGTGTGTGAATTCAAGTCAGTTGCCCTTCACTTGTACAATAAAATGAGTTGAAGTGGATTTTTCCTGGTGTATCATTATGCCTGACAGGCACATTCATGGTTTGTCAAAAAAAAACATGTAAATCCGCACACTCTCACGCAGCTACAGTTTCGTTCTTTATACATTAACCCCCCGGGCCGCGCTCAAAGTCCTTTCTGGCTTTCGCTGCTGCCAGAAAGCACAAACGTTTTTTACACCGCAAAGATCCTGCCGGCTCGAGGACTGTGGGCTGAATAAAAATGCTGCTGCTGAGTCATGATTCAGTCAGACAGCAGTCTCAGCTCCCTCGCTCTCTTCGCAGTCAATTCAAGTTGGGGCCCAAGGAACAGCTGTGGTCACGCAGAACCATCACCACGTTCCCACAATGCAACGCCAACAACCGCAGGCCAACACCGCAACCTCACGTGAACTCCTGGGCCCGAATGGGGCAAGAGTCAGGAGAGAGATCCCAAATCCCAAACAGCTAGCACAACAAAGGATGGACAAAGAACACAACAACAAACACAAAAATAAAGATGCAAATGAATGATGTGTGGCAACAAAGATGTTGGAAGTTATTTTGCAGCCTCCCTGTCATGGTTTCAAATCCCACTTTTTCCCTCACATCGTATGAACATTTTCTGTTGATTTAGGCAAGATTTACTTTGTATTTATACATTTTATTTGATCCTTTTCTAGCTAGATTTACTGTTTAAATAGAAATAGGGATAAATAAGTATTTTCTCATATACAGAGTACATCAATCAGTCTAATAGTCAATCTAGACTAATAATAACGGTAGTTCCTGATTATCTTAAAAAATAAAAGATTGCACTCATTTTTTTACTGGCCAACAGTCAGCTTAACTGTATTCTGCCTTTTAAGATAACATTAAAGATGAACGTATCAAGGTAACATATCATGTATTTAGGGTTGTAGAGAGGACAGACCAGCTATAAATAAATAATGTGTGTTTGAGGTCCCCCGCCCACACAGATCATTTCCTTAGTCTTACTGTTGACTTGAATATTTGTTGCGTTCCATTTCTCACCATCTGACCAAACAAACACTGTCATGAATCTTCCTCCAGGTGGCACCAACGTCCTCAGACAGCCAAAGGTCCAACTGGAGGGAAAAGGCTTGGTCAGTAAAACAAAGTGTGTATCGGCAAATCAAGACTGTAAACTTTTAAAAGCAGAAGTCTGGCATTCAATTGAAGGTGGTTATAGGGGCCTAGTTTACTTCATCAAAACCTAAAGCTAGGATCCGAGGTTGGGTATGAGGAATAAAAGCTCCTACCGTGATACTGAGCGTCAGCAGTACGTTGCAGTCTCTGGGGTTGTACATAATCGGAATGAGAGGCTCAAACGGCAGGTCGGTGGCCTCAAAGGTCAGACCAAAGTCCTGCGAGCGAAACAGTTTAAACCCCCCGATTTCGGACACATCGGCGGTGAGCATCACCTGAAACCAAACACAGGCGTCAGGAACCATCACTCGTTATTTTTCTTTGTCATAAGGCAACGGTATGGTTTTTTTCCTACAGGCCAACCACAACAAGACACAGATTCCCATGTGAGTCACAAGCCACGGTCTGTATGAGAAACATACCACCTCTTCATGGCGTTAAAAAAAAAAATAATAATAATAGTAACACCCACCTTGCCAGAGTGGTCCGGACTGATGACGATGCCGAACTCGCTCTGGATGAAGGTGTGGTTGATCAGGTGAGTCACGTCTTTGAACGTCTTCCCATAGTCTTCACTGACATGGGGACAAAGCCGCCATTAGAACCTCAGACTGGGACAGAAATGATCCACGGCGCCACTCATCAGCCTCGGGGCCTCTCTCACCTCCTGTAGAGGTTGGACTGGCCGAAGCGCATCATGACCCACGGCACCTGGAACGTGGTCAACACCAGCAGAACCTGGGAGAAGAGAGCAGCGGTTACGCAGCAAATCACTAGTCTCAGTCTTGTTCTCTTATGTTTAATTAAGCAATTTATTTTCACTCATGCAAGCGAACTCACCCCGGATCCGTCTCCCACCCAGGCCAGTGACAGTGAACCCATGGTGCTCACTTTGAATGTGAACTAGCACGAAAAGCAGGGGGAAAAAAAACAATGGACATCTTTTAAAAAAAAAAAAAAACATCACTGAGATCTTCATACTAAAGGCTATTTAAATTTACATCTTTGAGACTCGTTTAATATTTGTTTGTGTAACACTTAGTTAGGAAATCTACTGAGTAATACACACACAGAGAGTTTGAGAGTGTGTTTCAGCCACTTGCTGATTGAGAGGACAGAATGAATTGTTCTTATTATCCCAAGTAACTCGGCCATTTGAATGCGCACTGCGTGTGTGACCTACATTCTGGCCTCAATGACAAAGCCGGCCAGAGAACAAAACAATTACCGATGTCCCGAGCACAGCAGGACACACACTCACACGCTGTACAGTAAATGTAGACTGATGGGATAACAGAACACGGGAAAGAGTATATTAAAACATTTGCCAAGCTATACAGGATTTAAATTTGAACTGGATTCTAAAAACATCTCAGTGTTAGATGACGTCAGAGGGATGGGTAGATGGAGTTTAGACGCCGTCTATTCCTCCAGAGCCACTTTCAAGTGTGGATTCAGCGGCGTATTAAGCCACCGGACGTCTCTCACCTCCTCTCGCTGCTGGGAAGGCAGAGATGTTTACAGGCTGAGCCCAGTCGCAGAGGGCCTGCATAAAGGTCAATGAAGCCACAGGTCGGCCTGCTGGAAACTCCTTGTAAATACGTCCAGTGGAAACTGGCCGGGCTTCGGCTTTCCGAGTGAGCGAAAACAACTTTCCATCTCTCCTCTGCATGAATCATTTCATCACAGCCCACCTGCATCCAACCACTCCTTTATCTCTCAAACCGCTGAGCTTCCTTCGCAGCCACCCATTCGCTTTGTTGATCAGTTAAAGCAAGAACGTATCCGGTCCTCCCGACAGTCTGGACCGTGAAACGGGCGGAAGTTTCTGGCTTCAAAGTACATGTTAGTTTTCCTCCTCTTCTCCCTTTCTGTCTTTGAAGCGGCAGACGTGACTTTGAAGGGCCAGATCTGTTGGCAAGCAGCATGTGTGTGTGAAATGAATGTTTAGTGTCATGGCCGCTCTTCCGGTGCAAAACAAATCCGGTTGACTGACCGTGTGACACTTTGTGATGTCAATGTCACCGAGTCTCTCCGCCCACCCATCCAAACATGCTCACGGGTGTGGAGTTAGAAACAAGAGAAAGCACAACAGCACAAGATGCATCCACGTTCAGGGTAAGGACCTAAAGAAACATGAAATGACGGTTACTGCCAACGTCCCTGCAGGTCAACCGGTGTCATGGTGTCTATTGTCTCCGGATCCATTCGATGTTTCTGCCACTTTGTGTTAAACATGAGCAGCGGGGGGGGGTTCTCCGCGTCCGTTGACTGGGCGGACTGAAACCCAAACAATCAACAGTTGCATTATAAAGATGGTCGGCTTAAGCAAACTCTGAGAAGGCTGTGAAAAAAGTGAGATCCTCTTCTTTATTAAACTGGAGAAGAGCAGAGCGGCTGTGGAAGAGGGGGTCACTGTAAAGCGCAACAGAAGGGGACGACGGGGAAAAGAGGAAGGAGACACTTATTAGTCAGCGAAAAAAAAATACATCTAAAAAAGAGAAACGTCTGACTTGGCTGGACGTGACCTCATAAACCAGACATGACCTCACGCTGTATCACGTGGAATTAAAAAGGTTCAGATGTGGCTGGGGAGCACAGTGAAGTCCTCTTCCAGAGGTCAGACGCAAACACAATGAGCTCCTTGTTTCCTCTGCTCCGGGTTTTGGCCTTTCTGCTTCAGCCGTGTTTACACACATAAACCTTCAGAAGAGAAGCTCAAGCTCTCTTGGCTCTCGTCTGAACACATGAAGCTGTGTAAACGGCTCCTCTGATGCCGGCCAAGGTTCTGTGAGCAAGAGACGCAAGCGGAGTCGTACTCGTGTCTATTAGATTATTATTGTCGTATAAAGACCGGGATAAACAGTGATGATTATTTTTGGATTCGCCAAATGACAATCTGTGTCTATAAAAAGTCCAATAATGTGAACATCGCTAAATTGCGTCATCTATTAGTCACTCAACAGAGTTGTTTTGATGAATTGTATAGCTTGTTTTCAGCCCGAGGCGTTCTCTTCCATCCCTGCGTTCCAAATCTGATACTTAATACTTTTAGTAAATACATCAGCTTCCCTGAGCGCGTCCTGATGCGTGCAAATAAATGCAAAGCATAGATTAACACTTTAATCTAGTAGTGCTTCTCTATGTTCACCAGTTTGGGGATCTCGTTGGACGTCTCTCGCTGTACATTATCAAACCCATACTTTCCATGAGACCCCATTTCTCTCTTCATCGTGTAACATCGACTGAGCTGCTTTTCATGGTCCTCCAACAGCTGGCGGTCTCCCAGTTACATTTTCACCCGGAAAACAGAACATGTTTTTTTTCTCTACGCTCCTTCGGCCAGAGGGGATCGAGGACGGGACGGAGTGGTAGAGAGAAAAACAAAAAGAAAATAAACAGCAACCTAAAGAGTCAGCTGAATGAACCTTTCACAAACATACAAAATAAAATGGCTGACAAACAACATCCTGTGTCCTTTATCAAGTCCGAAAACTGCAACGAATTGTAGAGAGACCTGTCGGATCGGGCAATTTATACAGCAAAATAAAGAAATAAAGACTGTACACTCCCGATCAATCGAGGCCTGCAGTGGGTTCAGATGGGTTTTAATCTGAACCCACTGCAGGCCTCGATTGATCGGGAGTGTACAGTCTTTATTTCTAAATCAATCAGAAAGCAACGTGGGAATGTTTGTGAGGGAGACTGGCCCAGAGGAGACGGAGGAGTCTCGGGAAGCATGACTAATCTTTTTCACGCTCAAAAGCTGAGACCAGGTGCCTTGAGCCACTGAAATTATCTAATGTCAACATCGTCCATCCCTCAACCTCCCCCTCCCACACACACACACACACACAACAGGAAGACGGTCCTGTGGAGCTCTGAAGCTTTGGACCAAGCTGTTATTCTTGAACATTCCTCTGGACATCTGGGTTGTTCTTGTTATGCTTCCTATTACAACTTGCTCAGTACTACGATAACAGAAGGTGCACTCCGGTCTATTATTATGTGGGATCAGGGTTAGGATGAAAAAGAGTTCATGTTTAGAAGAAGATAAGGGAGGAAAAACAACATGGACGTGGAGTCAATTCTCAGCATGAGAATGATTACATTTTTAAGGTGACCTCCCCCTTTAAACTTTCATCATTAGTAGTGTTGATGGATCTGACTGACTAGCTACATTAGTTTAAAAAAAAAAAACTTAAAAAAGCTGATGGAAACAATAAGCTTGTAGCCAGAAAATATGTCGTTTCCTTCTTTTTTCTATATACTTGTTAGCTTTACCAGCATGTTGCAACATCAATCTGCAGTTCTCAGCGTCTTGCAAGGACTTCATGCCTTTCTTTGTCATACATTACAGTTGCAGAATATTTTCATGTTTTGAGGTGTGTTTCGGACAAAACAAGCTGATTAAAGGAAGAGCAAACGGATTTACTGCAGTATTTCTCACACACACACACACACACACACACACACACACACACACACACACACACACACACACACACACACAGTTGTCAAATCACACCTAGTCCCTCTCATGTAGTTAGGAAGCTCGTGCTACGTTATCCACTACGTGATCATCTGTTTGAGCGTTAAGGTGTTTACGCTGCGGACACCGCGAGCAGCTCCATCCGCCGAGTGACCACCCGACACATGCAAGTTCACTTTACCTGCAGCCCAACAACCAGGAACACAATAAATGTTCCCCCTCACGCAGGTTCGTTGTGTAACGGTGACTTGGAGGAAGCCCGGTGGGATCACTTACAGAGTGGGTGTTGTTGCGCAGGACCGACTCGGCTCCCGGCAGGGCTGCACATGTCCGCTCAGTCAGTCCCGCGCTGCGTTCCGAGACCTCGGACCTCTCGGAACTGCGTCGCTCCTCACCGCCGACAAACTCCCGCTGCAGCCTCCTCAAACCGGACAAGTTGTCGCCCTCGTGGAAGTTTGTGCGCAGGGCGGACGAACACAGCGCGAGCGCCAAAACGCAAGAGATGGACGTCATGTTTACTAGGAGGATGCCCAACTTTGGACTACTCCGCGAAGTGACTTTCCGTCCCAGCAGTCAGCTCCACATGAGCCCCCCATCACCTAATGCATCTTCGATAACGGCCCATCCATCGTGGAAGTAGATTGGCCAGCGCCAGAATAACCTGCGCTGTGATTGGACGCCAGGGTTCCTCCAGTACCGCGGGGTCAGGTGTTTCCTGGTGTTACGCTGCTCCCTGGTGGAGAGAGGACGCAAAGGCAAGAACGCGTTTTATTTGATAGTTTATTCTTTAAATCTTAATTCCAAGAAAGCGAAGTAGAACAAACAGTCTGACAGGCGTAGACTTTATCCGAAAAGGCAATGTGTGGAATTAAATATTGCTATTTTATTTTGAACATGTGTCTTTATTAGTTAATATGCACTTAATACTCATTACTCCCTTATTCAAAACGTTTATATTGTTACAATTTTTACTCAATTTAATTTAATTTGAATTCCTCTCTGGACAATATAATTATCTAATTTCATCACTTCTTTTACTTTTGTATTGCAAATTAAATGTAAAATGTGTTGTGGAAATTAGGATATTTTGATTGGAGAAAATATAAATTTAAGAAGATTAAGCAGTTGAAGTAGTCAAATTAGTGAAATTAAACCCAGTGGTGATGTAAGACTGTACATTTAAAAAAATCATTATTGTGCAACATTTGTGCGTGCACTAAAAGCAGGAGGCTTAATAAATGATTTCCCCTTTGATCAATAATGGGTATTTGAAGTAAATAAAAGAAATAAAGAGACAACTTTCTGAATACAACAATTTAATTGTATTGATTCATAACAAAAAATACCCCCCCCGCCCTCCCCTCCCCACTCCCACTGTTTTCCTGCGACTCAGTTGTAAGCGTTGGTCAGACACAGAGCTGTACAGATACTGAGTAAAGAACCAAATTAGCACATTAAAAATAGAAACCTCTTATGCAATCAAACAAAAATCTGAATGCAGCAGGTAGAATGTGCTGATCTGATGAAAAGATGTGGTTGTATTGTGACATTGAACCCAGGTGTTTTCTGCTTCTCTCCTGCCCAGAACTCTGAGCAAGACTCTCAGGTCTTTGCTGCTTTAGATATCCTTGATTACATCCTCCAGCTCCTCTTTGGAATACATGTGGAAGGTCTTCCCGGGCTCTACCGTTGCAAGCTGCAAAAAGAGACACAGATTTATGAAAACCTACATGAACCCACAGGCGCTCTGGAAGTAATGTGAAAACGATTCAGTGTTATTCAAAAATACAACTAAATATAATAATTGCACTGGGTATTCGTTCCAATCCATTTTAAGTACACATTTTCACAGACAAATTCAACCATCCTGCAGAGTAAAGTATTCCCAAAATGTATGAAAGCTAATAACGAACCTCGATGTTGGTGGCATTTAGCTTCTCCTCCATCACTTGCTTCAGGATGGTGAGAGACGACTTGATGGCGTCTTTTAATGTCATAGACTGCAAGTTTAACAGGGAGAAGAACAGAAAAGACACAATTCTTTAGTCTTAGGGATTTTCATGCGTTTCTTTATAACATTCGAAAAATGAAAATCTCTGTATACTTTAAAAACTATTTCCGTTGACACAGGATAGAAGCTCACTAACATCACAACTTGATATTTCTGTTCAAATTAATTAATTACCTTGTGGTAGACTTCTTGCAGAGAGCTCTGTGCTCCCTCAGAAGCTGAGCCGATGGCCCGAGCATCACACTGCACAAACGTTCCTGATGGGTCCATGTGGTACCTGCATCAAAAACAATAAACAGTATAGTCTGTAGGGATTTAAGAAGTGAATATGCCTCGGTTGAAAATGTCATGTTTTATTATTTGATTTCAAATAGTAACCGTCACGTACAGCTGGGGGCCTTTTTCATCCACTCCCCCAAATAGAAGTGCTACGCCAAATGGTCGACTCTGTATAGAAAACGGCACAGAGGAACAAAGTAGAGTGAAGTCTACAGGCAAGGGTAGTTTGACTTGAACACCATCAACCATTATGCCTTTGACAAAAATAACAGCATTAGGCTGAGTGGGGGGTGATTATTTCAGCATGGAGCCATGTGCCACGTGACTGACCATAGCACCGGGATCAGCATCCTCCTCTCCAAACTGCAACGCCAGGTTGGACACAGCCTGAGTCACACTCTCCACGGTCATTGTCTCGTTGTACGTGAACCAGTGGTTCTGAAACACAATACGTACAGATTAGACACAGGTATAACACCAGGTGGTTAGAAAACTGCTAAAATCCCCATCAGAATCCATACCTGAGTTTCCACTCTTGCCTTGTCAATTAGAGTCTTGGCATCAGCTATCAAGCCACTCATGGCACAACCTTTGAGGCAGAAAGAAGGAAAAAGCACATGCTATAAGCGTTGAGCAACAATCCGGATGGTCAAACTGGGAGAAATGTGTCATTTCATTTTATGAGAGTCAACATTATAATTCAAAATATTCTGAATCACATTTGTAAGGCATACAAAGAGAACGCATCAACTGAACAATATGATGCACCAACTCGATGTCCACCTTTCAGCATCAATTCATTTCCCCAACACACACACACACAATACCACTACTACTACTACTAGCTAGTCCCCCTGCTGCACGTTCTTTACGTTCTTTCCCAACATGTATGTTTATCTACTTAAAAAGGACAGATGCTGACCGATGTCATTCAAGTCAACACTGTGTCTGATATTTATCAGCTTGTATCCGGCTACTCACCGATGTGAGTGTCAATCTCTACAATCTTTTCAATGCTGTTCGGCTCCATCAGTGGGGAGGTGATCCTCTTCTCCACAGCCAGACAAACCCCCTCTGATGTCTGGATACCGATAGCTGTGGAGCCCAACTGATAAGCCAATCAAAAAAGAAAATGTGTGAGCATTGAGATGGACATTACATTCTTTTTGGAATTTCATATTTAATATGACACCAAAGAGGATTTGGTCAACCTGTGTGATTCAGTCTGAAGTACTCACTTTGATGGCCTCTATGGCATATTCAACCTGGAACAATCTCCCTTCAGGAGAAAATGTGTTCACACCTCTGTAAGATAAATGTGAAAACAATGATTATTAATAATAGTTATCAGGAAAACAACTAACAACTGCTGCAAATAAACATGTTGCAGCAATATGTTGTGTTTGTGTTTTGTTAGAGACACCGGTTAATTCTGTATTTTAGCTTGCTACCCAGAGTGGAAGACAACATTTTAATTGACACACGTTTAAATAAAGGGCTTTCTTCTCAATAGTGATATCGAAAGTGAAAGCAGGCTAACTTATTGCAATGTGAGTAGCTAGCTGCTTGCTAAATACCTACAACACACAGCAACGAAGTTACCACAAGGGATGAAAAAAAGCAACTTTCAGAATTCCTAAAGCAGTCAAAAGCTACAAATGTCTGTTAAAACAACTAATTCCACATAATTGTGTCCGTTGCATGTTCGCTCGTTCCCACTGAGGAGAGCTCAATAAATGACAAAGCAGTTTGTGGTGCTTTTACCTGTCATATTCCGATCTTGTCAAAAACATCTTTACACGTTTTACTCAGGACCTGCAAAAGAGAACAGTGGTTACAAGAGGCTGTTGCACGATCAAATAAAATTTACTACAAAACCCAGGGCGAATCCTCGCTTCGAGTTTGCCGTAACACCAGGAGATTAGCTCGCTAACGCTAGCTGCTATACAGAGCAGCATGCTAGCTAACTGACGCAGCCAATCGCTGAAACTGAACAGAAAACGCTCACAGAAGTCTATCGTCGACATACGGATATCATTGTTACATTTACAAGAAGACATAATCAACATTCCGCGACAGTATTTTGAATAATTGCGATTGTTAGAGTAAATTACCTCCAATCACAAACACTTGAATGAGTTCGCTTGTTTGAGGGGAAGCGTCTGAAATGTAACATCAGAACGCGTCCGTGGTCAACAAATGTGGCACGAAGGTTCCTCGTGCACAAAGATTCCGTTGATCCTAAAATTGTTAGCAAAGAAGACACTGCTATAAAAAATAACTTGGACGCTGATTAAATGTGAGAAACCTTCACTTTAAACATCATTTAGGGTTTAATATCAATAATCATGTTTTGTTCCTCGAACGACAATTGTATTGTTCTACATAAGAAATGCACACCAATCATGCTTATGACATTAGAAAATGAAATACAACATATACAGAAATATTAAGTAATATAGACGTGTATAGAAATTATATACAAATAATTAACTAACTAGTAACTAGTAACGTAGCGTGACATAATGTTTTAACTCTAACTACTCGCAAATTTATCGTCCCTTCCCATATGGTCTAGCGGTTAGGATTCCTGGTTTTCACCCAGGCGGCCCGGGTTCGACTCCCGGTATGGGAACTACCTTTTTAGCTTTAGCAGGTTTTTAGCTTAGTTTGCGGCAACTTGGAATCGAGACATTTCCGTGAGTATCGACGAATTACAATCATGGGGAAATAGGACCGATGTATTAATAAAACTAGTTATCTTTCAGGCAAACTTTGAAAATAAATTGCAACATAATCAGCAACTAAGGGGCTTCTTGGAGCTGAATAAAAAGATGAACCAAGGAAATACGGAAAAAAACTAAAGCGAAAAAACTAAAGCGATATTATTTGTAGTACTATAATTGCCGTTGTTATTATGATTTATACACTAGCCTATAATGATGATGATTATGATGGTCTATTCAAGCGACAGTCTTCTGAACAATTGTTTTACTCTATCGAGTAAAGTAATTGATATGAATGCATGAAGAACAGTACTTTGATGTGTTGTTGTTGTAATGGTTCAGTTCTGGGAGGAGAGGGCACGTTCAAGCGGAGTCGGGTATCATTTCCCGGGTACGTTCAGTTCACTTCGGTCCTGTTTTGGTTCGGTGTTGAAGTCCCAGTGTGGCGATGCCTTTTGCTTATTAAACTTCGGAATCGAATCCTGCCGCGGATCGATGGATCAGAGTATATTTTAGGTGTTTTCTTACCCTCGGAGTCGTCTTCCAGGTGCGCAGCCTCGACAAGTCGCAGAACCGTTACACCAGTAAACATGAAGTCCGAGAGGGACGACATCATTTTTCAGGCTCTCCTCTTGATCCACAGTAAGTTTGATTTGTGTAGCATTGTTTTGCAAAAATGTGCTTTACCAAGCAAAAACAACAACGTATCTTTCCACCCGGTTTATAAAAACTTTATTTTTATAAAATGATTAATTGAGTAGTCTTGATGATGTATTGCTTAGGCTCCGCATTTTAAGACTTCAACATAACTAAGCTCTTTAAATGTGTTAGACAGCATTTACAGCTAAAGAGACAGACATTATATTAAAATAATTTCCTTTTAATATTAAAGCCAGGCTTGATGCATTCCTCCTGTCCAGCAAACACTTCCACAGACACACACACATTCCTGTCAGATGAGCATTACTCACTCAGTGAGCCAAATAAACCAAATTCAGCTGCAGCTCCATCCAACATGCTGGAGCTATCCAATTTACCGCCACCTGGAATGGCTGTCTCTAGGTTTGTTTTAGTGATTATCCTGTAGTGATTATCCCTACTGTTTCTTTTTTTCAGTCCCTGTAGCCTGCCTCCTCACTGCAGGTATGCTTCTGTTTTACGTGCGTGTCCAGTTATGCCTCTTCCTGGTTGTGCCACCGTGTACACTCAACACCCTCTCTGCCCTTCAGTGTCTGCTCAGTCTGACAGCAGCAGCGTGGTGGTGGCGGGGTACAATGTGAGCGCCCCCGCTGGGTCGAGGCTGGTGCTGCAGTGTGTGAGTGGCCGCATGGTGTGGACCAGGGACAGGGTGAGGGACAGGCAGAGGGTGGTCCACTGGGACATGTTCCGGGCCAGTCCAGACTACGCAATGGAGAGGGTGCTGGACATGTTCTCCACGGGGGACAAGAGGATCTACAACTCCTACAACCAGGGAAGGGTTGACCTCAGCCCAAGGGCCTTCAGCGATGGAAACTTCTCCCTCGTCATCAGAGGTCACACTCAATGTCTTTGGTTATGGGGCTGTGGGCAAAGTCGTCTCTTGACCTTATTTTGTCTGTACAATCAATCGTTCAAACACAGCAGCCATTTGACAGTTTCGGTTCATGCCAGCATGAAATCTATGGAGCCAAATCTAGGTCAAAAGTTTTGTTCATTTGTTTCATTCAAAATAAAAATAAAGGGACGAAAAATATTTTCGGGTTGAATATAGTTTTGACTCAGTTTAATATTTTTTTTTGAATAAATATATTTTTTTCACATTTAAAACTTTTGACCTTTTCAGGAACTTTTCAGATTTTTGACCCGGATAGGGCGTAGGGGGCGGGGCGTCCACTTATTTTTATTTTAAATACTGTGTTGTATTTTTCAATGTTTAATAACAAAACTTGAACTTTCAGGTTCAAACATTTTTTTCTTCGAATGAACAAAACTTTTGACCTGGATATGGCTTCACAGAAATCAAAGTAACATTTTTAAAATATTTTAAGATCCGTAACAAAACGTCTCCAAAGTATCCAACCTTTCTCGTAAAAACTACTGTTTTGAAAAGTGCATTGTGGAAAACTTCGCAAAATTCAGACAAATTGCGACTAAGAGTTGAACCCCTGAAGAAAGAACATGTTTTATTCCAGAATGACCGGCTGGAAGGAATGTGACGCAAAACACGTCTTACTCACTCAACTACAGCAAAGTGACAGGGTTCTTTTTAAGCGATATTATCAGCACGTCTGCGTGTTCCGTGTGTGATCACAGACGTGACCATGAATGACAGAGGCCTGTACTCCTGTAACCTCCACCACCTCTACTGCCACCTGTACGAGACGGTCCGAGTGCAGCTCAACGTCACCAAGTCACGTGCGTATCACGCCTCAGCATCTTCCACACACTGAGACCCTCACGCTGACCGCGCCTGTTCCCTTTGCACACGCCAAAGGTCGTAAAACGCAGCGCTTCTGGGACGGCCAAAAGGCGGTGTACGTGGTGCTGCTCGGCAGTACCGGTGGTGCTGCCGTGCGTCAACCGGCGTAACGTGTGGACGGACTGGAGCGACGAGGAGGACGACCAGCAGGTGCGAGGGGTGCACAAGCTCCTTTTTGGTCGGGACTTCAGGGCCAGGTCGAGATTTCCTTTTGATTGAAAGGCATTGTGTGACGTTTACTAACGTGGGGGCCTCCAGGTGGTCCACTGGGACCGCCAGTCGCCGGGAGTCCGCAGCGACCGAGCCGACCGGCTGGTGGACCTGTACGCCTCCGGGGAGCAGCGAAGCTACGGGCCGCTGTTCCTCCAGAGGAAGATGAACCTCAGCAATCAAGCCTTCTCTGAGGGAGACTTCTCTCTTTCCATATCTGATCTGCAGGTTTGTGTGTGTAAAAGGAGAGAAACGGAACAGGAAACACCTTAAAGGCTTTAGTAAAGCATGAGAGACCATTGGATTCTCCCCCAAACTGTGTTTCCAGAACACATGGAACCTTCATTAGTAATGCGGCTCTTTATCGCTCTTTTGGGAAAAAATAGGAAGGCAGACAAAGTAAGTTGAGCTACATGTCTTGGATAACAACAGTAACAAGCCCCCAAGGTGCCATTTGTAGTGATAGCAAGCAGAGAAAGGTCAACTGTTAGGAATCTCAATATACCCCGTTGTTTTTTTGACAGTGCTCATTCGATTTGGGTTAAAGACGGGCTCAGCCGGGCTCCGGGGGTTAAAGACAACACGATGGGACGGGGCCCCGTTTCCTGGTAGCTGAAGGCAACACCCAGCCCGACTGTCTCGCCACTTCAGTTGATCTTTTATGTTTGAAAATGTAAAAGAAGAATCAATTAGCTCTAATGAAACACAAACTCCAAAAGGTGGAAGATCATTTATTTTTTAATATATTATTCTTTTTTGATGAATTGCGTCTTTTAAGTGTTGTCAAATCAGCCTATTGGCTCAAATAGGTATTCATTCTACACAGGAGGAGGCCATGTTTTGCCAATTTCAAAATAGGGAAATATGTTCTTTGAAAAATGAAAGGTGTAGTCAGGAAGCAATGACTTAACTCAACGATGAAAAATAAGCGAAGTGTAATTAAAATTGCCTGTTTTTAGACCATTACCGGCTGGAGGTTACCACTGACAGCTGGCAGCATCGCTCCAGTCTACTAGGACTGTTACGTAGGAGAACAAGGGAGAGGTCATCAGAATCCACCATTATTGTTGTTTACATTACAAATAATTAATTCTGGCGTTTTAAAACTCCAGCTACCTTTTTGTTGTTACACTTGAATCACAAATGATTTCGCTGAAGGCACATATAGTGGCCCTTAATGTGTGTGTGTGTGTGTGTGTGTTTGTCTGTCGACGTTTAACACACAGTCCTCAGACAAGGGGATGTATTCCTGCCACCTCCACCACCATTACTGTGGTCTCCATGAGAGGAGAGAGTTTCAGGTAACAGTGGAAGCACCGGTGATTCAGACCACTCTGCCAGCCAAAGCTCAGCCCAGTGAGGATAAAGGTAACACCCACTCACACGCGCACACACGCGCACACACACACACACACACACACACACCACACGTCCTCCCGCTGCTCTAGTTACAGTGATTCAGCGTAAGTGCTTCAGCAGAGAGACTTTTTTTATGACTTAGATGGACGTGGATTTAAACTTAATCATATGATCATTGAGGATAAACAAAACACACAAGTGTTCTTTCCTTCCCTCCTTCCCTTCCCTCCTTTCGTCCTAGGACCAGGACTCTTCTGTGCCTCAGACTTGTAGGTCAAAGTAACGGTGTAGCCAGATAGGGCGGAGGGAAAGAAAAAGCTTTCATTTCTTGACTTTTGTTTGGTTTCATGTGGGGTTTATTTAGATTGTCGAGATGCCTAAAACCACATTTACTGACTCACATCTCCAAACCTAAATCCCCGTAACCTTTCTACTGCTTCTTCACCGTTTTGTTGCTATAGCACTACTTTAACATACTTTAGTTTTGTTGATTTGTCTTGTTAGTTAGTATTTTCTGCAACTTGCTTCCTGTTTATCCTTTCACAAAAGCTTGGTTCACAGTGCTTTGATACGCCTCAGAAATTCTTTTCCTGAGTGCAAACAAGAAAGAGGAGAAAAAGAAGAGAGAAAGAGAGAGAAAGAGAGCATCGGGTCCTCAATTCTTGTAGAGTGAGAACTTTTACTTGGTACGTGTTTCGGTGTTATCAGAAGGTAACTCAAGCAAAGCCTGTATCAATGTGCTGAACTCATTAAGAGAGTTTTGGAAATCCAAAATGCCTGTGGTCAAGTCCCTCTGTGTGCGTGTGTGTGTGTGTGTGTGTGTGTGTGTGTGTGTGTGCGTGTGGAGTAGCATGCCAAGTCTGATCTCATCTCAGAAGAATCTTTCGGATACAGTCCTTTGGGCACAAATAATCCTTCGCGAGCTGTTATTAAGCAGAATGGGAACTTCAGCTTTGCTGGTTAGAAGCAAGATGCAGAAATGATTTGTCTTTGTACAGTTTCTTCCTCTGTGCTCTCAGACAGAAGAGGCCCCATGTGGTCATGTATCTTATCTGCTCCTGTCTTGTCCTCTCTGCCTGTCTGCTGCCCTGTTGACTTTGGCTCTGTGCTGACACCCTGGAGACGTTTCTCTCGTCTGTCTGTCCGGCCTTCTCTTTGATTTCCCCCCTCAAAGGATCCCACTCGCTCAGGTTTGTTTGTTTCCATCAAGCTGTGGTCACTCGCTCTATGCCATCACTTTTCCCACCTTCTCACCTTCCTTTCACGAGGAATCGCAGAAAAAAGCAGAGGCGATGTCCCCCCCCCCTTCCCCCGCTGACATCAAGATCAAGTCGACCAGTGTAAACACAAGCACATGTTCCCTTCTGGGCTCGAGTCAGCAGAAAATGCTTTTGAACTAAATAAAAGGATCAGTGGATGTTAAACATGTTGTTTCCATGCTCTCTGCAGCTGTGCGTGCACTTGTATTAGGATAAATGTCTTCTCTAACTTCATCGTCGTCTCATCGCCCCTTTGGCTCTCCTCGGTTCCACGGGGCTTTGTCCTTCCTTCCCTCCTCACCCTCGCTTCTCTGTGTTTTACTGCCAGGAAAAGTAAATCACAGCACGACTTTCTGTCTGGATCTCATTTTTGGCTCCAATATGTTGAGTCTGAGGTCCACGGCTGCTTCTTGCCTCGCACTTTTTTTAACGTGAAAGTTAAAGTGAAAGCAGGCTTCCCCTCACCCCTCTGCTTCTCAACACTCCGCTAGAGCGCACATATCACCTCATGCCTAATCATTCCTCAACGCCTCTGGAAACTCCAGAGTATTTCTCCGCAGCCAGAAAATGTTTAATTACATGTGAAATGAAACACTTTACAAGGTGTCAGAGTTTGTCAGAGTTTACACACTTTTCAACAAATGCACACGCATATGCAACCTCATGCATAGAAGAAATGGTCTTTGTTGGGAATGTAGTCTGCCAGTGCTAGAAGACACATCCCAGAATGCACTGCGAGAAAAGACTAGATTTATTTAATGTAGTAATTTGGTGTTTTTGTGTCCAAAACGATGGTTACAAAAAGTAAATTCTGAATGAGAAAGTCAGATATATTATTCAAACATGAAGGTGGTTTTACTTTTAGGGTTTTCTCTTAACTCATCATGTTGGCAGCTTACATTTGAGAGTTACTGCTAAAAATATTGACGGTCATTTATTGAAATTCATAACAACAAAAAGTTAGATTTAATGAGCATGTTAGATTAAGGAACAAGTCATATGAAGGGGGAAACTAATATGATCAAAACATTTCCAATGCTTTATGACTAAAACCTACAAATGGCACACTGACAGAGGATAGTCCAAAACCAACATCTGCAACAGTACCACCCAAGTCAATATTATTGATTCCCCCGGCAACAGACTCAGTCTGGACCGTGGCACTGCTGCAGCTAACCACAATATGACTGAGAAAGAGAATTCGGAAGGTAACTACTCCACGAAGGAATGGTCAATGGAGTCCTGTGATGTCTATTCAATGTGAGGTCTGGTCTCCTCTCACAACGACAAAGATCCAATGCTGACTGCTTTTGGTTCTCAGACACCAAGAAGGCCGAATCACCGCAAGTCATCAATGTGGTTCTGCCCGACCAGAGGCACCACTTCCTCATGCCGCTGGGCTACGTCCTCACCTCCTTCCTGCTCCTGGCCTTCATTATCCTCATCATCATCATCCTCGTCACACGAAGACAGAGGACCAAAGGTCTGACCCGCAGCACATCAGCCTGACTGTAGATTCACATTTAATCCACAGCTCTGAATCTCATCTAGTTTCCCTGTTTTCAGAGTCTTATCCGCTGGCATCGAGGAGGTGAGAACACACAAACGATCCCCCTTTAACACATACACACACACACACACTCAGTCACGTTCAGGTGTGTCTTTCTGATGTGCTAGGACCAGCAGAAGTCACAGTAGCTCGGACGAGGAGAGACGGTTTGGTGAGTCAGACGAATGAGAGAAAAAGTTGCATCCGTCTCGAGTTTGTGTTTTAAATTTGCTTCTGTGTGATTTTAGACTTTAAGAACAACCTTCTGCAAGAGAAGGTCCAAATGAAGACTCCGGCTAAAGTCATTGATCTTGACAACGGTAAAACGTATCCCCCCAAACCCCCGAGGCAGCCATTGTGATTTGTTATCTTATCTCATTTTTAACCTTAATTTTGTCTCGGCTTCTTTGCAGAGATGCAGAAATTCTCTAAGTGAAGTGGACTGGAGTCTCTGGCTGGTCCAGAGGCTGCACAGACTAACACCCTCTGTCCGGACAGGAGACAGGCAAGACAAAATGTTTGAAACTTTAGAAAAAACAGTATATATAGCTCACACTGACGGATTTTTTTTTTTTTTTTCTTTCTTGAAATTCTCCGTATTAGTAACAAAGATAAACTGATTTTGTTTAAAATGTGCTTGATCAGAGAAAAAAAAAATTGACTCGGACCAAAGTGCACAGGATAATAACGCCACCTAGAGGGGAATCCAAAATCCAAAGCAGTCACCTTAAGTGAAGGAGCAAGTGTGCATGAATTGAAGTGAGTTGTGAATATGAATAATGGGTTATTACAGCTTTTGGCCATAGTAAATATTAACTTTTTTCTTACTCGCATATGCATCTTGGCTTAACCTCTGATCAGTGTGGACTACTTCCATAGGCTTTGATTAACTGAACGCTAACTGACCAATGACGCAGTGTATGTAAAAATGTATCATTACGATGCTCAGACTATATGTTTTGTGTGGTTTGTTCCATTTTGAACGTATTAAAATTCAATGATTGAAACTTATGTTTAACTGAAGTTGGTTATTTGAGGTTATTTGAGGAGATATCGCCCATTTGGATTCAAATTTATTCAATATCATTACTGGTTGAGTGAGTGTGGGAGGGAAAGGGGGGGTCAAACATGTCGGGAAATAGCCAGATTTAGAGATCTTTTCCTTCACCACTATTTTCACTACACAGAACATTTTAAAACGCCTGTGAACAGTTATGACAATTTTATAACTTCTGTTTTGCATACATGAAAAAAAACCAAAATGCATTTGAATTTATATATATATGCAAGGTATCCACCTTCATTTGTATGTATTCATTTTAACAGTTACACTTACATAGTTAATTTATTCATTCCTTTGTGTCACAACCAGTCCCTGAATTAAAGACAAATGGATTTGTATAGTACACTTTATGAAGATTGGTGTATTTTATAAAATAAATGGTACTCTAATATACTTTCAATAAAAAAATGGCACAAATCTCGCTTTATTGAAAGAAGCCGGCACACACAACCTGAAACAGTACGAGAAAAAAGCTCCAATATTCAAAGAGGTACAATAACCCTCCTCCCCACACAAACAGACAGACTAACATTACTACATGAAGTAAACACAGGATCAAATCCAGAAACACAGGAGCAGAGGGCATTTTGGGCAATAGTGTGTTTATAATTTAAGAAGGTAAGCTACAGATACTGTAGGTTGACGATCAGGAAATTTTGGATATTTAGGGGGACTTTAGCACTAAATTTCAATTAAAATGATTATCATATTCGCCTCGGTGAGTGGAGTAACTTCAAAGCTGATATTCTACTTTAAGAGGAAAACCAATCTATGTAACAAGAGACAACACTCCAGGAACAATGAACTTACAAGGCTGGAATCTGAAGGTTCGAAACTGAAAGCCAGTTTTTTTATGGCAGGGCTGTTCCTCTGCGGGCCGGCTCGTTTGTTTCGAGGTCCAGGTTCCACAGGTGTCCACTACAGGCCCCACACAGTCCTGCTAGGGGATTTTCCCGAGGGCACAGATTACAGGGGGCAGTAGGGTGAGGCGAGTGGACTAACAGTGGGCCCGAATTACAACTCCCACGACCCTGTGTGACAAAAAGACACGTTAAACTCGTGTTAAGGGGTGCAGAAAGATGAATGCGTTTGTCGTGAGCAGTGTTGGGAGTAACGGCGTTTAAGTATAACGGCGTTTCTAACGGAGTTGCTTTTTACATTACTGTTGCCAACGTCACAACGCCGTTACCGTTACTGAGGCTGAAAGTGTCGCGTTGCTACAATTTGGTTGAATGAAGCGCGAGGTGTCATGCTTTGGCTACACAACTGCTGCAAAGGTAGGAATGTTTGTGTTACATGGACGCTACGCCCAGGAAAAAAGACGTTATCCACGTCCGCCTCAAGCAACTCAAACCTAATGAAGCACCTTAAATGTTATAGAACGTAATAGCGTTTACAACATAAACAAAATAATGTCACAGTTACTTTTCTGAGTAACTCATTACTTTTACAATGTGGTAACTGAGTTACTAACTCAATTTCTTTTTGGGAGAAGTCATTTGTAACTGTAACTAATCGGACCTGGGTCTCCTCTGGCACAGTGTGCTGTTGGATCCAAGGATGGACCTCAGCTAGCTCCTCCCTCTGCTCCTGGCTGAACCAGGGCTGGAGGGGCTGAAGCGCCCGAAGCTTCTCCCTGTCCTCTGCCAACACCTCACTGTGGTCCCTAGAGGAGAGAAAATACAACATGCAAGTCCACGATGAAAGGTTAAATGACAACTTACGCATAAAAAGACAATTCATTTGTTCATCATGAGCGGAACGGAAACCGTGTGCACAGTTGTGTTGTGTGCGTACCTAGTGTTGATCTGGTACGTCATCATGACGCGCTCAGGCGTGCGCTGGATCATGCCCCAAAGTGAGTCCCGGGTGTCTAAGCCGCGTTGGCGCTCTGTACGGGCCTCCTGGCTCTTAGGGGCTTCGCGGGATGCGTCCGACGAGTCGCTGCTTGCAAAGTACTTGCTACGGTCGCTGCCGCCTGTATTACAGGGAATGCTCTGCATCCGTCAGTTAATGTATCAAAATACATTTTATGCAGATCGTTTCGACAATGATTGGGTTTCACAAACTTTGCCATGGGGACTGTGCGTGTTGTCCCACTTACAAGTGTGTGAGGTAGAGGTCCCTTTGGAGCCGGAATCAGATCCCAGGGATCCCCCAGACTCTCCGGACCCTGAGGCATAGGAGCCGGTCCCCGACCTGGCATCCTCCTGTAGCAGCAGGTCAAGCAGCTCACGGGATGTAGACTGGGCATCATGGTTCCCAGACTCACTGGGGTTTCCACACTGTGCAGGGCAAAGGTTTAACTAAGCCAAGAACTTAAGCAATGTACTGGGGCAACATGTAATGGCTATGTGTGACAGACTGACCTGGTTGGCATGAAGTACAAGGAGGCTCTCTGCATGGTTGTCCCCGGTGCTGCGCAGCCCTTCGCTCAGCTTTGGAAGCTCCTCCTGCAGCAAGTTCAGCTGCAGTGGAGAACTCGAGCGAGAGCTGGCGAATAAAGCCTGCGGCTCGGCTGCCTCCTCCTCTTGCCCGAAAAACGAGGTGGCTCTGGGTGAGCAAAACAGGGGGCCCGTGCAGGCCTGAGTGTTGAGGCTAGGCTGGGCTTGGAACTGGGGCTGGGAGAAGGGGACACTGCTAGGGCCAATGCCAGTCAGGGTGATGGGTGCCTGAGGCAGCATGGAAGGAGAGCATGATGGGTAAATGGATGGGTAACCTGCAGTAAATGTTGTGTAGCTGGGCAGGATGACAGTCATGACTGGAGTCATGCAAGGGGTGATTCTCTGGGTGGGAACAACGGACCGCAGGTTGTGAATAGGCTCGATTTGGAATGGCTGCATGCCCTGCTGGCTCTGAGCAGACTGCATGATGTCGAAGTTATAGCGGAGTTGGCTTTGGTCAGGAGGCTGCAACACAACAGGGGTTGCTCCACACGGCTGTTGCAACCTGGGCGGTTGCTCTAGGCCAGGCTGGTTTGCCATCATGGGGAAGAATGGCGCCTGGAGAGGGGATGTTTGGCTGTAGCGTGTTGCCATCTGGGGCTGGGATGCTTCCAAGGAAGGCCCGGAGGTGTCTGGAACGAGGCGAGGAGGGCCAGCTGGGGGAGAGTAACTGTGCGAGGAACCTTGAGGTTTGGGGCGCTTGCGTCTGGGCTTTCCTCTCCGAGAGCGGTTCAACCTGCCAGCACTCACTGGGCGTAGGTTTTTTCCTGTGGCGGGACGGACACAGGCAGCAGAATATGTTTGTTTGCCGGTGACAATGTCTACTTCATACTCAGCAGTCACTAAACGTCTTTTTTTTAAAAACATTTTTCCTACCTGGGTGGTGAGAGTGAGCCACAGAGCTGTTGTCGAGCTGCAGAAAGGAGTGGTAAGGGCTCTGGAGGACGCAATGGCGGAATCCATCCACATACTCCTGTTCCTCCTTCTCAGTGTGAGCTGACAGCACCTCCTTGGTGAGACCTATAAACCGTTGTTCCTCTGCATTTGGTTTCAGAGCAAGACTGACAGAGGTCAGAGCAGCATCAGCAGGCTCATTGCCCATCGGGGGGCGCTCCAATTCCATTGCCTCTGAGGGAGAACATTGCAGAAAGAACAGATTAAATAGACAGTTTACAAGCATTTCTTCCACAATAACAAATCCAAATTTCTTTTTGAAATACTTTTTGACTGATCGGTAAAGAACTTTACCCAATGCCGGCTGTGGCACATGGACGAACGTGCTGCTGTACGAACGCTGGCTGGTGACAGAGACTACACTCATCGCCTTAGTGGACATTGTGGCGTCTGTCAGAGGCGCTCCAACAACTGCCGCTGCTGTCGGGGCCGCCGACGCTGCGCTGTCTAACACCGCTGGTAAGTGAGGAGAAACCAGGATAACGGTTAATGTGGCTTTTGGAAAAGAGAATTTAAAAAATAGTTCCCAAATGCTAAGCGGCAGCAGTACATCTAGTTGTCTAAATGGCGTTTTGCTTGTACCGTCTGGGCTGGCATGAGCCGGGTCAGTGGCTGCAGCAGGCTTGTCGTCTTCCGAGGTCGAAGATAAAGAGAAGGAGGCGACCAGGGAGTGACAGTGACTCTTCCGTTTGAGGTCTGGGCCGGTACAACTATCCAAGTATCTGGAACAAACAAACGCACACCAGTTAACGTGTGACATCGTGATGTCACGTGATGGAGCACTTCTTAAACTGAAACGCTCCCAGGGAGGTCGATGATGCTCCCACCACACACACACACACACACACACACACCTGATGATATTGTCTACACAGTTGATCTGCTGATAGGAGGCGACATGTGTTTGCTTCCTGCCCTCTTCATGTTCTAGAACCGTAGTGTTGGAGACTGCACTGGGCAGACGTGCTAGGGGAACAAAAGATCATACCCAATGTTGAAAAAGGCACACAATTAGATACTGTATTTTTGAGGTTTTGTGTTGGAGCTTGGGGCAGCGTTACCGGTGGCTGGTTTACCAATAGTTGTGTGGTTGGAGACCAGATTAGCCCGCTGGCCCAAACTCTTGACTCGGTTCACATCAGCACGGATCTGCTGCAAAGTCGCCCGCAGTAACACAAACACTACGTATCAGCACGATTCGTCTTGGCAGCGGCAATACCACTGGCTCCCCGGCTTGTGATGTCACTGTGGCGCCTCACCGGTTTGCGAAGCGAGTCCTCCCAAAGGTGGCCGTTGCCGTCACTTGAAGAGGCTACGCTGATGTAGTGCTCATGAGAGCCATTGCTTCCCAAACTGCCATAACCGCTGGACCCATTGTTATGGATCGGCTGTGGAGGAAAGATACGGAGAAGTCAAGGTACTGGAGGAACACTGACACACACACAAAAAAAAAAACGACTCACCTCTCAGTATGAATTATTTACCCTTCCAGCTGATTTATAAAAAGGTTAGTGCGAGTTTAATAATTTATTTTCCTTAGCCAAACCAGTGTGACAAAGAAATCCATTAACAATGATGAATATTTGAAGGAACTGCACTTAAATACCAACCTGCAGGAAAAGCTTATAGATCTCGGCTTGCAGATCTTTTATTTCCTCATTGGCGGCTGTGACATTCTCCTCAGTCGGTGAGGCAAACACATCCTCATTGAGTGGAATCCTGGTGACAAAGGACGACAGCCCAAATGTTGTCATCCTTACTGTGATGCTATTTCATTCAATATTACTCATAGCCACAACTGCGCCGCCATCGAACCTTCCCATTAAACAGTTCGACTAAAGGACAGGCCATGCAAATCCGAAAAAAAAACGTAACCGTATAACTATGAGCTGTTGCTGCTTACGTCCTGACTTTGTGGCGTCCAATGATGAACGCCACCTTGCGGCTCCAGGGGTTAATGTAGCTGGACCAGCTGGTGTCCACGGTGATGTGGTCTCCATTCTGACAGAGCAGGCGCAGAGGAGAGTGCTCGATCGGAGGCCGGCCGGCGTACTTCAACACTACATTTGACATGGAGGGTTTGCGTTTCAAAAAGCCACAACGTTGCGCAGGAGAGCGAAGACGTTGTCATCGCTCAGTTTACATTAACCAAGGAATTGTCTTTGGTTTGTTCCATGTCAAAACCGATGAAACATTATGTTCTAAATAAGCACTTACCTTTCCGGTGCATAGATAGCATGAGGAGCCGGTCATCTGGGTGAATGCAAGTCAGCAAAGACGTGCCAATCAGATCCTGGGGAAGGTATCCTAGTAACGGCACAGCCCTGCAGATCACAACCATCAAATCAGCTTCATCGACACACTGAAATTTGAACGGCTCGATGTAAACTCCAATTGTGCACATGCAGGCGTGTGTGCCGACCTGTCATCAACCTCCAGGAACACACAGCCGGGTGAGTGTGTGGTGGTGAAGATGCGCTTGTCCATTGGGATCCGAGGTGCTGCATAAGCCAATGAGATCTCATCATGTTAAAAAAAAAAAAAAAAAAAAAAAAAAAAAGGTATGGGGCCCAAACCCCAGCCAAAGAAAAAGAAGTAAATAAACAACTTCGGGTTAACTATTTATTGAGAAAGGTTGTTTGGAGTTGTGTGCAGTTTGAGGGGTCTATAATTGTACCCTCATATCCAGAGAGGATACGTTCAGCCAGCACCAAACAGCACGGCTCCTCCTCTTCCCCATTTCTTCCCGTTCCCAGCAGCGTCAGCAGGTAGGGTGTTATCCGGAATGGCTTATAGCGCATCTCACCCTTGCGGTCCTTCCCGCCCCTAAAACAAGAATCAAAATGTTTGTTTTCTAAAATTAAAACAGGCCGGTTTTGGTTGAATTATATTAAAACACCCAATGAATGAGTCAAATAAATTAAGACTAGTGCCACTGTAGCTTTCTTCTCAAACGTCACATAATCTATGTCCTTTTTGCTTAACATTTGGCTCTTAGGAAAAACCAAATAGGGTTGGCAGGAGCTTTAAAAAAGGTGACGATTTTTTGCAATCTCTTCTCGCGATTGTGGGTGACTTGAGGAAATGTCCCGGAGGTCTCTGTGAGACTTCCTGAACACATCAGGTATTCCCAGAGAGTTACAATTATTGTGCAATCACATTACATTTGGAAGGCCTAGTGAAGCATATCCCAAACAGAATGAAGATACTAACCTGATTCTGCAGAAGAAAGACTTGACCTGGGCACAGTCAAACAGACCTCCAGCTGCAGAGACAAACAGTTGATAAACAGGCAGTTTATCCAACAGCTTTTAGGTTTTTTCAGTTATGTACAGAAACAAGATATATGACGTGAAATATATATTACAAAATACTATTCAGGTGATTAAAGAGCACAGATAATGTAGATATAATAACGTGGAGGAAAATGTGTTTAGAATTCTTTAGGATGTCACAGCTGCTGAATATCAAAAATTAAATGACTGCTTCTATAATAAAATATATATTTTTTTAAAAGACATAATGTAAGCAAATGGAAAATATAAATCAACGTGGTCCAAACACACGTGTATGAGAGTTGCTCCAGGGTGGCAGATGTGGCGCAGCTGTGTGCGAGTAAAAGACATCAATATCTCGGTGGAAGAGCAGCTCCACAAACTTGGCGGACTCCAGGAACGTCCTCTTGCAGCAAAGGATGCTGGGAGCCTGCTCCGAAGCGTTCAGCACACGGCCGCTCGCCAGGGAGAAAACCACCACGAGGGAATTCTACACACACACACACACACACACACACACACACACACACACACACACACACACACACACACACACACACACACACACACACACACAGAAGGGTGCAACAAAAAGGGTGCCCAGTCAAAGGCGCACGCAAAAGCAGTAAACACACATGTACTCGTACACGCGGCCAGGCGTGTGCCACATCGACGTATGTATGCAGGTGTAAATGTGAGTGTGTTTCTACCGTGTTTTTACGAGTGTGTTCGGATGTGACTCCCTCCAGCTCTTCCAGGGTGCAGACAGTGGCATCTCTCCTCTCATCGTGGCCATTTTGCATCAGCAGCCTGTAGTAATCGCTGTTAGCTACGGAGAACAACACAGACGCACATGCTGCTTTGAAACAAGACCAACTGATATTATCGTTGTTGGAGAGAAAAAGTTGTAAAAAAAAAAAAAAAAAAAAAGACTACACTGATTTCAAAGATAAAAAAAGAACAGCTTCTAGGTTTAACAAAGGTTTCCCGTTTACCTTGCACTTGTTTGACACAGCGGAGTGCGTAATGCAAGGCCTCCACAGTGCTGGCTTTGCTGCGACTGCTTTTGTGTGATGGAATCCTCTTCTTCATCTCAGCCACGGTGACCATCACCTCTCTGTGCACCTGCTCTCTGCTACCATCTGTATTTTCACTGCTACTCACACATTCAGAGAATGTAATAAGATGCAGTGGCAAACAGAGTTTTAAGCCCTGATTTCTTTTTTTAAAAATTGAAGGTGTGAGAAGTTTTCTCATGTGTGCTGCATGAAAACTCAATGCTGCTTTTACGTCTCGGCCGGGCAATATGGATTAAAAAATGACTATCATGATACGTTTGACAAAATATCCTCCATATCCATACTATGACAATATTGAAGAGCTGACTATTGTTGCTGTCCTCAAACATTTACACAATGACATGTTTAATAAAGAAAATTGTTCTGTAATTCCCCTTTGAAAACCAGGGGAATATAATATATCACAATAGCCAGAATCATTGTCATATCATGGTCTTCAATCAATACAATGGCCAGCCCTATTCTCTTCCCGACAGTCTGACCGGTCTGGACAGTTTGAGCAGTAAGCAACATCAGCATTTTAAATACAGTTACAAGATAAATGCACAACCACAACAGGTGGTTTTAATATCCTTCGCAGACAAACTTTTCTCTGGTGAAACTAGTGAGCTGCCCCCTCTCAGTCAAGGATTGCTTCAGTCAAAAAGTCACTTTTTAATGCTTTTTGTTGTAATGCTCAATTACTTATTGACGAAGAAACGTAATAAGAACATATCTTTGGATAAACAAACAATATGAAGTGGAACTTTTATGTTGTTTTTCTAAACATAGAAAATCTTACCAGTAAATTAAATAAGTCAAGAAAATTATGTTGAGTGCTAGTCAACTAAGATTTTTTTTTTTGGTTGAGGGTGGCCGTAACAATTAGAAATATTATGATTTCACTGACTTTCGTTCTTAACTGTCTTAGACTTATGTGTCTTGGGACATTGGAATTCTCAGCTATTATTTGGTCAGAACACTAAAGTGAGAGCTGAATAAAAGCAACGTTTTCTATATACTGTCCTTTAACAAAAATGGTTCTCAGAAATGTGGGTTAGTGTGGTCACTAGTAGTCAAAACAGGCAAATACCTCTCGGTTGAAGCTGAGATGCATCCAGGGCTGCTGTTGCCCGAGGGAGAGAGTTGATGCGATCCAACGGTCAGCTGCTCGTCTTCCCGCCCCGCTTCCTCATCTGAAGCTCGTCTCTCCCGCCCCCTGAGGGATTGTGACAGAGCACATCCGTTCTGTTGCCCCGACGACACCCTCCCCTCATCTTCCGGTCCTCCCACGGGTGACGGTAATGGCGGCTCCTCCCCGTCGGGGCTGCTGTCCCCTCCAGGCATCTCCGTGTGTTGGTCACACATCAGTAGTATTTTGTCCAATTGCAGTGGTCAGTGGGGTTCTTCATATGTTCAACAGGGGGGAATGAGTTGCACGTGGTGACAATAAATAAGGCCCATTCGAATCGATGCTAAATGAAGGATGTGAGGGTCTGCCGTAAGCACTGCGAGATAAAGGAACAAAATGCAAAAGAAAAAGAAACAGTAACCAAGTGTGCAGAACCTACTTTACAACGGAGAAGAAATGGACAATGTCTTTGAAATGTCTTAGCTGTGTGACTGAGCGGAGTGACTCTGAATATAAAGAAAACTGAGTGTGCGTGTTGAATATCCGTAATGTTTCCAGCGTGAACCCATTTAAAACTCTAATCCTCTTAGAAACAGTGTGACGCAAACTGAGAGGCGGCTATTATGTAAGAGGCAGGAAAAAGCACAGGTGCAATTAGTCATATCGATGATGGCTGCATTCTATTCAAGCACTGCTTTAACTGGGACATTGAATGAAACAGAGCTATCGATATTGAAATTAGCTACCAGTGATTTCCTAGTACTGGAAACTTGTGACACAGAAAAAGTATCAAATATAAAACTATGTAACCAAATACAATCAGACTATCTGTGCAACAAGATTCTGTTTTTCATTTCTCAAATGGCAACAAACCCAATCAACATGGTTATCTAATGCTGTTGGACTTTCTGATTATCAAATTGTCTCTTTGCTTTCGGACTCATTCCCGTCATCCACAATTCACACATATGGGCACATTTTTTTCCTTCAATATTGTCGACCGTGACACACCTCAAACAACACAGTAATAATGTGATGGCCAAGCACAAAAGCTAAAAATCGTTCCTCATCTTCCCTCCAAATAAAATGCAGTTAATCTACTGCCGAGTGGGACAACCCATCGTAAACATCCATCCATCAGGCAGCGTACATATTTCAAATGACCTAGTTGCATTTGACTGAAATAAAGCTCAACCTAACGAGAGATGACAAAGAAAACAGCTAAATGCATCAGCCTTCTTCACTCAAGAGCCTCTTGCCAGCTTGTTTTACAGCCATCATAATCAGTTACTAAACAAAACAAAAATGAAAAACTCCAGCTACGACCATATACAGATACACTGCCTAGGAGTATTAAAGAACTAGTGCTTGTGCTAATGCTTGTGTTAAACAACATGTTAAAAGTAACAATCTATTTTTAAATCAGGTTTATAATGTCCCCACTGTTCAAATCTTTCCAATATTTACAACTAATAATAATGATGTACAACTGTGTAGCATGACACACGTGACAAAGACAGCCCATGACTACTATGACTTAAGGATAATGGCCTTGCCTATTTTTACCACACACAAAGAAGAAACCGGTTCTAAGTGAGGAAAAGTGGAAGTAAATTGTCACCCATATGTAAACAAAAGAGCACCACTAAAATCGGTGATTGGCACTGTTTGTAGAGACAGGAGTAATATTCACAATCGGGAAACAGCCATGAGCCATGCAGTGTAGTCCTCGTCAAGGGAAATCATTTTACTACACAACTATTGTTTCAAAATCTCTTGATATGAACCATCCCTGGTGAATTGAAACCCAGCTACGGCACACGTGCACGTACAGACACAATAATACACCAACTGTTCACTCCCAGAACAACCATTCTGGTGAGGGAGTCACACAATCGCTTTTTTCATAACTGGAGGAGTGTAGGCATATGCAGCCACACGTAGTATAGAGAGCCTCTGTGAGGGCCTATACAGATAGATCACACAAAAGTGGCTGACGTTAGCTTATAGCCTGTTTAACTTAGTCAACTCCTTGAGGAATTATTTAATCTTCCGGTTGCTTTTTTTTACCTGTACGATTCCACGCGTGTCTCTCCTTCAATATCGAAGAGGCGAAAGTCTTTCAAATGTGTCGGTGGTCCATCTCATAAGTAGTTTGTTCTATTATGTTTCAGGTAACGTTGCATACGTTGGGATAATACCATCTAGCGTGCACATTTGTTCGGCGCTGAGGCCGACGCATTATAACCCCGCCCACTCCACGATGATTGGAAAGACAAGAATTGCATCTGTCGTGTGATTGGACGTCACTCCTGAGAGTGGGCGCGTCTAATGCAGCATGCTGTCCGGGCTTGGTGGTTCACGTGAATCTCAATGTTACGCAACAGAGGGACAACAAGTCCGCTTAACCAGCTCCACGACTAAAATCATGAACAAAATGGCTATATATCTTAATGTGTAGTTTAACAATAAATGATTACTTTAAAAGGTGAAGGGAAACGTTTATTTTTATTTTCTAAATCATTTGCAATAGTTTGACGTATCAACACCATGGTTTTGTTGAGTCAAATGTCAAGAATCACGAGAAGATTAACACAATTAATTGCTTTAGATCATGTTTAGCAAATTAGCCTGATATAGTTCATATTTGATATAGAAAAAGGTCATTGAGAATTTTGTATCAGCCCTTTCAAAGATTTTATAAACCATTCTTAGACATACGAGGAATTTGACATGGTGTTTGATGCATGACAACAGAACAAACAGACGACAATAGAGGACAAGAAAACAAGACAACGGACAACATAATGCAAGGGATAAAATAAAGTCAAATATAATAAAATACTGTTCTATGGGTTAGTAACTAAGGCTAGCGGTTAGTAAATAAAAAGTACAATGAGGTTATAATAAAGTTATAAAAATCTACAGCAAACAAGTAGAGACAAGTGAAAGTGTTTGTACATGTGCAGTGTCAGAAAAGTGACCGGAGGGGTGACAGAGTCAATCAGTGGGGGACACGGGCTCTGTGAATTAAATCACATTTGTTTTATTCAAGCAAAAGGCATTTAGGGCCAAAAAGCAGAATTGTACTTATTTCTAAATAGAAGCTCAGCACATAAGCAACGGGTTGAAAGTGACTGAGTCTCACATTATTTAAGTAGAAATGAGAAAAGGATGACAATCCACACAACTGTGATAAAAAAAAGTTCTTTGATAATGTTGATTTCCTCAATGGCTAGTTTAGCTATATTCATATACCTAAACATGTTAGGTCGTATAGCGCTCATTGTAAATATCAGTTTCACAAGAGGCCAATGTCCTAAAGACAAATGAAAAATGCAACATCACCACTTGTAAATTCATCGATGAAAATCCAGTCAAAGATAATTAATGTACAAATGAATTCCAAATAGTTTCAAATCCTTAAAATACATTTATTTCAATTGGCTGGAGACAACAGCAGGCGATGTGATCATCCAGTGTGGTTGTAACACTGTCAGACACCCAACAAAGTCTGCCTCTACACTCAAACATATGACGCTCAGCAGCAGTGAGACAAAAATACTACAAACAAAACTTTTGTTAGAGAAATAATAAAACATCACACATGAAGTACTTTGTTTTGATCAGCTGGGATGGATGCCAGTGTGACTTACACAAATAATTTAAGGTCATTAAGCTCAGCTATATAAGCACAGTAATTGTTTCAACAGTTTAGAAGGCACTTCTTTTGTATTGGCTGGTTTATATGATAAGCTTGTAAAAGGCACCTTTCTAACACTACATTTTATTTTCAGGTTTGAGTATATTGAGAGGATCAACTTCCTGGCACATTGAGTGCACCTGATGAACCCTTTTAAGCCAGTCGGGCAGTTTTTAAAACGGCCTCTCTAACTTTGCGAGTATTTCGTAATCAAGTCCTGCATGGAGATGGACAGGTGTGATCAGGTGGTTCAAAAGTGTGCTAATGGTTAGCCTATTTGTTGTGAGGTGACCAGTGAAGTTCCTCTTTATTCAATCCAAAATAAAACGTAACAGCACAATGTTGTATAAAGATAAGGCACCAGATCTCACCATTACCCAGTCAACATTAATTCAAATGGAAGCAGTCAAGCTCAGTATGCATGAAATTATGTACAACCTTAGATTTCATCGACAACCGTTTACCCCATAGACTTCACCCTCGGCTGGTGTTTTTTCTAGGCCTTGCAGGGTCGATTGTGAGCTTGGAGATCTAGCGGCACTCCGAGTGTGTTAGTCTACACTGTGTAGTGCATTGAGACAAACTCTATTGTATGTTATGCTGCCGAAATGCATGCTGGGTAAAGTTTGCTCTCAGTATATGCTGGAATGATCTTTGGCAGCCAAATAACGAGTGGGGGTTGCATCGCCCAGTATTCCAGAGACTTTGTCATGGCAGGTGTATTGCTGAGGACCCGAGGGAGACCTGTGTCAAAAGTGAAATTGTTTTGGGGAGAAGTACAAGAAAAGTGAAATGCCTGAGGGCAAGCAAATGGGAACTACCCTAGTTCATAAAACCATTTATTCTTTTTATGAGAAGAAATATTTAAATATTGGCATCTGAGAAGTACAAATTTGTACGTATTAGAAAATGGGATCTCTTCAATAATATGCAGGGGCACAAGTACAGCATATACTGAAAGGCACATCTCATAGCTTGGCACACAAAATCAAAGGCTAGTAAATACAAGTTGTGGAGAGTAAACAACATTCTTCACTTCTCCCGAGTCCTGAGTTTGTAGAAAGTGAGTGTATGTGTACGCCTATGTGTGATTTGTCATACATTATAAAGATAATTCACCTAATTTTACCCAATAGGTTTTAGTTGAGTTTAATTATCAACCCGTTTCTGAATGCGTGTTTTTGTTTTCTTTGGAAGTGACTCTAAAGTTTAAAGATGTATGTTATGGTATAATGCAGGGTAAAATTATATTATTACGACAATCCTTTACTTGGGCACGTGTGTGTGTTTTTGTATGTGTTAGTGTGTGTGTACGTATGCACGCGCGTTTGCATACACACACACACACACACACAAAAGCGGCAGGTCATGGAATGAAGACTCCATGCGGGGAGAAAAATGTTGTGGAGCTTAGTAGCTAGTTATCACGTGACGTCTTCTTCTGAGACTTAATTGTGTACGTTGCCCCCCTCCTCTTCTTCATTCTTGTTGTTGTTGTTGTTGTTTCCTCCGCTCTTCCATATGTTGTTTCGGCTTTAGCTGGAGGTACTCCAAACTGTAAATTAAGGATTTCGAATTATTCATATGAAACACTTAGTTATTATATCTAAGAAACAACTAAGAAACTAAAAGTATCTGATTTAAATATATCACACATTAATATCAACAGCGAAGATCAAATGGATCTTCTCTTTACATTATGGACTATAAAGCAGTGACTCATTTCCAACCACCGTCTTGATACTCACCAATAATAATGATGACGATGATCACGATGACAGCTATCAGTATGGCCCACATCTGAAAGAAGCAACAGTTTGGACAATTTCCGTGTCAACTGGATTGAGCAAACCCTTTTCTTTTAGCTACATTAATTTCTTTGAAAATCATCGGGAAAAAAAAAATCCATTTATGGAGTTTTTTTAAACTTGTGTTTATATTGGTGAACTGATTTTAGGCACCTTGCAGTTCTTCCACCAGTATTTCCTTTTCAGCTTAGCAGCACTCGTCTCGAACTGTGAGGCTCCAGCCTGCAGCGCATCAGCTCTGTCGTCCAGGTCAGAAAGCTTCTGGTCACGTTCCAGAACTTTGTCCACATTAACACGCATAATATCCACCACCTAAAAAAAAAAAAAATTAAACTGAGCGTTTTGTTCTTGTCAGTACCTTGAAAATGACTGTATATTGGTGTACTGGCTTTGAATGTTGGGTAATTCTGGAGAGAGGGCTAGCGCAAATCGTGGCACTGGCAACTCGCTGAGGCACTTCCTGTTGCAGGTTGCGGTGCCGCAGCGAATCGTGGCAACTGCCTCGGCGAGTCGCGGCAACTGCCTTGTGTGTTTCCTCGGTTAAGAAGTACATAGAGCGGTGCCGTGAGTTCAGGTACCGGTCCCTCAGACGAGAGAGCTAACTGGAACGGTGGCTCGGGTTAAAGCAGCAATGCCACGACCGAATGGAGCGATGCCGCGGCTGTTAAGGAAGGGGTGCCACGGCTGTTTATCTAAAAAACAGGCAGTCATTTCTGTTCCCACAGACAGACACACTCAGTGTTGCAGACCACAACCATAACCCATACATGTTCCAGTGATCCACAAACCTCCCAACTGCCCCTCCTCTTAGAGCAGCAGGGTGAAGTGTGAAGAGCTATGCAGTTCTTACATAACCATAAAAGGAAGTGATTACATAAGCCTCTACCAGCCAATTGGAGGCTTTGTTTCAAATGTTAGTTTAAAGCTCTGTGTAGGTATCAACCGGGCCGCAACTAAAGAACAAAACAGTAAAGGACAATTAGGAAAAAAACACAGGGAGAGAAGATCCAGCAGCAATATTATTTATTTTGGCCTCACCTCACTAGGTTGAGTTTAATTTATCCTAGGCGTGTGTAGTGACATGTGGAGAAAAAGCATTAAAGAGCTACTCACTCCATGTGGAGGTAAGTCATGACACTGTTGCCAAGGGTTACGCATGTCTCTGCTCCTGACTGACATTAAAGAGTCGCTGAGTGAGTTTCAATAATAAGAGCGACCCAGGAGGAAAGAAATGACGCATGTTGTAATGGACACATCATACCTCATCCACCTGCGCCTGGGTCTGCTGCAAGCGCTTGTTCCCCGACGCTGCGCCAGAACCTTCTGGACCGACTGCTGACCTGGTGAAATGATAATAAATGTAGATAGATCTTAGCATTTTCTGAGATTGCACGAAAGAATATTTTGGATACCATGTCAGTGAATCTGAACCTCAACTGTTAAGGCACACAGTGAAAAAAAACAACCACAATGGAAAGTCTTAAAGTCTTATTACAGTCATCCTTTGGACCATCACATCTACAATTCCCAAATCAGTCAGAGCTATTATAAATAATGGAATATTTAAAATACAACTGAGGGGGTTGGCCCAATGTTAAAAGATGAAACATCATTAGATCCAACAATCTCCAGACAGAAATAGTAAAAAGTTAAGATATATTAAGGGGATGCGTAATTGTTAAATTCAGGATTGGGAGGTGTGGCCTTACAGGCGTGTGTTTAATATGAATTCGATTACTATTATTATCGATGATAATTTGTTTGATTAATTGGATAAAAACAAGAGCATTAAAAAAGGTACATTTTTTTTAGGAGGTTGCTTCCTGTTTGATGCTGACCACACCCCTCTGTGATGTCACCCAAGTTATGTCATGTGGCTTTCGCTTCCTAAGCTGTGTATTAGCACCCCTAACTTTACCATAGCCTTTTCAAGGCAGAAGGTAAATGCTTTTATTCCAATATACCTGAATTTTAAAACAAATTTAAAATGGCATTTGTAATTAAATGCATTAGAGGCTCCTTAGTTAGCCTTGCTGGTTTAATGGATCACCTTGTGTCTTTTTACTGGCATAACATCAACTACCGTATAACCCACGGAAGTTGATCATCTCAAACTAAGGAAACTGGAACAAGGAAATTCTATTGATTACTTGAATTGTTTATCCACGTTTCTAGATTAGACAAAAACGAAGGAAACCCGCAACAAGAAGGGTACATAGGTACTAATCTAAAATATTTTCATTTTAATAGATCATATTAGTAATCAAATATATATCCGTTAAGACAACCTACATTCTTTTTTGGAGGAAACACTCCAAACATCTTTTGAACAAGTCTGAGTTAAGGACGTTTATAATTTAGCATATTATTGATTACAGGCACCAATGCAAGATGTGAATGCTGTCATGTGGTGTAATGACCGTTTCTTCTTTTGGAGGTTAGTCAGTCAGTGGTTAGCTGCTGCCACCATTTGGCAGGCAACAGCAATGCACAAAAACAAAACAAGACAATAGATAGCGTGCGGTTTACAGTTTCTAATGACTCAGTAAAAGCAGCATGTAGTAGTAGTTTATGCCACATGAGAGTCAAGCAAAGTCAGCAAAGATAGATGGATTACTCCTTTACATGTAAAACCGGTATTGCAAGCAGAAAAAAACGAGTTAATGTGAATTTCGCAATGCTAATTGCAGAAAATGCATTTCTTAAATTATTTCTTATTTAATAATTATTGGCTAATCAAATCAAAATATCAGTTTTATACCAAATCAACGGTATAAAAGAACAGATTGCCGAAATGGTTATTTTCTAACAGTACAACGGCAAATAAACTTAAGGAAGAGCTTCATTTTTCTCCACTGGCGAGCAGGAGATAATCATGAATGTAGTCAAGGAATTGCATCTACAGCTCTAAATATAGCAGAAGTGTAGTAGTGATGGACAACAGGATTGTATGTGTGGGGCAGCAGACCCTGCAGCTAATCTCAACATAACTCCAACACATACTACTATTCATATGATGATAGTGATACAATGCTGCTGATTCAAAACCAACCAAGCAAAGCTTCTCTGCAAATTACAAAGACGTTTATACTTTCCGCAATGTATTAATGGTAATTTACTGTAATCAGATTCTTGTGATTTATGAGTATCTAATCCCCCATAACCATAGGAGGTCCAAGAAGTGCTCATAGGATTACAACTGACCAAAGTCAAGGAAATTTCTTGGAAAAAAAAAAAAACACTAAATGATAAACAATGACGAACTTTGTTCATTAAACTATTACCAAGAAGTGCTTTGACGTGTTTAAAACTAAGATGAGCGTTGCATTAACATTACATGACTCATAAAACATAGCTGGAATATTAATAAACAGGTTAACGGACAGAGTTGCAGCTTGGATTTAACGGCAGGGTTAAACAATTTAGCGTTCGATGTGACGTTAACTGGGCTGCGTATGTTAGCGGGCAACGTCCGGTCAACCCCAAAAAGAAAGCCCGATCCCGAGGAAAGGCTAGGCTAGCATACAGCTCACCCGAAGTTATGCGTCACGTTAAGCAGATGTGGACGTTAAACAAGCATGCCATCGATTCCTTTTGATTTTCTACTAAACTAGTAAACGGTGGTTGACATTTGTTTGTGTGGGGTAGAGTAACATGGCTTCAACGTATCGCTGCGTTCGTTAGCTTAGCCTCATCGCAAAACCAAGACACCGTCCTAGCACTTGTTGCGTGCTAACGTTAGTTGAAAAGTTTAGGGCGTTGCTCTTTTACTTTTATCCTGTTAAACCAAACTACCAGGAAGGCCGTATGTTAGATAAGTTTCACAAGGTCAAATTTGCTTTTTATAAAACCTTTTTGGTTTAATCATGATGTACTTACATTGTGAAATGATATTTCTTTGAACGACACTGACGCTGTTTCTTCTACCCGAGCTAGTGCCTAGCCGTGACAGCTAACGTTAACTTACGACGGTTGTTATGTCGCCTTCGAGTGCTATCGGAAATGGAAGAATAAATATGTGTGGAAAACCCCTGATAGTGTAATAAAATGTTACGGTGGGATTTGTCATTTTCATTCGCTGTATACAAATGTGTCAATAATTTGTATTTGAATAGTACTATCCTAGAACTTTAGCACAATTAATGTATGAAAAATAAATGTGTTCCTCTATTTTATAATAAACAATTCCTCTATTTTAGGAATTCTTTTACTCTAAAATTATGTACAGAGTAATTATGTGGTACCCAAAATAAAATATCATCCAATAACTGGCTTATATTATGTGGTATATTTTGTTAACAGATAATAATACATTAGTATTTACTACTACAGAAATTAAGTTTGATCTCACGATGTGAACATGAAGGCAGCATTAAAGAGACAGCGGCCTGTAGCTCTCTGTGCATAACTACAACTATTGCCACATGAAATTGGATTAACACATAAAAGCGAACTTGCACTTTACAAATATGGAGGGATGTAAGATAAGTCATAAAAAGAAGAAGAACGCCTTTAATCAGTCTATTTCCGCTCAGCAATGATTAAAAGGGTTAATTGTTCAGTAGATATTTGGGGAGAAAGTGGCCATCCGGACCCGTGATCGGCATGTGACTCATAGGAACTGAATGTATATTTTTGAAGTCTGGACTATCCTTCGACACGTACTTCAAAACCACGAATAGAAAAACTGATACTGTCTACATCGACCAAAATAATGTATTTAGTTATATTTCTTTAAATATGACTTATTGGGAATAATAAATCAAACATATTCCCAATAAGTCGTATTTGTTTCCAAGATAAATGAAATATGACAATAGGATATTGTTATATCTGTGGATATAACAGGATATACCAGGTCACGGCAGGATTCATTTTTAATTACGGGATAATAATAAAAGCAAAATATACGACACAATTGTCCCAGATAGCTAAAGAGAGTTCACAAGAACGTCCAAAGAACTAAATGCTTCTTTTTTTAAATTACGACAGCATTTGCAGGTCCTCCATTTACTCAGTTTTGGTGGCCTCAGTGGTTAAGTTGTTTAAAAAAAACCATTATACAACAAAAGAGCAGATATGCAGACAATACACATTTAAAATGTTTATATAGCTATATTGAGAATGCTTGCATATATTGTGCTTAATGCTTAAATATATTCAGATATGTAAATTATTGTAATATTGATGCATTTTTGAATCTCTTGAAAAATAATATTTTATTTATGGAAAAGGTGTTTACAAGATATTCTGAAATCAATTTTCTGAATTTGACTTTTGTCGAATGCAATTAACAATTCAAAATTACTGAACTGTATAGCGAGTAACAATGTCAAACACAAAGTTGTTTAATATTTTAATGGGAAAAAAACATGCAACTTTTAATCAATTTTATTGTATAAATCCTTTGTTCGTTTCATTTTTGTTGTAATAATTAAAGTTGCCCATGGTACGAGGTTGCTTTAGGGAAAGCAGAACTTCCCATAACCCCAAAACAACAGTCTTCTTCAGCCCTGCATCTTGGCTACATCCCAGATCCCTCATCCACTCCAGCTTCTCCTCCAGGGCTCTCCTTTAAGAAAAAAGTGTTTTTAGGCTGGGCTTTATCAGCTTTATTCAAACACTCAGTGTCTCACATGCCTTTTATTAATTTATGAAAAACATCATATTTAAATTCAAAACCAAACTACAACTTACATAGTTTATTTCTTTCTGCGCTGTAGCGCCATCAAACAGCAGGATGGAACTCTCCTCCTATAAATAGGTTGTATTATTAACTCCAAACCTAGTACACGAATAACAGGCTGGGATTGCATTTACAGCACCAAGAAACAACATAATCCCAGTGACATTCCACCTCTCTGCTGACTTTCACGCTGGTCATCTGATATCTGCAACAGGTGCCCTAAGTAACAATCAATGTAAATGGCCTGCTTTCATTCGGTCTTTTCATTGCAAGGCTGATATGTATGAACACAGTAATGCTGAACGCCTCAGTGAATAGCCTGATTGAGTTGCACTGCGTATGCCGGTCGAACAGAGGAGTGCTTCTCCAGCATAGAGTCATGGTTTTGGACATGATCTTTATTCCTACAAATTCCATGTGGATAGAATATCCTTCTGTGCAGAGAGTGGTGGCCCATTTGTAATCGAAACCTTCCTGTCGACAGCGTCTTTAACTTGGATACTTTTGAACTTCTGAATACATATTTAAATGAAAGAACTTGTGATTTAGAATGCTAGAAACTTACTTTGAGAAATGATAAACTGATAGAAAGAATAGAATGTTTCTTATAAGTTCGATTTTTTTGATTCCCAAAAACAAAATTAGATACCAAATCAGCGTGATTTCAGGTACATATTTGCAAAGCTCTGTTAGAATAAAAGGTAAAGGAAAATGCTGGGAACTTACATATTCTACATCGTCTGCTTCCATCAGTTCTCCAACCTCGCTGACCTCTCTGCTGCAGCCTCCTGGAAAACACTCATTTTCACGCTTCTCGCTGTTTTTTTGAAGGAAGTCCGTCGCTGTGGATTTTCTCAACATCGCTGTCACATAAACAGGTGACACAGATGCATTAGTTCCCCAAATGATAGCCCGAGAGGCTGCATTATCTCCTGAACTACCAGGTCACCTAACCCTGTGTCACCAAACGTCTCACCTCCCTCGCAGATGTATTGGACGGTGAGCATCACAGTCAGCAGCGTCGCAGCCATGTCTGCATGCAGACTCTTCATCTCTCACACACTTGAGTGTTAAGCCCACATGCAGCTGAAGGTTACTTTGTGTTTGTCGCTTGATGAATCTCCCCGCCCACTACCTTCATTCCGGAAGGGACATGAGCCAAGGGATTTGTCCTGAGCAGCGGGGGGCGGGGAACAATGTGTGTGGAGGACCTTGTGAGAGTGATGACAAACGTTTTTTTTAGGCACTTTGTATTGGCTGAGTTACTTTTCTTGATGTGCTTTGATTCACTATAACTAACTAACAGAGCAGTCAGATAATATTTAAAAAATGTGAAATTATATCATAAATATTCAAGTGTACAAAAAGCACAGTCATAAAATAATTATCAGAAGATAATCGGTGTCGCTATTTGCGCTGGATTTTCGGCAAAACCATACTCTGTAGGAGATTTTTCAACTAAGTGAAAAGAAAAAAGTGATTAATAGTGAAGCACATTTTGGATTAGCAGAAATGTTTCTGAACGGAGACCAATTGCATGGTCACATGCGTGGAGATGCTGCCGCCTAGAGGTACATTTGAAATGTACTGCGACTGCACGGGTAGCAGTTTTTGAACATTGACGATGTAGCTGCCATGTAATTTACTATGCAAACCTACATGACTAATGACTGATGACAGATTCCTGTCCATTAAGGAAGTCCGTTACACAACTCGATCAAGTGATTCGTACAAGGTTTTTGTTTTTGGAGAGTACGAAAGAAAACCAGAGGCACTTTGTGTTCACAAGAGTTTTGAGCACTGTTACCGTGTGAAATAAACTGCATGAGATCGTGCTCAGGGTTATTAAATCACACCGAAAAACATTATGAAATGTTTTTGAACGTCACTGAAACATCCTTAAAAAAGCACGAGCTAGCCAGGAGTCGAACCTAGAATCTTCTGATCCGTAGTCAGACGCGTTATCCATTGCGCCACTAGCCCGATGGTTACTGTAGGGTGGTTAACTGTTTTAAATAACTTCCAACAAGACAAAGAATGAAACCCTGAGCTCGGAAACGCCAATTGGTAAGAAGCATGAACTAAATGTCAAAACGACATAAAAAACATGATAATATATAGTTACAGCAACAATGATGATGATAGCTCAGCTTGACTGCAGCAAATTCCATGGCACCCAGAGTCGGGCCCCCTTTAAAAGCATCGGAAGAAAACTGTGCCTTCCAAATACATGTTTTCTCACATGGTTTGGCTTTGAGGAGGAGAACCACAACCAGCCTTTTCACAGTACTGAGGGCCCCTTCCTTACAACGGGGGAGCGTAGAGAGGTGCTGGCAGCCTGTCGGGTGGGGGCGGCGTGCTTGTCGGCGTTAGCGTGGGTGGTCTCGTGGTCTTCCTGGTTATTGAGTATTTGGTGCCTCCTGTTGCTGCCCCTGCCTTTACTGCGGCCGCCAGACAAACAACACATCCTGAATGTCGGCAAGTGAAAGACACCAAACCGGATTGCAAAGAAACCCAGCAGGTTGACGGCTCTCCATTGGTGCAAAATGAAAGCAGGCCTCCACTGGTGGGGTGAATAACTCTATGCCCATGCAGAGTCTACGACACTTCTGACACATTGCGAAGAGTTCAGCACTGTATTTCAAAAGTCAAAGACAGTCCTATACCTAGCGGTGGTTGATTAGTGTATCATCTTATGCTATAGCCTATAAACCCTTACTTAAAAAGTAATTGCTGTTAGCAGGTACACCGATTGTACAAGTTGTGATGGATAGTTGATAAGATCCGGTTGTTGGAGGTGGGGAGGAAAAAACATGTCTTGCTAATTATTAAATGAGAAGAAAACCTCGATATATACGCCAATTCGCTGTAAACATCGAAGAACTTTACGTCAGAAAAAAGCGACGACAAAAGCACGAGCCAGCCAGGAGTCGAACCTAGAATCTTCTGATCCGTAGTCAGACGCGTTATCCATTGCGCCACTGGCCCGCATCAGAACGCATCAGCCTGCTGTAGTTCACCCGAAAGCATCGATGAACACAAATGGGCACTTCCATGGAGCCTGGCGAAAACAATGAACTGGGCAAAATCAGGGAAAAACATTTCAAGGAAAGTATACTGTAGGCTACCACAAACCGCTAGGGAGCGCTATAGGTTCATTTTGAATGTATTGTTTGCTGCAGCATGCAAAACGTTTCTGCATTAAAAGCAACATAATCTAAAACAAATGGAGCTTGCTGGTTGGTCGTTTTAGAGAGATTTCTTTTGATAATTAATCGACTCTACTTTGCTACTTCTGGACTATTTTCAAAGGATACAGACCGGTTTCTGAAGGGGATGCTGGTGTGTGAACGGAGTGATGCGTTGATCACAGGTAGTACTGCTGGAGGAGGGAGCAAGGGCCGCAGAGAGCAGATAAATTACCCACAGCCCGGACTATTTGCTTGCGTATCTCCTTTGTCTTAGTCGCCTCACTGTGAACATCAGTGGAGTCAGCATCGCTGCAAAAAAAATGCGCACGGAGTAAAAGCTCTGCCGTTTTTTTGTTTGTTTTTTGTTTGTTCGTGGTTTAATCCTGCAGCAACAAAGTGCGCTTCTTTGGCCCACGGTCTTTGCCATCTGTGTCAGATAATGTGGATTATTTTGGCGTTTGTCCTGGCAACGGCGAGAGCTGATGGGAGTTTAGGATGTCATCTTCCCCGCGACTGGAGGCAGCAGACAGAAGCCTGCCGCGCCGAGTTGGCGCAGATCATCGTCTTTGCCAAGGTGTTGGCGCTGCACAAGGAGTTCTACAACGTGTATGACAACTACCTGCCGGTCCAGCCGTCCGACACGGAGCTGCTGTTCTCCGCCGAGATTGAGCTGCTGTGCGACCAGGCGTGGGGAAGCATGCTGGAGGTCCCCGCCGGCTCCAGGTTCAACGTGACCGGCCTGGGCTACTTCAACTGCTTCTCCTACAGCGTCACCAAAGACAACAACTACTACTTCTTTCTAAGGTGAGAACTACAGGAATCCTACATTGGTGTGGACAGTTATTTATTGTCTCAGATGCGTTAAGTTTTTTCACCTGTTGCTGACTAATTGGAGTAGAAAAAAAAACTTTATGATCTATTGCATTTTTTATTTTTATTTTTTTATTTTCCAATATGTTTTGTGAAACTTTAAGAGTCAGGCATCCGTGTTATGAAGACGGTTTATAAAGTCAGACAGAAAAGATGACAGGACTGACCCTTCCTAATGCAACTCATTGCCATGAATTGCAACAAGAAAATGATTGGTTAAAGGAATCATGCAATATTTCGATCTCTGTAATCGCTGTAAGAAAATGGGAATTTAAGTTGTCCTTGCAAAACTAAATCATGATTTTGCAAACCAATGTGTGCACACACACCATCAGTACCGGCAGCCAACTGCTATCCAGTGGTTGCATTTAATCAGATTGATCATCCATGTTCTGAATGTGTTAAGAGTTTTCCAATAGTTTATTATTCAATAGTGAACAGTTATAAAGGAGATATACCATGAGGAGAGAGAAAAGAGACCAAAACATCGTGCCAAGGTATTGTCTATGAGTATAAAATCAAACAACTCCAACTGGACTATTCCGCTAATAAAAGCCAAGTGTTCCCTTTTAATAATACATTCAATAACCTGCCAAACGTCAACCTCAGATCTTAAAAGGAAGTATGTGTCAGGTCAATTCTTAAGTGTCTGTATTTGGACAGAAACAACACTGTTACTCAGGAAACGTTGCATTCCAGCCAGCATAATTATAGAGCGAGACATTTCCCAATAGCTTAAAGGTAAACTTGGTCGGTATAGGACCACCTTTTGTCTTGCGGAAAGACAGCGGTTTACTGCTCGATGAGGGGAACGTGTACTGACAGGCCTCACTGAGATTTCTCTCCCCTCTTTTCTCTCAAACAGATTACGAGTTAGATGTTCAGCGCGGGGCACTGAAAAGCATTCCTGCAGTTAAATGTTTGGGCTGTCCCACATGAGGGTCTGCAGCAGGGCCAACTACAATAACGTATGGCGCACGTCGTACACGAACAGAACCACTCTCACACTCTGTGAGCGTGTGTCGTCTGATGTTGGCTTTTAAGATGATATCACGGGCTTCAGTTAAGTACACCTCCGGGGGGATGGCCTAACGGTCCTGTGTTGTGATGGTATCTGGTCGTTATCGCCATAATCAGGCAGGGCGACCACCATCGGAAAACTTCCTGAAGCTAAAGTCCCCCCCACAGTGACGTTTAAGTGGAGACCCGAGGATGATTAGGAAGCAAAGATAACTCCATTAAACCAAAGCAGGGGTCTTTTGCTAGTCGTTACCAGATCCAAAAGCCCCTTTATGCTAAACGTTTTCCTTTCAAGTAGACTTCAGCCCAAAAGCGCGTAACTGAGATCTATGTGAAACTTGAAGCTTTTACACTCCAGTTTCTTGCAAAAATCCATATCCGTGTTTTCTAACTCCTTCCTGCAGCACTGTAATCGAGACGGTGGGAGGCAACTTTTGTTACTTTTGGGAAAAGCCACGATAGCTGTTTGCTGTTTTTTCAGTCATGTTGCTAAGTTAAGTTCATCCAGCTGATAGCTTCATATTCATATTCTTCTTCTTGGTTTACCCTGATAGTCCAACCCTTTCAATCTTCCCTAACGTCGATCATCTATGCCTTGTGAATAAAGCTAATAATACTATTACCGTGAATATCGCAACATCTATTCATTCAACATATTGACATTTTAGAGAGGTCTCACTATACCGATTAGATGTCGACCTTCATGAAAATGGAAAGAAATCAGATTTGTCTTTACATATCCCACTGCCATTATCGCTAATGTTAGATCATTCGTCAAAGAACTAAAATGGATCGGTGTAGAGTTTCATAGGAGTGTTATTGAGGTCGCTCTGGATTCCCAGACGGTGTAAGAACAAGCCAAATCTAAAAAGTTCTCACCACTCTCTCCAATAAGCGTCTATTTCCTGTGGAAAAAGCCCCAAAACACTTCTCTCAGACCAGAATAGTCTTGCCAATCAATCATGAGCATGAACTCCCGCTACAGAACAAATCCGAGGCCAGAATGAAGAAAATGCTGCTCCGAGTCTCCCTCAGGACCTTTTAGGGAAATCGCAAGTTCTCCTTCAGTGAAAACTTGGTTTCTATACCTCCCTCCTTTCATTAACTGTCACAATCCAGTTTTTATAAATGTTCGAGTGTGTATGTGCTGCATACATTATTTCCTTTACGTCATTGCAGAATCCAGACGAGTTCCTCTGCATCCACAATTCCTTCTGACCTCCTGGTCACAGTGCACACACCTGACCTTTGACTTCTTCTGTTTAAGCAAAACATCAACTTTCTTTGTGCTCTCTCAACTTGCACACATACAGAAACACACAGTCTCCGAGGAAGAAGCAAACTTTTGATACCCCTCAAGGGATGCATGATAAAATCCAGATGTATGGAGACACTCTTCACGTCGTTGGAAAAGATGTGAAACATGTACCGTAAAACCCTTTGGTCTGTAGTTAGCTGACTTTGCTCAAACGCATAATTCTTTGATTTACATGCAAAAAAATGCATGTGGTTCACTACTCCATTTATATTATTGTTGATAAATGTCTGTCAACGTTACAGATGACGAGGTAAAACCTGCCCATTTAAACCCCCTGATGACATAAAGATTACCCGCTCCGTGCTTCCGGACATATATTTATTTGCATCTGCATCTGTTTCTCATTTTACACATGCACAACTTTTTGCCGTATGTCCATTATTGCTTTTATTCGCCATGAATATAATCCTCCTTTTCTTTGCATGCAGGATGGATGACAACTACAATATTATCCCTCATGGCGTGAATTTTCAGGACCCCATTTTCCCCGACACGGCCGAGAACCACCGCACGTTTGCCAGCCTTTTCCAGTATGCCAACTGCACGTCTGGCACCCAGGTCCACAGCTACTCCCCTGAGTGGGAGGCTCAGGAGGACAGCCGGGTATGTAGACCATCCGAACCACCAGCACGGACCAGTGCCGGCCGTTGTTTGAGATTGTGATAAGTACAGTGCATCTACTTTGATTCAGTTTCTGCGGATTTACGCTGAAATAAATGGTTTGGGGAAAAATGGGTGGTTAGCCACGATAGCTTAAAGTACAGTGGGGGATACATAAAGGATCAATTATCTTAAAAGGTTTTTTCCCACACCACAAAGTTACGATGTTTAAAGGAATCTCCGGACTGGAAAAAACAACTCGGCACTTCTTCAGTGTACATAATCAATCCAACAATTACATGAAAATGATTCATTAAGAAAACTACGTGAAGTAAAACCAGAGAGTGGCTACGTGATTTGAGTTATGAGCTGGTTATGACAAAATCACCTGAATCAACGAGCAATCAATTCATCTCCACTACACTCATTTATACCGAAACACTTTAGGTCAAAACAAATACCTGCTGCTCCTTGAGTTTCTTGCATCTCACCCCAGAGTCCATGTGTCAGTATGTACAGATGGTTTCAAGTCACCCAACACGGCTTTAACCTCTTTAATGAATCCAAACCGATCCAGGTCAGGCGTCTGTATGTTTCCAATCTTTTGCTGATGATTCATAAAGAAAACGAAAACAGAGTTTGTGTTTCCACTAACGTAAAACTTTTGGATCAGGCCTTTGATTATACTTACAGATAAATATTTAGATATCATTCCTGCTTTGTTACATCATTCTCGTGATTAGATTTCCTCCACGCAAAATAAAAACGGACTTTGTAACTGTGCAACCAATGTTTAGACACTCGGAACAGAGCCACGGACTCCAGAGAGCCTTTGTGAGGGTTAAAGCTGACGTCAGCAACAAAAACCTTATTTCAATCTGAAATGATTCTCTTCAGTTACCCTGGTTTGACTAACGTTTCCCCCTTTGATCCGGCATGGCTCCTCTGACATGGCACTTGAACAGACTTGCTTTCAATACAATCACAAATGCTCTCTCCAAACTTGTCAAATAGTGACGTTGGTCCGAAGCTTTAAACTGTGAAGCTCTACCCGCAAGCATCAGTTTTGGTCGTGTTAAGGAACGCCATGTCAATTTCTACTGGATACGTGCATAGGAAGTGGAAACATCCATCAGGAAGTTAGGTTTAGGGAATAAAACCACTGTAAACCTTGACACAGCAGCACCTGGGTGCAGAGAAAGACACTGACACATTTTACTCCTCCTCCTTTACATAACTTGATTGTTCTGCCCTTGAACTTCATATTTTGCTCAATAGTAATAGTTTCACACCCCTTCATGTCCCTTATGGATAATAGAAGTAAAACAATCCATAGCTAATATTACAGCAGGTCAACGGCAGCCAGCCGGACATTTTTTACATTTCCACAAAACCCTCTGCGGTTGTTATCTGATGTGAGGGAATATCCGTCAGAGTCTCACGGTGGTCCCATGTGGACGCGTTAAGATCTGTGGAGGAAACCCACCCTGGGGCAGACAGGCCTGCAGTCAGAGGCAGCTGGAGCTCATTTTGTCACCCGTGGAAAAGGTCGGAGTCTTTAGATCCTCTGTCGCAGGTTTGCAGTCGCGTCGGGTTTCATCTCACAGCGATGTCCTGCTGAAACAGGCCGCAGCGTGTCGGGGAAACCGTTTTACCTCAAAGACATCTTGGTCCCCACGTAGAGAAACACCGTGTGCTGTCTTTGGATTATGTGAACTGGCTGGTACATAAAGATTACAGTATGAAGTGTGGTAACTCTGCAAACGACGACTTCACAGCGAGAAAGAAATGATTCCAAACATACTTATTCATTCATCTCCTGTCTTCTGACCCTTCCCCTTCTGTCCTTTTTAGGCTACAAGCAGCCACACATTTTATATAACTTTCTCAGACATACTCACAAACAAACTATGCTGAAAGATTTATGAGTGGTTGGCGCTGTGGTGTTCAGTCCTGAGAGCATGCCATGTGTTCTCTAATACCACTTATCTGAAGAAAATCCAGCATGAAATACAATCGATTTGTCAGCAATTGCATCATAAATGTTACAAAAAAACCCAAATCTAACACTATTATTTAGTTATGGGAAAAAAACCTCTATATGATATAATTCAAAAGGGAGAGCCAGGCGAGAAGCTGGTGTAAATCTCACGGAGCATAATCTGATACTGGCCTTCCTCGGGCAGGTAACCTGAAAGTAATGGATTAATGATCAATGACAGTGCAGTGTTCGAATGGGCCGCGGTTCATCGCGTCGGTCCGCAGTGCTCTCAATGAAATGCCCCTCTCTTGCTTCTCCCGATCGTTCAGCTGATGTGCTCCGCCGTGCAGAAGGCTCTGTTTGAAGAAGAGGAGAGGGTCTGGACGCTGTCCCAGAAGGTGCGCTCCTTGGAGAAGGCCAACGACCACCTGAGGGAAAAGGTGAAGACCATGAAACGTCTGCTGCGCCAGGCCCAGCGAGAGACCACCAAGGAGCAGCAGACCCTCAGCCTGAAGAAGCTTTACGAGTCAAGGAAGCCCCAAACTCACCCGGATCAGGACACCACGCTGGACCAGAGGAGCCAGCGGCCCAAAAAGGCTCCTCTCCAGAACGCTAAAAAGCGAGACTACAAATAACAGTACAATAATAAGCTACATTCTCCATGTCTTCAACCCAATTGGGATTTAAATGGTGTCACGCTCTTTAGAGATCTTCATATTAATTTCCATTATGATTGCTTTCTCTGAATAACTTTTACCTTTTTTTTTATGTGTTTGACATTTCCCAAACCTTGAAATAGCTCTCAGCTGGCAGATGGATGCACTGTTGAAAACAATTTGGACAATGTCATTGAACGTTCAATGTCTTGTTTCTTTTTTTGTGCGGGACACATTATACATTACATGAATATTATAACTATTCAGAAATATCACCAAAATTCTCAAAATCAGCGTGCGTATTTTATGGGATATTAAAATGGTTTGTCTTACTCATGATGCTCTTACTGTGTAAATCAGCCAAAGTTCACAAAGCTGTGAGACCTAACCTTACGTCAAATAATCATTTTCTACTTTTGCCTGTTCTTCTTTTATTTGTGTTTTTATATATTTATACACAAAAACTAGTATTCTTTGCCTTTTTTCTGCCAAAATCCTTCTTTATCTACGAATGTTCAACACATAGAATGAAAGTGTGTTTTTTGTATTTCAGAACAGAGTGCTGAGCATTCATTAGGTCGAGCCAGTGAGCCTGGCGTGGTGCAGGATTGACTTTTTCTGTGTCAGAAATGTTTGCATTTGTTATAATTTGTGTTTTTGCTTTTGTAATAGTTGTTGCTTTCTCTAAGCTACATATGGTTTGCTTCGCCAGTGGCATAATCAGATGTATTAACAGCTGCTGTATAGTTTCAATTGTGAATACATTTTACAAAACTCATCATGTGGTTGCTTTTAGTCATCCCAGTTAATATTCCCTATTTCGATATAATATGCAATCAGCAATTGTAGTCTTGGTGCATTAACGACTTTCCCCACTGACACTTGATTATTTTCTCTTTTCATCCAAGACATTGTTTTTCTTCAAAAAAATGTGTCTAGCCAAACGCAGGAACAAGATGAATTTGAGTAAACGTTTTAAACCTCACTTTCCCATGTATTAAGTCAGAAATGATGAATGTTTTTTGGCATGCACAACGTGTAGTGTCATTCAGTTCTAATAAATCAAGTCTTTAAAGAACTGCTGGAGATTTAAGAGGAAAATAAATCCTGAACCTATTTTGACTCATTCTTAAGCTTTTGTCCAGTTTTTACGTCCAGAGCACTTTCGAAGAAAACACAAGACCATTTGAGACGTACAATCATCCTGGATGAAATGTTCAGCAAAAGCCAAACTAAATGTCTTCCTTATGGAGGTGTTGTACAAAGCAGAGGGAATCACAAGCCGGGCTGCAATGGCAGGAGGAGCATCTCTCGTTGATTCCCCCGCTGTAAAGTAAACCAAACATTGGGCGGCGTTTCTCCCGCGCATCGTTTGACCTCTTGAGCAAAAACAAAAAGCGCAGCAGAGAACAGCTTCTTGTCCTGTCGCCTGTCTGTTAGCTCTGTCCTTCCCGGTGAAAGCTTTGAATCACGCAAGCTTGCCTGCAGCCATCTGTCAAAATCCCATGGCCCTGGGCCAACGATGATATACACACACACACACACTGCTTTCTCAACATAAACCACCGTGCAGAGCCAAGCTGCAAAACAGATGTTGGGCAAGACGACGGCCCAGTGGTGGTCCCTTCCAGAGGACCTGGCTATCTATGGACACGGTTTATTTATCGAGCTATGTTTCGTGTTTTTAAATGCTGGGACTTTCCCTGGTGGATCTGGTTTCATTTTATTCTCGTATTGATAATGGCAGGGCATGTGATTAGTTAATGCACTGTATCGCTTTCCCTTTTGACCAAAATTCCTATTGATGTTTTCTCAAACGGTTAAATTTGAGTATTTTGTTTGTCTGTCGTCTGTTCGGCTCTGCACGGGCAAATCCACCATAGAGCTTTCCATTCTTTCTGAATATAGAATTACATTACTCTTCACTTCACATGGAGTTTGTCATTCCTGTTACTTAAAAGAAAAACATACCAAGACATTACAGCCATGCAAACAGCTCTCCACAGTTGTGCTTTAAGAGATACTCTTAAGTCTTTTGCTTCTATCTTTCTTCCTCTAATCCTGTTTGGGGGGCACATCGGACACCAAATATCAATCTGGTGATGGCGCTAAAGCTCCGCCGGGAGGGGAGGGGGGGGGGAGCACATGGCTGGAATAACACATGCAAGTCACATAAAAAATACAAATTGATATTATGACAGTGTCAGTGAAAACCACGCACCTCAGTGCCTGTCTTTCATTTGAGTGGAAACCCTTGGTCAGCATCTCTTCACACTCCACCAGCTGGACACTATAGAGATGAGGTCATTTTTAATTGTTGCCTGCCCACGTCTGCATCTGTTAGGATGACTTTTCCCTCAGAAACCTTTGCAGTCACAGTTCCGTTTAGCCTCAGACGCCTGCTGTAGGGTCAGTGTTGTGACTCCAGAGCGGGTAATGCAGTCTTGTCTTGTTGAGCAGAAATGGACTAAGCTAACTGTTCACTTTAAGGCCACAATAATATTCCACAGCCCAGTCATGGTCTGCAGAAAGGTAATGGTTCACACCTGAGAATTCGGATTTTTGAGTTAGTTTAGGAAACAATTTCATGTGTTTAGTTAAATTATTCTGCGATCAAGGTAAACCACTGTTTTTACTTTTACAAACCAACAACTTCTAAACCTCCCTCCCCCCTTTTTTTCTCTCTTCAATCTGCATTTCCAATTATTCCTGTCTTTATCCGTGTTGCTGACAAAGTCCACAAGCAGAAGGAATTTGACTTCACGTGTTTGTTGTTAGCGCCGTCAAGATACTGGTTGGACTATGGGATGTTGGGTTTATGTTGCTGTATTTTCCGCCCTGAAGGTTTGCGCCCGTATTTGAGTGATTGTGCGGTAGTTTTTTTCTGTGTTTCATTCAAGACTGAAAGTATTTGCATAGTTTTGAGAGAAGAGCATCATACCATGAGGCTACTGGTGAATGATGTTGCTGTCTGGATAAATGCTGAGGAAGATAGATTATTATTAGTCAAAGCTGATGGTGGAACCTGAAAAGTCTGCAGCCTCAGATGGGAAGATTTTTAGTGTGACAGTGTTGGAATCAGACAGATCGAAATCGATCGAGATCGAGGAAGCTGAACCGCTTATGACTAAAGTGTGGCAGAGTATTCGTCAAATTAAATTTGTCTCACTAAGAGAAAGTCTTCTTGCAGTTTTAACTTACATTTGCCAAAGGAAACAATGCATGTGAAGCAGAATCAGGAAAAAAAAGGGAAACAAAAAGAAAACCCGTTTTGGAAAGCCAGGCAATAAAAAGATGTTTCAAGTCATTCAATACAACCAAGTCACCTGACTGATTCACTTAAAAGGCCTTCATTTTTCAATTAAGCGTTCTTAGGAGCCTCTCCTATGTTGGGGGACAGGAAGGCATCACACCTGCAGACAATCTCACAAATGAAACTCACCTGCATGTTTTTGGACTGCGGGAGAGACTAACTACCTAGTGGAACGTTTTATTAATATTTTTCTTGCCAGTATTTGAAAAAAAGTCTTTTGAAATCGATCCATTCGACATGAGTCACTCGGCAGGTCACGGCAGATTTTGTTTGCAGCTCTTTTGACGGCAACAGCAATGTTTGAAACTTTGTGCAATTTAATTTGAGCATAAATGACTGCCTGAGGTAAAGTTTCTAAAAGCACAGTCTGTACATGCACAGTGTGTCAGCATGTGTTCAGTTCAGTTCAGTTCAATTTTATTTATATAGCACATTTAAAAACAACCTCAGTTGACCAAAGTGCTTAACGTGCTGCAAAAACAACGAGACAAAATAACTGACAGTAGAAAAGAATAATGTGTGTTTTGCGTGTAAAGGATTGATGGATACAACTTCACGTAATCAAAGATATTTTTTCTGTTTTTCCTCACGTTGGCTTCCTTTGCTCTTGGGAATTACAGTACTGGAGCAGAATTTGTTAGTTGGTAAAGAATCTCAGTTTAAATAGAAGGTTTAGAGGCCTAAGACATTTTGGGCTTAAGAAAAGTGTGAACAGGCGTAGAAATTGGCCGGTGTGTTGCACTGGTGACATGATTGATTAAGTGCATGAACTAATGAATGAAAATTAATGAAACTAAATTATAAAAAAATGTGTTGACATGGACAAGCACGTTTCACACATTTCGTTGCAGACGCCCTGAGCAACGTTGACCCCGAATGAGATGACTCAAAATTCCACTCTGCATCCTGCACGATGTTTCCTTTTCGATCTTTTGTCCCCACTAAAATCAGTCAAATCACATTCTAGATGGTCAACGGTTTGGAAACATCCATGCATCCTGCTCCTCTCATGTTCTTTTTCTGACGGCGTGTTCCTGTTTCATCTGCTGTGGTTGGAGACTGTGTCAACTCTCAGCAAAGGTCAGTATAAAATGTATGACTAATGCAAATAAGATGGATGTCAAGTTTCTGCCGATGTTTGACCCTAATTGCAGGCAGGATTTTCCAAAAGTGGAAAATTAGTGGTTCTCCGCATACTGCCAGATCGCCTCCATTCTGCTCTCCACCCTCCTTCTTATTACCAGCTGTGGACTTTGAGGATCTGCAACGTTTCAGAAACTAAGGGGCCTTTTGCTTAAGTAGCGGCTGCATTCAGGTTGATTCCATGAAAAGGCTCAAAGTTCAGTCCATACTTTCAAGAAAGAGATCCCGGAACATCTTTGTGGATTTGAACAAACCTGGAAGAGCGAGCCTTTTGAAATACTTTTAAGTCATCTTTCCCACTCAGATCGGCTAAAATTAGTCAATCAGCATGTGAATTGTTCCAAAAACGGCACGTCACTCATCAGGGTGCAGAGAGGGAGGGTGATCTCATTGTGTTGGTAAGTTTCTTTCCCTCCGCTGTGCTCCAGCACCTCAGGGACTTTGACTTTCTCAAACTCAAAACTCAAAACAGCCTGCTTCTACTCCGAAACAATTTGAGGCCAAAGGACTGAGGAAAAATGGTTCTGGAAACTATTTTAACATCAATGATTTTTGTCTTTTTTTCTGTGTTTCGGTCCAAAGAAAATATTTGGCCCCTCATGCTTTGAGCTATATGACGCTGCATCCAAAGAAAATGGACAAATTTGATAAAAGAAAAAGATTTCAGTGATTAGGTGTGGAAGGAAATAAGTGCTGTGGTGGTTGTGTGTGTGTGTGTGTGTGTGTGTGTGTGTTGGCAAAAACATTTCCTAAAACAATCTGAGCTAATCAAACTCAGCGTTACCATTATCCTTATTTAACCCTTCATTACATCAACATTTTGTTGCAACCCACTTTGGGGTTTAGAATCAAAACACACATATTAGTCTTGGCTCTATGTCAGCGTACACTGGACCGTGTCTACACAATGCGGAACTGTGCTTGCGTTGTAGGGTATTATAAATAAATTGGTTGACAGGATTCACAAATGAACTATTAATAAAATACATCTAGTGTGCACCAGTACACTGCCATCATACTAGAAATATGTAATCAATAAAGAGAATATTGAAATAACTACTGAAACTGTAATTATTAAATACTTCAGATTCGAACTTCATTCACAGATGTCTCCTGTTCGTCTGATGTTTCTTCATTATTTGAACATAACAACGTGATGTGTCATTGAATTTGTTGATACCGCCACAAGAAAGGCTAGATTTTTTTTGTATTCGTTTTCCCTGCGAGTTTGATGAAATTTGCTGTTGAGTTAAGTTCACAGTTCATTCGATTTAGATCATTAAGACTCGTCCTCACAGACCAGTGTAGTACCGGTCTACCATAAATTTTATAACTATGACATCTTCCATCTCCTAACAAATGTTGACAGACAAAACGTATATAACAGGAACATAAACCTCCCAAGAGCACTGACAGGAAGACGAAAACCACGGTTTTCACCAAGGTTCCGGTGACAGGCAGGAGGGCTGAGTGTGCGCTCGTTCTTTACCTGTGCACATAAGTTATAACACAATTCATTTCAAACCTTAAGTCACTTTGACATACGGGGAAACAAGTAACCTCGAACAATACCGGCTTACAAAGGACATTTAAAGAGAGTGTGATCAGCATAGTTGGTCACGTTGGATGGGGATGACCTGCTTAGCATCAGCCTGTTAGCATTGACCTCCTGAACATGTTAGCATGTTGATGTTAGCATTTCGTTTTTAGCACAAGAACGGCTTATTCAGGTATAAATGGCCGACTTAAGGTTATCTGATTATAAAAAAATAAAAAAGACAGTATGCAAGATATTTGTCACAAGTTCTTTTTTTAGCGGATAAATTCATGATTTGTGTCACGCTAGGAATTTGCTCACAGCGCTCGTTAGTAGAAGGTTCAAAGGGCCGACACCCCTCAGATGTATCAGCTATGTAAATGACGAAGCTGTGAAAAAGTCTTTTGGCTTGGCTTGTTTCTCTGGAGTCTCTATTTCACATTCTGTGCGAGCATGGGCAGCGGCGCTCCATGATGGGTGAGGACGTGGTGGAGGCACAGTCTTCATCAATTCGTCGCTCCACTCGTCTTGTGGAGGAACCTAAACCCAAACAAAAAAAATATGTGTATTTTAGTTTCAGAAATGTTTTCTCGCCCATCTTTTATTTTGACCTATACTGACCTACTGCGTGGTGCCAAGTTTCCCATAATCCCCCCCCCCCCCCCCCACCATTCCACATAGAAACAGCGCCTATATCTTTTCAGCACATTGTGATCCGTACAATTTCTCTCCCGTTATTTTGAACCAGTCCCACGTTGCCGGTTTGACCGCATCGTTTTTCCCATCTGCCATCTCCGGAACGAGGTTGGCCATCAGCTCTCTGGTCCACGGTCTTCTCCAAACGCTTCAGAGAGCCAAACCACAAGCCTCAAATTACCCAGTGTTGCTCGGAGACTAGAGGGTCCCCATGCGGCAAACTACGGAATTAACATTTATGACAAACCTCACAAGCCACAAAACTATTTCATGACAGCAACAGTGGCACAGTTTCAACATAAAGTGTCACCGCTATTGTATTATTCTTTTCTAGTGGGTTTCATGTTTCTGACAAAGGATGTGACTAACTTAAAAAACATTGTGACACTACTATTTTGCATTTGAAAAAAACACTATAATTGAATTTTTCATCACGTTTTATAATGATAAATAAATATATAAATATTTCTCCGTCAAGGACAAAAGAATGCGAGCTAAAAGTGCAATGTAAGGTGCAAGATGTAGAACGCAGTTTGGCGTCACTCTTCAGAAACACAAGTGAAATATGACACTAACTAAGCGTATTGCTTACCTTTATATACTGATTGCAACCATTCGTATTATGCAAGTACCACATGATTTGTAAGCAGGCTTTTAACACTTTCACTGGTCAACAATATATTATATAATTAATGTTAATCATAGAGCATTCATGTAATGTATATCTAACACATGTGATGAGCACGCTGAGACGCCCTGCTGGATTGAGGCTGAGGAGCCCCGCTGCTCGTTTATTCACTTAATTGATATTGAACGTTTTGGGTGTCCAACTTGTAGCACACGGTGGTAATTTACATAAACAGACGCGATTCCTTGCTTTACAGTTACCTACATTATGTTTTACATGTTTTTACATATGTATCAATTGATACAATTGATTATTTCTATATTCATTACATATGTATGAAGGTGATAATGAAAATCTGAATGGACACAATTGTTTCCAGATCTCCCGTTGGTCTTTGGAAACTACTTTTTGTCGGAAAATAATAAATCTATATGGTATTAATGCAAAAAAAAGGCATGAGATTCAATCTAAATCTTAGGACACTATTGTTTTTACTCTTTTCAAATGGACAAACAAATGAACTAAGACAGATTCATAATGCATAGACAGATATTTTAATGTATGTTTCACTTACAAATCAGTTTCAACAACACATGGTACATTGCATCTGTGCATACAAGTACCGCAGCCCGAAACAGCATTTCTCAAAAGGCAACATATGTATGGTACAAATACTCTAATTACACATTGGTCATTTATCACAAGCAATTAATGTGTTCAAAAGAGAAACGTCAAAACAAATCCCTTGACTATTGTGGGGAAACACATTTTTTTGGAGTACTGTTTGGATTAACTGCCCTGTAAATCTTTTACAAATTGCTAAAATGAATACTCATCTAGACAAATCACAGGAGCATAATTCCCCTGCTGGAAATGAGTACAGTGTTTGTGGCTGTAGGTCAAAATAAGCCAATTTGTTTTTATTACTTGGAGATAAACTGATATTGTCTGCCGAAAACCACCTCCATGCTCAGCTTTCTTGTGCTGGTCTTCCTCGGTCACAGTAATTCAAAGTACAAACAACTCACACTGAACATCCCAGAGGAATAAAATACCCCTTGAACCATACTTTACGTCTAAATACATGACAACGTCTATCCAATAGGAACACAGGACCATTTCTGTTTTAAACTTGTTTTGAAACGTTCATACGTTTGTCGCGCTTTACTATTATTTTAGTACTCAATACTATTCTTATATGCATGAGAAAGTTTTGATGAGAATTTTGAACTGGTTAAAAGTATACAAATTCTGATAAAATATCTCCTTTTCAAATCCCTCATTTCATGGCGACTGTACTGCAACAGTACTATTAGTGTGCACACTATTCACTGTTGATAAATGCAATTGACAACTTCAAACCACATCATGCAAATCACATCAGTAAAAAACAATTTTAATTAAACTGCGATCCGTCAAGGACAGGACGAAGCAAGCAGAGGATGGATGCATGTTGGTGCAAGATCTCCAGAGAGTAGTTCTTCAGTTCCTTAAAAGTACTTAAAATAAAGTACCTAGAATTCAAACAAATGTGCATTAACCACATCTGATACTCAACACTATTCTACTGTTGACAATTTACATTGGGAAAGAGCCAGTTTTAAGAACATGTACTCTTAATGCACATACAAACAAACCCGCCGATGGTAAACAGTAAAGATGAAGTGAGTCAATCTGATGCATATTTAAATCCTTTAATTAGAGTTTCCTTTCTAAACAGGCTGCTCATGGAGGGAATGTGGCTGTAAAAGATAGTATGAAGAGACGACGGGTACAAATTACAGTACACAGTAACAGATGCATATCAAATTTTGGTTCCAGTTTCTTTTTAACTTTTTGCCTTGACACAGCAAACACAAACCTTCAAAGTCGACCTAGTCTGCAGCATAAGTAAGCACGCTGATGAATATTTATACGGTCTGCAAGTACAATTCTTTTGCACAAAGTGAACAAGGATTTGTATTAAAATGCATGAACACAGCACTTTAATCTGTATCATTGAGGGAGCAGGCTACATTTTTCCAAAAAACATCCGTAAGGGATAAAAATAAAATAAACTGACATTATTGTTTCGAATTCATCTTAATATCCCTTTCACTATAATTATAGTGTACAGTATGCATGCAAGCCCTGCCATCTGAGATTACAGTACTTAAATCTGAGACAGAAAGCATGAAATGTAATACATACAAAAGTATGTCATTTAAAAAACCGACAAACAACTTCAGACGCCACCGGAAAATATACTCATTAATGTAAAGGCACCTTAGACAAAAGATATATCCCTGTGCTCGAGTGGTTAAAGGGGTTCTGGGTCGAGAAAAGAGAAGCAGTTTCTAAAAAAAAAAAAAAAAAAAAAAAAAAAAAAAAACTAACCGCCTCATGGAAACACTACATCGCCTCAAAATAGGCTACAGAGCAGCTAGATGGAGCTTTCATTGCATAAACCATTTCATAAGGATTGTCTAAAAGCTTTGCTTAAAGACATAGAATGCAGAAGACTCGACTCAATATGATTTTATAAACTACAACATAGATAAACTATATATGCTGTTCATCCTTTAACAACTTTGCACACAACACCCCATTATTTGTATTATACTGCATTACTGCATACCTGCGACAGGATATATTTCTAAGATGACAAATATGCAACGGGGGAGACCCTCTCCTGATCATGCAGGAGACGTTGTCTCTGGATTTGCACTTCACTGCTGGACGTTAAAAAGACAACCGAGAAATATATAAAACAATAAAACAAACAAAGGGACAAATTGACTCAAAAATCATGGGTAAAAAGACTGTCCAACAAGCTCTGTCCTGCTTCTGCAAAAATAATCCCCTGACTCTCTGGTGGAGACGGTTCTCCTCCTCCCTTTCCTTTGTATCCCCTCCCCGTTTCATCTTACCCCAAACTACCAGCCTGGTTTGTTTAAGTAATCCATCGGTGACTGATTAACCTCAAGTCTCCCTACTCCTCCTTTAAGCCCCTTTTCAGGCTGGACAGGCTTGCCCCCCCTGCAGGCGTGAGGTTGGAATTACGCGGTATTCCTAACCAGATAAGGGGGCAGGGGGAGGGGAAATGGTGCCTCCAGTTCCACCGAGGGGGTTCAATTTTGAAAAATGCTGGGATTGGTCAGGTACGTAGGTGGAGCGGGTGCAGGCGTCACACCCTGCTGGTTGGGTGGCAGCGATAGGAGCAGTTGGAGATGGGGTCCCCTCCGCCATCGACGTTCTGGGAGCACCCTCCCTCGCAGGCCTCTGAGAGAGGAAGAGGACGTATCAGTTTCGCCCTGGGTTTTTTCTTTCATCTAATAAGTGTGTTAACTTGAGAGCGGTAACAGCTGCAGTCAAACATTTCCCCCCCCTGTTCCCCCACTGCGTATTGAATGCTGTAGTTACACTGTGTGCGAGATCATAAAGCGACACAATGGAAATAGAGCGGCCTCAATAACTGAACCACAGGTGGTACCTGCATCTTCCTCCGGCAGACTGGGGTTGGGTCCCTCGCTGCTGGTGCCCAGCTGGAGACGCCTCATGTGACGGACCACCGCCGTGGCGTTGAATGCTTGCTGCAGGGGGAAAGACAAGGCGGCAATATAAACCAGAAAACCCCTGTATCTCATTTATTTGCACCTGTAAAGTGCAAAAACTCTGACTATACCTGTCAGCAGCTTAACGCAGTGGTTCCGGAGAAGAAAGTCAACAACCAACTATTTTTTGTGGTAGTGTGTGGAGGATAATTGCTGAGTCTCACAGCTTGAGGGACCAAGCTGCTCTGTCATTCTTCTGTGTCACTACCAGACAACAGAAGGTTAACCGGCTGTGTTTTTAGAATCTCCTTCAATCTCTTGCTAATTGGGTACGGAACAATGTTCCGAGCAGAAGCAATTCGTCATTGTGAGCTAGAAAGCTCAGTTTAAAAATGAATGTTACCTTCTCAGAGCGTTTCAAACCAGCAAAGAGCCCGTTTGCCTGACTGCTGGCAGCTAAAACTGAACTTCCTCAACACACCCGCCAAGTGTGAGAAACACATTCGACAGAGATGCGCACACGCACACACACACACACACACACACACCATTTCCATTTTAGTTGGAGTAGATTAAGCCATTAAACTGTACAGTAGTTAGCTAGAAACAAGAGACGGTTAACAGTAGTCACCTCGTGGATCTCTCTCACAACCCTTGAGCCATCTTGACCCCTAGTTTGAAACCATCCCAAGACATTTGTTGCAGTCCCAAATCTTTAACGAGTCTAGTAAATCAAAGACATTCCAGTCGCAAAAGGTCAATTTAGACCATATTCTTTCAATACAAATTAAATAGAAAACAGGTTTATATGGCATACATCATGCATGTAAGAAAAGCCAGGATAAACTGGCAGTCTGACTTACCTTCCACTTGCTCTTAGCAAAATTCTTCTTGATCTGAGCACTGACAGACTCGTGGATGTTCTTTTCCAAAGCAGTATCGCCAGCGATCCTGACAAACAGAAGAGTAAGGAACCATAAGAGTGTGTGTGACATCGATATCATAGTATCATAGCATGAACCAGACGACAGTGCATCGTGTTAGAGAGTACAGGACCAGTACCAGGGGTGCTGCAGAGCCTGATCACAGGTGTATCGGATGTTGGGGTCCTTCTGCATCAGGTGGACTATGAAGTCTTTAGCTAAAAAGAAAAAAGGTTACAAATTGTAATATTTCAAATGTCACGCTAAAGGGATGCAACAATATTCAAGTGATGTAAGTGATAAAAAAAAACTACTCTTGAGGTAATTGCAATGTGCCGGGAAAATCTGCAGCTGCATCAATTGTGTGATTTGTTCTAAATGACTAAAAAGAGACCCTTGCCCAAAGCAGGGAAATGCAACTCAGGAGGAGTAAAGAACCAAAATAAACATGGTATCATTGCGTTGGCCTGTGGGCTAAACACCTGTGAGGTGGAAGGAGGGGATTGTGTACTTTAATAGCTGAAATCCTAGTTCTAACCCAAGTTCTTTCTGTTTGACTGACTCTGAAACACGAGAGAGGGATCTCGGTCTTGTACTTGGCCTCGTTCAAGGTGAGACGTGTCAGGCTGCAGAGTGGATACTAACAACACCTGGCTGATATTTATTTTTCCTGCTGCATGAGGAGGTCTGCGTTTTGTGAGGGGAAAAAGTCCACTGTTTGCAAATCAATGTACCAGACAGCTGTTCAGAGTATTTATTCTATGCAAAGTTGAAGGGATAATTTAACCCAATTCCAGTATTTATCAAGGCAATATTGCAAAACTGAGAATCTTTTGGCAAAGATAATTGTATTCAAAAACATTTTGGCTTCATCTCATCCCTCAGCACATTCTCGTTTCAGCTGAAGTTATTCTACTTTTGCTGTAAGAAATCTGTTTTTTTTTTTAAATATTATATGTGGATCTTTCCATGACCTGAAGCTGCGTTGAAGAATGTCAGGGTTTGAGTCTTTCCAGGACATGTGTGGGATTGAGAGTCCACACACACACACACACACACACACACACACACACACACACACTATAATAAAATCATGGGTAGAAAAGTATAATAATAAAATAATATTGGCTTGATAAGAGCTGTACCTGAATCTGAGATGTCATCCCAGTAAGGAGAATCAAACTCGTACTCTGCCTTCAGGATCTGTTCGAACAGTTTGGCATCATTCTCGTCGTAGAACGGAGGGTAACCGCACAACCTGAGACACACGGTTCAGAGCAGACGTCATGCTTTCCGCAGGGAACAATTGTACAAAACAACTACGAGCCAAGTTACAAAAGCAGTCAGCATGCAGAACATGGAGACGAGTGGATCCATGACGTGTTGGGCTGGATTCATGTCCCACAAAGCGCACTCACAGAATATAGGCTATAACTCCAATAGACCAGCAGTCCACTGCTTTGCTGTAGGGTTTCTGAGCCAACACTTCAGGGGCTGAATGAAGAAAACAAGATAATACAAGTCAAGCAAGATAGCCGTTTAATGGTGTTTGACACACGTTAAGCACTATTAGTGTGTAAACTGAGTAATTGAGCTAATAATGCATGAAGCGCGGTTCCCCGCCTTGTAAAACTGGTTTTATTGTTGTTCAAGATGTCTCTGACTTCTTTACCGACATATCCAGGTGTTCCGCACGCTGTTGACATCACACTGCCAGAGCCCTCAATTTTAGACAGGCCAAAGTCACTGATCATGATCTTGGAGTCTTCATCCATACTGTCGTAAAGGAGATTCTCCGGCTGCAATGAGGAAGGACGAAACCAAAAACAGAGAGTTGAGCAGAGTGCCATCACACGAGTCATGGAGACGCTCTCCTACCTCTCTGGTATCACTGGACTGACCTTAAGGTCACGGTGCACTATGCCCATGTCGTGGAGGTATTTGACAGCGTCTAGAATCTGCTGAATGAGCTTACTGGCATCCTTCTCCGTGTAGAAGCCCTTCTCTATGATGCGATCAAAGAGTTCTCCGCCAGACACCCTGGAAAAACAGGGAGATATATATAGACAGAAAAACAAAACTATTTTCTTGCAGAGTCAAAAAAGGTCCCCCATAGTGTGACAATAGCTGCTTGATATTAGACTTAGAAGCCACTAGATGGAGACTTTACCCCGTCAACAGAATAATCTGGCCGACAATAACACACTTTTTTCCTCAACACGTGTTAGAAAATTAAGAAAAACAAAAAAATGAACAAAGAAAATAATATTTCAAAATTTAAAAGCTCAGGTAGTTTGGTGTTGAGCGATAAATGTTTTTAACTTTGCAACATATTTTTGAAGTTAGGTCAAGGTAACAATCAATGAGTAGATCCATTACTGGGAGTTACATAAAAGAGAGCGAGTCCATTATTCAGAGGGGAAGGAAAATGGATTGCGTACACACACACACACACAAGAATATTATGAAGAAACTACTGTCAATTACAAGGGAATGGGGAAGCTCTTCCCAGTGGTCGGTCGGGGTGTGTGTGTGTGTGTGTGTGTGTGTGTGTGTGTGTGTGTAGAGGTGGGAGGCTGATAGGCTGCAGGTGTGAGAGCAAACTCACCACTTGTGTTCATAAGTAGGGATAACTCTGTTGTGTGCGTGCGTGGGTTAAAGTGCAATTAAAAAGGAAGCTCTGGCATAAGTCCAGTCAGAAGGGCGCGCTTGTGCGTTTAGGCTTGTAGTTTATTTGTCCTTCAGCTGACATTATCTCCTCACACATGCACACTCATTCTTTTGCTGCGGTCATCATTACGGCCCGTCAATCACGATATCAGCAGTTTATGGCAGTTGTTTCCCTAATCAAACAGCACAACGATTACATCATGTGCCTATCTCCCGCTGTTGTCTCTTTAAGAAAGGATTGCCTCACCACCACCAACTCATCATTCAGTCCCAAGCAGTACCACCCTCCCTAGTGTCCCTGTGGAGGCCAAGTGTCAAGGACTGACAAGATTTTATCATCATCACCCGTTAATAATAAACCATTACCTTATTGCATGTGACTTGCAGGACATTGCGAGGCTTTGAAACATACATTAAACAACGCTCACAAAGACTCACACAAACACACATGAATACTCACAGTTGCATAATAAGGTAGAGGTGTGATTTACTTTCAAATATCTCTTCCAGAGATACAATGTTGGCATGTTTAATCCTGTAAAAAAACAAAAAGGAGAACTTGTTTTTATTCAGTCGTTAGTATTTGTCCATATTGACCACATAGTCAGTGTCTGTATCCACCACAGGGTTTCATCCGATGAGCACAAGCCCGTCACTGGGTGTCTGCATTGAGCTCCCTAATGGGCTCAACTCTGCTGACCTTTCAGATCCGTCAGGGATGAAAGGAGATCATAAGATCGAGATTGGTACGACAACCATGTTGGATACTTGCGTTACCCTCTGTGGCCACTTTGTAAAAGGTACACCTATGAAATGAACTCATCGCCGACAAGTTCTACCCTCAAAAAAAAGACCTCAGCATGATGGGAATCATAAACATTTCACAGCACAACTGTTGTCTTGGACAGCACTAGGTTGTGTGGGCTTACCTAATAAAGTGTCCACTGGTGCAGGTCAATTCACAGAGTCTCATATTCACTTAATAATGATGCAGATTGCATGTTGATATCACACAACGATCTGAAAAATATTCATAGTCACCGGATGAATCTTAAGTGTGGTTATTTGATCCACTGTTGATATGAAAAAAATGCTGAATGCAGCTTTAACGAAATACAACTCAGTCAGCCCTTGTCCCAGGCTCAGTGTACCAAGGGGGATTTGGGGGTGACGTGCTGAAATGAGTGATTCAATCTTTATACGAGTTCAAACTACAGAGAAGGCAAGCTGAAAAATATTCTCAGGCTAACAAACCCCCGCCTCGCTCATTCCTCCAGCCTCACCTCAGCACGGATCATGGCGGTATATTGGCTAGAGTTGTTTCTCCTGTAACCCAGGCAACAGGAGCTCTAAAAATAACTTGGGACGCAACGTAGATCAGTCATTTTCCCCGATGGTCTGCGATTCTCCTCGTCTGAAGAAAGTACGTTTGAACCACTACACAACGAGCAGCATCGTCCCTCGTATTTGTCTTTCTGAAGCAGTTTAGCTCTTACACAGGTGGAGAGGAAACGTGTGCACGCGCTGGATGAAGAGGGAAGAAGTGCTTACCAGTGCCGACGACTCTTATTTGCAACACGAGTCTGAAAACGAGTGTTACGGTGTTTTTTAGAGACCGAATACTTTCTATGGATCTTGAGCTCGATTGCGGTTAGTAAGCCAACTGAAATATTGTTTTTGCGGTTTTTATTTCAGATGCAGGCTAACGCTGCACGTGGGCAAACATGTAAAAGGTCTGTGGTTACACCCCAGACTGGCTTGAAAATGCTGTTGATTGACTACTAAAGGAAAATAAGGTCCACTTACTTGTGCAGGACTGCTATCTCATTCTCAATGCTGTTTTCCTTGCCCTCCAGAGCCTTCTTGGGGATACACTTGATGGCCACCAATCTCTGGGTCCTCTTCTCCTCAGCCAGGACCACCTCAGAGAACGCTCCCCTGGAACACAAGCACACAGGTCACCCTGTTAGGCCGCAGTTCACTTATCTTTGTGTGCCGTGCTCTTCAAATGCTTGGAGGGAAACCCCTGCTTTGATGTTAAATCAGTCAAACCTTCGTGATCGCTTGGCCAAATTCTCTGGAATTTTAGCCTTATTTTTAACTCCAGCCTACTGTTGAAGTCTTTCGGTTGCTGGCGAGTTAACTTTTGGAGAAGGGACAAGCAACAATATCAAAATATTATCAAATGCTTGGTGACAATTCTTGTTCATTTACACAAATGTGTGAATCACACAGTTCATCATAGGTTCCAGTATTTTATAACCATAAACGGAACAGCGACCGATATCAAGGACTGGACCATTTTAGAATAAATGTCCGTCTCATTTTCTCTGCACACGTCTCCCTGCCAACTAGAATCAATAATGGAAAACAAGTTAGGCAACGGAATTCTAACCAACATGTTTTTTTTTCTCCACATTTTCCCATGACCCCATTTAACAGCAGTGAACCTCCTGGGTTTTTGGCCGAGGTTCATAGACGTTTCTCGAGAGTGACAACGTGGAATCCAAACCCACCATGATACGTTTCGAAACTACATTCACTCACACGAGTGGTATCAGAACTATGAGAAAACACATTGTACACGGAATAATAAATTAGTCGGGTGTGATATATAAGGCAGGATTGTCCCGCAGTAACAAAGCTTGATCAAACCTCATCTGAAGAGAGAAACTTTTCTGGATGAAAGTGTTGGCAATTTCACTGGGAACTTCTCACATCAGATCTTAGTCATGCTTCCTCTTACGTTTTCCATCCACACAGTCCTTCACTCTTCATCAGCCAAATGTTTGTTTTGGAACAGGCCATTATCTACTTGGTATACGAACAGTACTGCCAATGAACCTGCACCATTAGCTGCTGGGGTACTTTTGCAAACTGCTAAATGCATAAACATCCTGCATTTAGCTCATTAAAGCAAAACTGTGTGTGTGTGTGTGTGTGTGTGTGTGTGTGTGTGTGTTGGGGGGGCGGAGGGAGGGGGTGGGGGGGGCGTCAGCTGTCTTACAGTATCTCTTCAGCCACATATAGCTGTATGTGTGGGCAGAGAGGAACCATAATCATCCAGTCACTAGGTTTGTAGATACTTTATCAGAAGAAATAGCTGCATCGTTTCGGGCCCCGCGGATCAGAAAATAAAGTGTACAACCTACAGAACGCAGCTCCTCTTCAAACACCACCCTCTTCATCGCAAAGGCACGGGTGTCCACAAAGAAAAAGGACTACTTAAACGATTGCATTGGTTTCCCATGACTCAACCACATATGTTGCTAAACACATTGTGAGAAGAACCTGAGTTCCGCATCCTGACTGGTTTTCTCCAAGCGCGTTTTTCAAGTCTTTAGTGGGAAAATGGTTTGTTTTCCTTGGAAAACCCTTCAGGGAGCTTTAACAGGAAGTGAAGAGTGTATTTTATGAAAGTGCACCATGCACAAGGCGTGTACTTCGGGACCTACAAATGTTTATGTTGGTGATGACGTATTTACATTGACTTCAACTACGTTGGATTGGGGGATTCCGTTTTGAATGAACACATCTAGAAGGTACACTAGTGAAACAAGTAGTAAAAAGTGACAGCTATAAACTACTACAAATTGCATTCATAAACTACTACAAATTGCATTCTACATACAGTATTAAAACATACTTTCCCAGAGTGACCTACATAAACCTTCCAACAGCAGTATCTTTGGGGCAGGGCCTTGTGTTCTCATCTTAACAAGAACGTAAAACTGTCACAGAGGCCATTAGCTTTGGCATGAATCCAGCTGTGTGGAGGAGGTTGTCAGTGCTGCAAATTCCTTTGTATCATCTGGAGGATTTAGTTGACATTCTCCATGCTCCCACGAGAGGCTCTGGGGAAGTGTCAAACAGTTGTGGACAAAAACATTGGCAAAATCGGAGAAAACGAATGTGTTCTGCTGGCCAGTTCTTGCAAGCAAGCCGTTCCAGCGCCACATAGTTCTCTTGTGAGGTTAGGACAAAGAGCAACATGTTTTTTTTTAATAATTTCCCTAATTACAATCAGTGAAACAAGGACCTGTGTTCAGCTGGAACTCAGAAAAAAAGTATTTTACCCGTGACTTCCTGTCATCAAATGGCCCTGCACATTGTTGTTTAGCAGTCCCAGACAATACTTCCTTCTTTCTGAAAGTCAGCGGCCCGCAAAGGAACATTTCCATTGTTTCAAGCAATCGTCTCTAATACACCATCATTTCAAAACAGATCAATTCTCTACATTTTCCGGAAGTGGTTAAATATACTGCCAATGGCACCTACTTAGAACAACAGCCAACTATTGTGTCATCAAGTGATTGATGCCTTCCAACACATCAACAAATTACTAGAATGTGGTTGAGATGCTTCCCTCCAGCTGTGGAACGGACCTTCCAGCGGATAAAAAAAAACACCAAACAGAAGTCAATTTCAACCCTTCAGGCCCAGAGTACATGATGAGCATAATGGGAATGAATATTTCATGAACGCTGAGTAGTGCGAGTTTGCGGACAGCTTAAGCCCAGGGAAGGCTTTGAATGGATTATGAAGTAAACACCTTTGTTTGCCGACCTGTTCCTCGCAGGACATTCACATCCTCGCCGTGGGACATGTAACCAGGAACAGGATACGCAGACACACACACACACACACACACGCACGCATGACTTCACAGCCATTAACCACAAAACGCTCAATACAGACAGGTTTACTGGCACTGTCCCAAGAGACGGGCGTGTTGTCAGAAATTCACAGTGCAAAATCTTTAAATATACAGGCAGCAACTAAAATGTAAAATGTCCTGAGCTTCAAGCGCTGCAAACATTTACATGCCAATGAAACGACATTGTGGGCAATAGCCCATCAGGGAAACGAGTTCCCTGATGGGCTATTGCCCACAATGTCCAAATCCAAACACTTTATCTCTTGCACAAACATTGGACAGGAAGCAGCCTCTTAACTATCAATGATGACAATGTTTAAATATTATTCTTATCTTATATCTTATTACATTAGTAGCTTATTACAGCGCTCTAATGAATAACGAAATATATTACTGTAACACTTGCATTTATCACAAGACAATAACAGCCTGCTGTGTCTTTTTATATATGCTGCAACAGTATTGTCTCTTATTATGAAACTGTTTTTATCCTTTATTACCAAGGCGTTTTTGCCAGTGCAAAAAATGAACAGTACACATTCCCTGTTAATGTAATTAACTCATCATTAAGTCAAATCATATTAAGTATAGATTATTAATATGAATCCACCAAGATTTTTTACAGACCTTTCTGGGCTGCAGCTAGTACCATTTATTTTTTCCTCACAATCAATCCGACATTTCTCAAACGTCAACCAATTGCTCCAGCTGTCCTGCTGAGAAGTTTATCAAGAAAGTATGCAAGCAGATGACAAAATGGTATCTGTGGAAAGGTCAGACAGACATAGGGAAGGGCCATCTGGTGCACTCAAGAGCTGCGAGGTACCCAACTGTGATTTTGGCCCCGACACATTAAAGAAACAAGCTTTGCTCGGTGGAGTCTCCGAATATCTACAAAAACCAAACCACAGCCGCTCTCCTGATCCACAAATGAACACAACGCATGACAACTTAGTGTAGACAAGCAGTATGAGACAGATCTACTATTCAAATGCAAGATATAGAGCAACTTCAAGAATTGCAAAACGTTAAACGCTGATGCTGGGTCAATGTTGTGTTTTCAGCTTGTTGTACTGCACCCAGTTGATCAAAAATAGTTTGTCGGTTTGAGTCATTTGATACACATCCTGCGTGTGTTTTGGGGGTTATTACTGGCATGTTTGTGATACAGTGTGGGGAGGAGGAAATTCCTTACATTAAGAAGACTAGAACACGAAACGGTGCCTGGTGGGCCACAATTCTTGTGTCAAAATCCAGCCACTGGTACTACTGGTACTTTGGCCCTGAGTAATGTCACATTTCTGTAACAAGAAACATCCACCCGCTTCCCATCATCGCTTTGGTTGATGCTCAACAGAAAACATTTCCAGATGAATACAAAATTCCCCCAATGTTGCCATAGTAATAGAAAAAGGATTCCATTTAGTCTGGTTTGATAACAAATGTAATATGCCGGTACAATCATCTTCCCAATCCCTTAATACCAGTGTTTCCATGGCGCTAGTATGTTTGACACACTGCCAGTAACGGGGTCCTTTAGCTGGAGACCTCCGTGCACTGCACACCCTGCTATAACCATATTAAGAAATATAAACATTCTCCAAGGTCAGTAAATTGTTTTCCGCAAGTCCCCTCCTGCCCCCCCAAACCTTTACTTCACAAAGTGAATCGCCCCGATTGTGCAGAATAGTGCACAAACCTTGAAGAACAGGTTTTCTTTAGGAACAATGTTTTAAGTAGAGAGAGGCTCTAGTGTATTTCTACACAAACATGTCAGCCATATATAACTCATTGCTGTAAATGTTATTGTCCTTTTCTAGTTCAGTCTCAACAGCTCTATGGGCCAGTCTTAAAAAGCCCAGATAAACCCACTATGAACAAGCCTAACAGCAAAGAGAGACCGAATTAGCAAGTGAATGCTGAAGCATGCCAAACCTCTGGACGAGAGCTCATCACAAATATTTAGCCTAAATGGCACAAAGGGGAAAATGTGTTTTCAGAAACAAGATTCCAGCAGAAGGATTAATAATGTTCCTTTGCGGTGGATGCAGGATATTCAGTTTACACACTGGCTGTTTAATGGCTCAATTAATTCAACTTAAATTCCACACACGTATCCAAATCATAAAGTGGATTGTAATTTAACTGCAAAGCAAAACATTTTGGATTAGATTTCTCAGACCAAGACGTTTTTCTGGAGTAACCGTGCTGATATCTGGACAGCTTGTAACTTGGAGAGTATGGGGCAATGGCGGATTATAAGATTTACGAAAGACAGCGGGAAGATGTACAAGACAAGCCTGCAAGTGTACTTAAAATTGTTAGGGGCGGATATGTTGCTGTGAGCAGATGGAGATGCATAAGTGGGCCAGACAGACAGTGGGACTGGGCATCCGTGTGTGTGTGTGTGTTTTCCAGGAACTGGAAGCTATGCCGCCCTGAGCTGTGCTATGCTGAGATGCAGACTTCTATTGGAATTAGGTCAGGGCAGGGCTGAAGAGCCGGGCTTCCAAAAGAAGGAATTGCGATTTTCCAGACTGCGCTGGGAAGTTGTCGTCTTTCCAGTTGTCGCTAAACTGTAATTGCCATGAATTCTTGACTGCCGGAAAGAAATTTGATTTTGATTAGTGAGCATTGGCTAAAATAGTGGTGCTGTTGTGATCCAGGATGCTATCTGCACACCTTCGGAGCACATGTCTGACCACCAAATGAAAAGTGTTTATGGCCAAGAGAATTAGAAGCGCCGACGTGGTCTAATGTTGTCCTACATGTGCTTTAAAAGGTGCAGGGCACTTTGTACGCCACCTTCCCTGGGATAAAGAAGGTATTATCTCTGTTCTCATCCTACAGCTTGGACACAATCACACCTCGTAACCAGAGAGCGGCTCAAGAAGGAAAGGACAAATTGTTATGCAATTCCTAGAAAAGTGGTGGTATGGATTTGATTAAAAGAGAGATGAAGAAGCGTTCAATTGAAATAACAGATATTACAATAAAACACTGAATATAAAATATATATATGATATAAATATAACATTAATCTTGGGGGGAGGGAAAGAGTTGGGATACAGACAGCAACAGAGAGGCACAGGGAGAGACCGAGATGAAAAATAGATGACGTGGGACGCTGCTCGTGCTGCGAGACTCATCTGCTCTATAAAGGTTGCCGTTTCCTTTTGTCGCAACCACTTTAATCATCATTTTGAATTCATTTGATTCTAAAACCAGCACACAAAACATAAAGAAAAAAAAAATCGATCCAGACAAAAATTCCCCTCAAAGCTCTTACGTGGGATGTGTGTCTGCACCGCTCACTTGCACAACGGATTGCTGATATTAAAGTGTAGTTAGAGATGGATCGGTCACAGGCTGCTATGCCGACTCATTATCTGGAAATTACGAAGATAAACATTGAAGCAATAAATTAAGATTCAGAGTAGATATAAGTCATCTTACCAGGAAGAGGCAATAGCTGCAATATGTATACATGTTATAATATGTTATTCCTTTAAACGTATAATTCAGGACTGCTGTTGTGTCTTGCATATGTTGCCTATGCATATCAGCGGCAACAGCAGTCACCTGACCTTTGATCAACTTTCTCATGGATCTCAAACGTCATTGACAAAGATTGCCGTTTAAAGAGCGGTGCAAGAAGAGAATAAACCTTTCCAGTTACATAGAGTATCTGCAATATGTATTCATCTCATAATTTAATCCAAGCATTTGACATCTAGACACACAAAGCCGTATCCAAGTCACACAAGTTGTAGGCATTCGCTAATGCCTCTGTAAGCAAAACTGCATTCGCAAAAAACACATACACCCCAAGGAGTGTTGAGTTATTGAATCTTTCCACTCCACAAGCAGAGAGCCCTCAGGGTGAGTGGTAAATTAGCTTTAAAGCCCATGTAATTTAGCTGAGAGGCACAAGTGGAGCAAAAGGTTCCTCTTCTGACAGCCAGATTGTGTCCGAGCATGCGTCACAATTTGTGAATAGTAATAAAAAAAAGGCTAGGGTTTTAAAAAGAGATCTTCGGTCTGTCAAATTACATTTACCGGCCTGTGGGCGAGAGGCCTCCATGCTTTGTGAAACGAGAAGGTATGTGATGAATGGGTGTGATGCATGCGTTCATTGATGGAGGTGGAGAGGGTGGGAACGCTGGAGACAAAAGGTCATCAAGGAGCAAACAAAAAGAGAAAGAGAGACACAGAAAAACTCTGAACCATCTGTGCCGAATGATGAAATAACCAAAGCAAGTGTGGTCTCACACTCACCCGCATATTCACACGGGCACAGCGCTTCCCAGATCAATCTCAGCCAATAAGCAGATCACACGGCCAGCGAGCGCAGTGGCTGCTCGGTCACCTGTTTGCCAGTGACAGAGACAGGCGGGGGCCGATCCATCAGCCCTAACGATTTTAGATGATTACAGCACGCTCCCCTACCCTTCACTTCCTCCCTTACTGCGTCCCTCCATCACCTCCGTGTTTAGAAATGAGTTCTGGGTTAAAAATAAAAAGAGAATTTCCCCTCGCTGCTCTCGGCATTCATTCGAATGTCAGAAAAGGCAACATGGCCCATTTGTCCGATTTGTCATGAGTAGAGAAAAATTGAAGCCGGCATCAGCGTGGGAACGTCGGAATAAAATTATAATAAAAAGAGCTGCTTTTTGTCTTTACAATTTAAAACGATTTTTATTTTACAGTAGCTTCCATCAATATTACAGGATTGACAGATCTAGAGCATATTAATCCCTAATGACTATCTGTCACACACCAATGCCCCGTTAGTTGTTTGAGATTGCTGCATTGCTAAAAATAGTTTATGCATTCATTTAATAGAGTGACAGCTAAATACAGAAAATATCAATATCACTCTTGTTAATACACATCCTGAGAATCTATAAGCGGGTTTGCATGATGCGGAACGACGTATGCTGGAGGGTGCAGGGCCAGTAAACGGTGGTTGGATGGTCAGGTGTCTTTGTGTGACGTCGTATGACTGGGTGTTGATTTTGAGGACAAATTCCGACATGTCCTTTTGAGCCTTACTGTGGATTAATTACAGTCTGCCTCCCTGTTCAGTGATTCTTACATGGAGCTGAAACAGGGACGCAGAACACACTGGGATCCCCGTTCCACACGCAACTTGGTGTAAAACCAGGAGACAGAGAGCAGGCGTCAGGAATGGGGAGCTGGAATTATGACGGCAGAAGAAGAGAAGGGGGGAAATATAGAGAGGATAGCTTAAGATAAGTAGGAATGAGAAAAGGAAGGCCAAAGAGGATTTGAGTTGATTGCAGTGGCAGCGCTGATGCCTGTGTGTGTATTATTCATTCCCATCTGTTTTGATTACAAAAACATTCTGCAGCAGCCGGGGATTCAGTACCACTGGTTTAAGTCCCTGGATAATTACTTTTTGTGTCACTAAACTCAGACATGTGACAGATGTGATCAAACGCAAGAAGTGTTTAATCTAATAATAATGTGCTTAATAATAAATCTATTTGATACGCTGTCAGCGGAGGGACAGCAAGATTTGAATAGCTTCATGTTTCAGACATAACGAAAATAATATTCCGATGATGAGGTTATTTGTAGTATCTATGATACATCTCCTCCTTCTTCTCCTCCTGGTTGAAATATCAATGGAGCAGGCTCTAGAAAAAAATGAGAGCATTTAAAAGATAAATATCTGTATACGCCTGTCATTCTTTCCGTTTTTTCCTGTAAAAGAGAGAGCGAGTTCATCTTTTGCACCGCGCACACATATGCACCCGTTGGATGATTATTAATAGCAAAATCAAAAAACTTAGTTTCCATAGTGACCGTTTGAGTCCATTATGGAAAGTGTCTCCTGTTGTTACCAAGACAACAATCCAGCAATTGCAAATGAATGTGGCGCACAGCTGAGCTGCTGATCTCCCCATAAACAAGCTCAGCACCAAACTAGGGGCAAGTGAAGGGCCGAAGGGAGGACAATGACAGGAATGAAAGAAGGGACACACCTTTTCATCATGTGTGCAAATATTTGTTGTCCTTCCATTAATACAACTTGGCTCGATACTGTTATCCTGAGTTTACCTGCACATCCTTCTTCTCCAGCGTACACAGAAACCAGACGCATCCGGTTGTGAATCATTAAGCGTTTCACTCAGCCCGGTTTACTTCCTTGAACTGAATGTCCCGGTGGCACTTTCTAATCCGGTTTCCCTGTGTTCAGACATGCTTTTAGAAATTTGATTCCCATGAATCGGAAATAATCAAGCATTTTCCGTTCAACGCATGTGCAAATTTGGCCGCGGGTCATTTAGCCGTAGCAGCTTTTCTTTTCAGTGGCATTTGTCCTTTATAAAGGGTGTTTACACCGCCAACAAGGGGGTTAAGTTTCCATCAACACCTTTGTTGCAGTATGTGTAACTGTGAAAGTCAGTTTCATTCTGTGCTTGCAATACATCTTCTACTCTCTGCGCATCATTGACTGAAGATGATAAAGATGGGTTCATAAACTCACATTATGCGCCGAGGTTTACTCTTAATCATCTTAAAATAACAAGAGTGTGGCTGTTTGTAGAAGGTGCAGGGAGACGCCTTGTATAAACAGCTCATGACACCTGGCACACACGCCGAGTGTCATAGATTGGATTTAAAAAAAAGTCAACTGCAGTGCACTCAGAGCAATTTGTTCTTCCAGAGCGAACCGTGGTCAAAATTGCCTGTGGCATTTGGGGAAAGCTGTGCAAGGGCTTCATTGAGGGATTGGTAGCAGGAGTATTTAGACGGGAGAACCAAGTGAGCCACAGCAGGTCAAGAGGACAGAGAGGGTTCTGTCGTGGAGATGGAACACACTCAATTGTTATGTGTCAAATTACATTTGAGTTTTGACAAGTGTCCTGTGTAGCTACCATCATTAGGTTCCTGTTTAAATCATTTAAACATTAGATACAGTGTATACTAACACGCACTGCACTTAAAAGTAAAGCGGACCCCATTCCAAGAAAAAGCAGAAATAGAAAGCAGTCACGGCACAGAAACAGCTAACAAAACTCAAAAAACATTCCTCCACAGCGTAAGACTCTTCTCAGAAAGCAGGCTGCTGTTGATAAGGGATTGAACTTGCTCATGTCTGGCTACAAGATATTTACATTCGTACACTTTCAGTTTCAGGACAATCATTAATGCAGAAATATTGCTGAAAACCTTGTAATATCAACAAACAAATAAATCTTAGAAACACAAGAATTTCCACAAGGCAGAAATGGACTCATGCATGTTCAGCTATTCACGTAAAGACCTTGTCTGTTTACATGCGTCAGCCTCATGTCAGTCCTCATGCGACCTGTCCAGGATGCACCCTGATATCAGCGTGCATGTGGGACTGAATGGATGCAATATTAATACAAACACAGGTGTATTAGCATTGCTATAGCAAAAAGTATGGTCCTCAAAATAGAAATAAAACTAATGTCTTACATTACAAATACAGCCCTTACCCCACCCAAAGGTCTCCCACTCACAAACTAATTTTTACATCAAGTTAGTACATCATTATTGGTCAGTTAGAGCCATTGGTATTGGTAAAGTCCACCGACAGATCCTTGAGAATCCCCACTTTATTACACAAGTGCATGTGCACATCCTGATGTAATCTAATCCAGAAGCCCAACAACACAATTACAAATTACAAATACAACTGTGGTATGCACCAAGCCCAGTGTATTTAACATTATTTCAGTGACAGCAGCTTATGAGGCTTAATACAAGGGTTGCTTTCACTGCATTTCCTCAGGAAGTGTTTCTGATGTTCGGCATCTCAATGTAATGCTTTGTGGCTGGTTTGTTGACAATGTGTCAGAAAAGAAACTGCGTCAACAAAAGTGTCCTTTACAAGCTTCACGCAGATAAATCACAATGCTATCCAACCACTAAAAATCTATTGCAATCATTTGACTACGCGGCATAAACTGATCGCTTCCAAATAAGCCTGTTTATTTGATTGAAAATATCCTAAGATTTAATAAAGTCTCAATGTGTTGAATTAAATCCCAAAAATTACTGTTGCCATTAATATCGCAAAAGGGGTTGAGCTGAGCAGCTGAATATGCAGGTGCAATTTCATGCGCAATAAAACAATTACATCTGTGCCTTTTCACCTTCATTCAAGTAAACAGGATAGGAACCATGGAAAACAGCGTTGTTGCTACTGCTGGCTTTGCACTGACACAATTACCAAATGTGTGCTGCTGCAACACATCAGGTTCCCATTAGAGCGAGTTATGTCAGATTAAGAATCGAGTCGTTTGTCTAGTGGAACGGACTAAAGCAGCCTCGCGTAAATAGAGCATGGACACGTTTGCAAAATAGAGAGAAACTTACGGCATCCTACCTAGTTGAGACTGAGCAATTACACAGAAATCTGCACATGTGCCATCATTGTAATTTATAGAAATTCAATTGCACGCTAAAGTCTTGTTGTCGCAAAACAAAACAAATTGAAACTCTCTGCGCTCTGTATCCATCCGAGAACGGCCGTCTGATTCGTATCAGATGCAAACACAAGCTCCTGTTATTCAAACCGTAGTGAGGTCATCGTGGTGAAAGCGACATCGTGCAAAGCTGAAACACAAGGGGTTGAGCCGCTGGCACGGACCGACAAACTTACGTTCCCAGGACCTCCTTGAAGTCATACTGATCCTTCACATCTGTGGTCTTCTTTTTCCAGGCATGGCAGTCGTCGCCCAGTGGCATCTTCTTGTTGTTACGGTCACAAACAATACTGGTGGCGAAAAACAGGAGGCGAAGCTCATTAATGCCAATAGTTTTAGACTTTCCATCACCAACCTGCAATATATGGTTGATTGTATTAAATCAAAATGAACGTAGGGATGTTTCACTTGCATCTGTGGACTTCTCACAGTCCTTGATGTGTAAAAGATACTATTATTATACTATTATGCTATTGTTGGTTTGAGCGTTATTATGTCGTTTTCGGGTTGAAAGCGTGTGCGTTTGTCCCATAAGAAAGGAACTCCATGATTAGCACAGTAATGCAAAAAGGATAACTTGTTTTTCAGGTTCAGCCAATGAACTTTGCCAGATATCAAAATCAATACAACAAACAGATCGTAGCAAAATGTAGTCGGTCTGTTACATGTTACACCGCCGTGCGTCTCAAGTGAGCAGAGAATGCGGTAATTGCTTCTTTGCTTCTGAAAAGCGTTTCACCCATTAAACTTGAATACTTGTTCAGGAGGTAAATACGGAGCCATTGTTGCCTTTGCGAGTTTGGGGTGATTTCTGCATTGTTGTTACACTTGGAGGCTCAACATGGCAGATGCAGATCTGCTCCAAAAACGTATGAAATTCCTTTTATTTCTATTCTGACAAGTCATAAAAAGTCATGTCCTGTAGTGACGTTCAACAAGCTTTCTGGTCAACGAACGAGGAATTTATGGCCAAGCTGGCTAAGAGTCATGGTCAACTGAGGTAATCGCTAAACCAGTTTCATTCTGGTATCCTGTCTCAAATACAATGGTTCCCTTTTCGTACCACAGCCACGCCGTGTGAGAGCAGCACGGCGCCTCAGTGCGGACTTTGATCTTACAATGATCTCGTCAATCTGACAATGATACGAGAGACACTTTAAGATGAGCTTGTATTAGTCCTGCATCCATTACTTGTCTGCTTATCCGTAATGCATTAGTGACTTAAATCAAGCTTGAGTAACACTAAAGCTTTTGTGAGGGGACACAAAGCAGTTAAAAAAAAAAAAAAAAAAAAAAAAAGACCCTGCTTCCTGTTTTTCCCCCCCACTTGCTCGTATTTTTCAGAAGAAGTCGGTTTCCGATCAGTGGACCCTGCTGTCAGAGTCGCCGTTATCTGAACCCAGAAAGTGTCTATAGCTCAGGACCCTGGAAGACTAAAATAGCCGCGTTCGTATCACCGTGCCTCAGTCCTCCTCTGCTCCTGCTGCCTGCCTGGCAGCTTCACGCTCCGTCTGTGTGAGGTGATGCAACGTGTTGTACGAGAGCAATATCGTTCTCAAAGACTTTAGATGATAGCACAATTAGCGCTTCCCCTATTAGTTCAGAGTTGACCCTGTTGAAGTGCTGAATTATGGGCGAGTGGCGTTCGGCGGTGTGACGCGGCCGTGGCCTCAGAACGCGGGGGGCCTCTTCTGGGCGCATGGAGCATCACTCACTGATTGCCGCGCGAACACTACAAACACACACAAAAAACCTGGCGCCCCTCTCGCCCGCCTGCATTAATGTCAGAAGTCGGCTTCGTACATGTCGCCATGGAAACCCAAAGGAGCCGCTGCAGTATCCGAGACAACAACATTGCTTTAGGTGTCTAATGGCTGGCTGCTTTTAAAAGGTGGAAATCATTGCGGCCGCATAGACGGCTGCAGGTTTTCTTTTGTTTGATTACAGAATCACGTGTGTGGTTATTAGATATAGATTTGAAGGACACATCACACTCAACACGCAGTGAAAGATAATACAACATGACCAGGTAGACACGCAAAACAACATCTAGTATGAACTCAACAATGTCCCCAAACGTACGAGGAACGAGGCATTACAAAGGCATTATTTCCCCCGCTCATTTTTACATTTCATTTAGAGCAACTAAAGTAAAGGGAAGTATTTCTAAACCAGGCGTGGCGAAACAGCATGCAAAGGCATGTGCTTTGGGGAAGCGCTGAGAGGAAGTGAATTCTCACAGATGTAAAGCGGCCCTGTTGGAGCCTCTCTCGCCCCGATAGCTAAACTATAGGCAAAAAAACAATACCCAATACACTGCAACGCTATTCCTCACCACATCTTCCACTCGACACACAGGACTCTTTCATTGAGGATCCAGGATCCATTAACGAGCAGGATTCTTTTAAATAATGTTTTCATTAAAAATGTTTCGGGGTGGGTTAACGCATACTCATTCAAAAGCATACATTACAAGAATAGGGAGGTTGTTGTGCCTTCGGTGCTGTTGGGCTTCTTTCTAACGTCCGGATAAGAGGTTGAGGACTTTGAGATTGTGTAGTTTAGACTGAATGTCAAGCTTGTCAATACAATTATAAATATACTAAATCATTTGTAAAGCGCAGACATCAATACTTTGCTGATTTTAGCTTCGTAAATGCGAAGAAGTGCTTGCTCTTCAGCAAGTTTGCCAGTTTATGAACAAATTAATTATTCGATGCATTGAAGAAAAAAAATTATTCAATTAATGAAATGTATTGAGATTCATATCACTCATGCACTTAGAATGCGTGATAACACTTAGTCCACCTCATTTCACATTTCAAAGAACAGATTTCAAGAAATTGGGGCAAAGCGGGTCGTTCTTTTAGTACAAGCAGATGCTGTGAATAGTTTAGGACATGTAGGGGCACGTTTCAAAGTATGGGATAGAAGAGGAGACAGAGACACATGCAGGTATTGTATGAGCACATAGAAGGCCAGGAACAGCCCTTCTGGGACTTCTGGCGAACATAAGCTGCTCAGAAAAAAACAACCACCAGGAAGCAGAAGGATTGAAAAGGCTGGAAGAAGGGAGATGCACCATACAAATAGTCACAATCCTTGACTAGAATGTAACATGCAGCATTCATTCTTTACACAATAGAAAGTCGCTGTACTCACTGGTTTCCCATTCCTGTGATGCGCGGTAGACAGAAGAAACACACACATGTACACACGACCACAGTTAAACGTGACGGAATGACATGCGTTGAGTTAGAGCAACGTTATATTGGTGTCAAAATGTTTTGCAGCAGCACATGCGTGAATACACGCCCACCCACGCACACACAAACACCCACAAATACGTCAAAACAGAAAAGCTAAAACACGTCGGCTCAAACTGAGCAGTGGAACATATCTGCTCACGATTTCTTTAACTGGGCTCAAAGTGCAGGCAGTGGGCTCCCCTTCGTGTCTACTGGCATTGCTTCATATCTCAGCAGGCCATCTACGGCACCCTGCGAGATTATTCTGATGCCAAGTCAAGGACAAGAGTCAACAGACTGCCTATTCTTTTGCAACAACTTTCATGCTTCCCTCCACTCGACTTTGGAAACCAAAGCTGAGCATCGTTTCTCAGAAGAAAAAAAAAAGCCCCATTCACACATTGAGTACAACTAAAAAGTTATTCTTTGTGTAAAGACTGTGAGCTAACCCAGGTCTCTGCGTGCCAGGGGACACTCATTGAAAGCACGAACCCGGGGGGACAGTCGCTTTGGCCTTCTCTGTTTATGATGAGCATTTAAGATATGTAGTAATGGTTCATGTGGAAGCGCTTGAACCGATTTGGCCCACTTACTACTTGCATGGTCTCAGGGCCGGCCCAAGGCATAAGCGAACTAAGCGGCTGCTTGGGGCCCCCTGGCCAGGGGGCCCCATGAGGCTGCTTAGTTCACTTATGCTGCAAGCAGCCCTAGTTTTGTATTATAACCTCACTGTATTCGTTTATATTTTTCGCTATAACAGTATAGCGTGACATTTGTGCCAATTACCTTCTAGTACAGGTGACTGTGCGTGGTGGGAGGGGGGCCCCCAAATAAAATTCTGCTTAGGGCCCCCAAGAGGCTCGGGCCGGCACTGCATGGTCTCTTTTGAATCTCATTTAACCCATTTTTTAAAAGAAAGTTTTTAAAGCGTGTGCACGCCTCGGATTCTAAAATCAACCTCATACACTCGTATGAGATTAACTGATCCGCATCATTATCATCTAACAACTCTGTGCATGTACTGAGATTTCTACAAGCGGTCTAATCGCTCAGTTGGGGACAAAGCAGTACACCAAATCTCCTCTCACGGGGAGCTTATAGATAAGAAGACAAGATCCCCGCGACAGATAGCCGAGAGTGTGAGTGAGAGTGAGAGAAATATTTTAGAAATAGAAAGACGGAGGAGGGCAAATAACTCAAACTGCACGTCGTGTAGTAAAGAACTTGACATTATTGTCACAGTGATTCAGAGGTGTGTCCCTCCACCTGCCGGCGTGAATCTGCGGCTTCTGTCACCGGGACGCAGAAGGTAAAGCGCCCGTAAATGTTCCCGCTAATTAACCTTGCTGATAGAGCTGTCAAAAAAAAAAAAAAAAAAAAAAAAAGCCTGGCAGGAAGAAGAAAAGAAAAACACGCTCCCAACATTTAACTAGCCTTTGGGGGAATAGTCAGAGTGGAAGTGAGTGTCACGGCAGCGGAGCAGCGGGCGTTCATACCTGAAATTGAACAGTCGGTGAGGGTCCGCCGTTCGTATCCAGCGTCCGTCCGTCCGTCGGTCTCTACAACTCGGGAGCGCTCTCGGTCGGAGCCCGTACTTGGCAACCTTCCCGGCAGCGCTGAGCCTGACGTCACCGCGTGACAGAACCGCCAATGGACCAATCGCCGGCCGAGCTGCGGCGCAGGTAAACCGTTCTGCGACGTCATTGGTCGCCCCTCGGCTTCCCCCGCCCGTGCTGCGGCGCTCGGGGGCGGGTAGATGTCGGCGTGCCGCCTCGGTGAGTTGTTAGTTGTTACCAATAACAAAGGCATTCTTCGAGGCGCATTCATTTGTTTACTAAGTGGTTTATTCTGTTTATCGTGCTTTCCTTGGGTACACAAAGTCCTGTCCGTATCTCGTTAACTAGTTTGTTTTTTTCAATTGAATATTTGTTTTTGTGGGAGCAATTTGTCAATCGTCTTATGACTGAATAAAACCCACCAATACTAAACTAATCTTGTTCATCTGTGTGAGACGTTGCCTTAGAATAAAGTCTAGAATACAGCCCACACGGACTTACCATTCACCGTTCCAGGTGCAAAGAATTGGTTACACCGAATTTGTGTCGTCTCGGCCTGTGGTGGTCTAGTGCACCATCTAGTGGATTGTATGACCCAAAACAGGCTGGGCCATGCCAATATATGCTGGGAATCAAATGGGTGCACATTTAAAGTTCAGTAAACTAAATGTGTTGCACTGCTATAGCTTTTAATAGAGATGAAAACAATTGAAAAGATTTTCTATATTTGACACATCCTTAAAAACTATAAGCCTGCCACCGAAACACCACACTCAATTATCAATTCCCAACAACCAGAGTCCACATGTTAAATTACCTGACTAGTTATCACATAGAAATCAGAGACTGGACGCTACAAATAGGACTCAGGTTTGTTCTTTGCTGCATGTCAGGAGGCCACTTTGTAGATCGAGTCAGAGGACTTTATTTGCAACCTATTTTCAATTAAGTCTGTTAGGAGTTAAATAATGATGTTTTGTATTTATGTCTTATTAAACAGAAATATACAAGTGGAAAGAGCCTTTTATTTGGTGCTCGTGTGAAGCGGTGAGGCAAAAATACCAATTAAAAGGGGTTCATGTTGAGTGTTTAATGAAGTTGCGCCATGCAGACGCCGGGGGGCGCTGTGGTGCGCACGGCGCTGTGTTTGGAGCCAGTCGGACCCTCTCACAGACGTTGGCAGTGCTGACAGTTGCCTAGTGACGATCAACTATCGACCGCTTCTGATTTCCTGCGTTTTCAAAATCTCAACGCTGGCACAGTGAGCTAATTAACTCTGAGTGCGAAGTTTTCCCAAACGGATTTCAATCGGTTATCTCGTATTTTCATCTGGAGTATGGGACGAAATAAAACCGTTATCGTTGGCGGAAAAGTCGCGTAGCGTTTTCAGCGTTATGAAGCGTTTTGAAGAACGATGAATAATTATATTTTCATCAGGGTCGTTGGTAAAGGGAGCTATGGCGAAGTGAACTTGGTGAAACACAAAATCGACCGGAAACAGGTGAGGTGCAAAACGTCTCTGTAGAATTCAATACAAATGCAAATGGTGGTTCAAATAAACAACGTTACGTGTTAGCTTAAACGCCCAGAATACCCAGCTAAGCTTCAACTAGCTTCAAGGTAGCTAAAGTATGCTAAAACCTCATAGTCAGCGTCACGATCTTTTACATTACGTTTGAGATTTATGGAACATATTCTACAATGTTACCCCCAGGTGCTGTGGGAGAGATAACGAAACAAAGGCATGTGTTATTAAAGTTTGTTATCTTCAGGGTAATAACATCCAATTTGAGTTTGTGAAGGTTGTTTCCATTCCGCAGTGACCCCTAGAAGGGGTTGAAGGAACAAGGACAATGGTTTTGAACCCATTAAACCAACGGCAGCTGGATAATTCATACATCCAACAATCATGACTACCCTGCTGTAGAGGAAGTTTTCTAATTTGGTCTAAAGATAGAAAACTACAGAATTAATGTGAAGAGCTCTTATGTCTAGTATTTAGCAAACTAAAACTGTTCTTCATTTCAAGGGTTTTAGTTTTTGATTTTGTTTATTTTCACAGAACTAAACTGACAGTACTAACACTGATGGAGAGTGACTGCATGTTTTCCATTTTTTTCCCCCAGTATGTTATTAAAAAGCTGAATTTAACCACCTCCTCCAAGCGAGAACGGCGTTCTGCAGAGCAGGAGGCGCAGCTTCTGTCCCAGCTTCGTCACCCGAACATCGTGACATACAGGGAGTCTTGGGAAGGCGATGACCGCCAGCTGTACATTGTGATGGGTTTCTGTGAAGGCGGTGACCTTTATCATCGACTCAAACAGCAAAAGGGCGAACTCTTACCTGAGGGGCAGGTGGTGGAGTGGTTTGTCCAGATAGCCATGGCGCTACAGGTATTGTTTGAATTTGAAAGCTATGCTAGGTCACACATAATTTATTTTCTTTATAAAAGTTTGGGACATCTGGGATTTTGCCTTGCAGTACCTTCATGAGAGAAACATTCTTCACCGGGACCTTAAAACACAGAACATCTTCCTGACAAAGACTAATATTATCAAAGTTGGAGACCTTGGCATTGCACGAGTTTTGGAGAACCAGAATGATATGGCCAGCACGCTCATTGGGACCCCTTACTACATGAGTCCAGAGCTCTTCTCCAATAAACCCTACAACCACAAGGTACAATATTTGTTCGCTCATACACTGCATAGTTTATTTAATACTGGTCGTAGTACATGCTCCATAAATGAATGTTATTTGTTTCTAGTCAGATGTTTGGGCCCTGGGCTGCTGTGTGTATGAAATGTCCACACTGAAACATGCCTTCAATGCCAAGGACATGAACTCCCTGGTTTATCGCATTGTTGAAGGAAAGGTGGGTTTTTAAATATTTTTTTACGTACATTTTTATTAGATATTCTGTAGGGTCAAGTTTGAACGTTTTTGTTTTTAATACATTGTTATACTTTTCCAGATGACCGCTATCTTCTTTTACACAACAATATTTGAATCTGAAGTTCACATTAGTTTGTGGTTTCCCAAGAGTGTCAGAAGAGATCCTGGACATTATTGCTAGCTCCGTGGACAGACTGGAGTTTGGAATAGTCTTATCCTTGTCCCGGGGAACTACAAATGAAAAACACTGCATGCTGTTTTTTCAAATCCCGATTCTGAAAATGTAATTGGTTTCACAATGACTTATAACCATTTCCCTGCTTTTGCCATCAGCTGCCACAGATGCCCAGTAGATATGATCTACAGCTGGGAGAACTGATCAAGTGCATGCTGTGTAAGAGACCTGAAGACAGACCTGATGTCAAACTTATCCTCAGGCAGCCCTACATCAAACGACAAATTGCTATGTTCCTAGAGGCCACTAAAGTGTAGGTAGCACTGACACCAGACTGCCTCGCTTTTATTTCTAATGTCTTTAAAGCAATATTTTGTACTCAAATTGTATTTCCTTCTGTATATGCTTCAACTGGAACCGATTTCAACTGCCTGATATGAGCTTCCGCTCCCTTGCTTCTTTTTTCTTTGCCACAGACAGCTGTTCGAAGTCAGATCAACAATCATATTTTTGTTCTATTTGGTTCTTCACAGAAAAACTGCCAAGTCAAGAAAGAGAGCTGTTGGTGGCAGTGATGATTGCAGGGCCACCGGTGCACCATCGGTGGCGTCTTCTCTGCCAAAGCCTGAAAGAAGTCCCCAGCTTGAACCTCTGTCTCGGGGGAAATGTGTGAGTGACTATAGAATAGTAGCGCTGGTTTAACACTGGTAACAATTGTTTATTTTCCACATGTTTGTGTAGCAACCTTCAAGTAGTGAGATGACCAAAACAGTCCAGTGGATCGCTCCAGTTGAACCTGTTCACCTAAATCTTCTTAAATTCTGATGTTATTTCTCTTCATCCTCAGAAAGACGATAAATCGCATGAACATAAAGTTCGGGACGGCTTCAAAGACACTCCGGTCCAAACGCCACGGCCACCCAAATCGTCCTCAGCTGATGTCCTTAAAGCCAGTATCGCATCCCTGGCAACCATCAGCAACATTAATGTCCATCTGCAAGAGGGGGAGGACCCCATGAAGGGACTGGTGCAGGTGTCCCAGTCAGTTGTGTCGCATCAACATGTAGGTAATGAGCCTACGACTCACGGCATGAACAAAGAAAGCAGGGGGAGAAGGAAACCTGATCTCTCTCCACCTCCTTCCCCCGTCAAGCCCCCTCTGAAGTTGGTATCAGGTGTTGGCAGAGGGGGAGCAGATGAGAGGAGGGGATCCAATGGGTTGTTAGACATTCATCCGCAGGCCACGGCAATCCCTGGGGATACATTTTCCATCGGTGGGGAGACACCGATGTCAGATGTTGGTGGTAAGGAAGATACCCTTGAGTTACTGAAAGAGGCTGACATGCAAAACCCAAGGCTGGGAGTTGGGAGCGAGTGGGCATTTTCCAACGTGGAGAGGAGATCCGCACACAAACCCAACGCAGATCCTATTGAAACAGTTGTGGAAGTAAATATGGAAAGTGACACCGTTACCCTTCTCAGGGGAGCTCCGACACAACACCGTACTTCAGACACCCAAGTGAGTGCTCTTACTAGTAGTGTCACATTTCTGTGTATTTTTTTTAGGAAGACCTTTTACCTTATTTTTTAACATGTTTATTTATGTCTTTGTAGGATAGCCTAGAATCAACTGAAAAGCTGTTAGAGCCGTTACTGCCAACATCGGTGAGCCTCAAAAGTTCTACTTATTCCAGACCGAATTAGGGCCGTAGGCTGGCTGTGTCACACTGCTAACACCCAGTGGCACAAAGCGTGGGATGGTTTGCGTGTATTGTCGATAATGTCTATTTGTTTCTGTTCAGGAGCCTGTTGGAGAGGAATTTCCCTCACCAGCCAGTAAGCTGGGTCCGAACACTCCATACCAACCTCCTCTGTTCTCATCAGAGCCGTCTATGTCACAGCAGCACAGAGGGAGGGACATCAGACGGACACAAGGGGATCAAGACAAGGTAAACACAGAAGCATTAGCTAATTGGAAAAGTATTTAGCTTTACTGTAAAAACAAAAGTCACAATTGTAACAATGAATAGTTGACTAAATTATTCTTATTTATTTTTTAATAACTTATTTTCTAACTTATTTACCTTTTTGTCATTCCATTAGTCCAGGGTGACTGCTCCTAGACCTTTACCCCCTCCTCCGGTTGAGAGCATAGCCATGGACAGCAGGAAGAGAAGCAGGAGGGGCACAGAGGGCAAGAAAGCCAGTGTGGCTGCAACCTCCACATCAGTTGGCTCCTCTAAGGATGGGCTCCTCCCACTGCCACAGGTGAGGGTGCTCATCCACCTGCCCACTGTGCACAGCCTCTTTACTGCAAACTCGCGTAACATTTCTGCATATCCATTCTGCCTGAATCATTAAAGAACCGTTATCTGGTTCCGTCAATGCAAGGCCATAGTTTGGACGGATAGATATTACATAAACATTAAAACATAAGTTTCTCCCCGAGTTCTTTTACATGGCAATGACTTTGATATGTGTGCCTAATTATAGCTGAAATCAGCAGTTGCAGCCTATTAATCACGGCAAATATGGATCCGTTTTTTTTTTTCAGGATCGTCCTCTGTCTGCCAGAGAGAGGAGAAGACTGAGGCAGTCTGTGGAGGTCACAAGCCAACCAGGTACTTTCTATCTATCTATCTATCTATCTATCCTAACCGAAGCCTGAGATCTATAACTGGAAGCATCTCAGAAACCAACAGTGGTCAGCCTAAAGCTACAGGAGGCTTGAATAAAGTAATTAAAAAGCTTTCACACCCTCACATGCAGTTAATCCCAGCAGGGGAACAAGCGTAGATTGGAATGTTTTAGCTATCCTAAATTTATAAAAAGAAAAAAGAAGTTTGTTTCCTTTCTTGATTACATTCTTGCTCTTTCCACAGGTGTTCGTGTTATAAGAAGGGCATCCTATGATGTCTCTTCCACCAAGGATGAGCACTGCAATGCTCTTGTGGCCAGATCCGATTCAGCATCCATCTCTGGGACCAGCTCTAAGGTAGTAGCAACCCATCTCTGAAACACACTTTTAAAAGTCTTAAAAAAGCTGGATCTGCCTTTTTAGTCTAATGTTAAAGTCTATTTTAAAATGATGGTAACAAGACTGGGATGTGTTTCATTAAAGGAGGATAAATTGCTGCATCAAAGGTCAGATGAAGATGAATGCAGCTCATCCACAAGTTCCACAGAACGTTCGGAAGGAGACTGCAATGAAAGGTGAACGTCAACCTGAATGTAGTTACCATACTGATTTTTGTTTCTATTCGCTTCGGAAAATCTGTACGGACATATTTACGTTTCCCTTTCTTGAGAAAACTTGCTGTGTATTCCATGATTTATGCAGGAAGACCGAATCGAAAGATATGCAAGATTTAGTCCACATGATGACCCAGACGTTGAGAATGGATATTGGAGACGGTGTCGGTGAGGTGGACAAAGACAGATTTGGTTCTACTGCTGTACCAGAATTTAAACTGAACAGGAAGTACAGAGACACCCTGGTGCTTCATGGGAAGGCTCGAGAGGAAGAGGAGAACTTGTCACTGGGTGAAATTCCAATCGGTGAGATACTTTAAACGATTATCAGTTCTGGAGTTTTTTGTGTTTTACCAGCTTTACTCTCCAAAAGGCTCCACCTCTGGTCCAGCCAAGATCAGGAGAGCCATAGAACACTTGAGGACCGATGTGGTGAAAGGTCTCGGGGTCAAGCTGCTGAACCGAGTTTTGGAAATCATGGAGGTGGAGGACGACACCAAACGAGAAGTAAGGCAAATTACACTTAATGAGTGAAATAAGTTCAGACTCCTTAGCATAACATTTTGAGTAATTTTTAAGAATCAATTTGATATTCTAACCAGATTGATTTTCCATGAACAATATAATCAAGTGATGTTCAAACCCACTCTGTAGAACTCACTTAACCTGCATGCCTCTTTTCTCCCTGCAGCTGTGCCTTCGTGACCAGATGGGAGATGAGAAGTACCAAGCTTACGCTGTAATGGTGAGACAGCTGAAATTCTTTGAAGATATTTCCGTCAATGTTTAGTGAAAATGCTGTATGCACATAGGAGCATATGTGTTTACATTTCTATGACACCAATTGTTAGAATAGGCATGCATCTTGAAAGAGCTTCAACTGTACCTGGGAGAAATTTGCCAATGTAAGTATAAACAAAGGCTTTGACTAAAGTTCACTCATTGTGAATGAAAATCAGTTTCCTTTCAAAAGAAAACAATGGTTCTCTGGCATTGCCACAGAGCAGATGCTCTTATGCGAACAATCCTAATGTAAATGAAGTTGTTTTTTGTCCTCATTCTTCAAACCAAATGTATTCTTTCTGTAGTTTTCAGGATTTCTATGCAAAGATTGGAGTCTTTTTTAGTGGATACTTGTGATTTATAAGGCAAGCTAGAATTTCAATAATTGTTTTACCTATACCTTTAAAGATACGATTTCTTCCAATGTATTGTATTTACTTAAACAATAATGTGATGCAGATGTATTGTAGATATTAACGTCTTTTGTAATATACCAAATGTTTTTTGTATCACAACCCTTTTCCATATTGTTGAAGACTACAATAAAACATTTCCTTGCACTAGATGAAAAAAACAAAATACAATGAATAAAAATGGATTCGTACACAATAGCGTATGCAATAAATCCTACAACAAAAGATTAAGTAAAAATCAAACATCCTATTTATAAAAACAATTTCAGATGTTTATTATTTGGACACAAGTAATTAAAGACTGACTTTTATTTCCCAACTGAGACAAAAGGATGCATTATCAGGATGTAACAACAACAACCGGAAACGGGCCGATGAGTTATTTGTGTTTCTTCTTCTTGAGGCTCTCCTGAGGTTTTTGGGTGGGCTCCTGGTTGATCTCTGGTATAATTGGCTGCCAGGGGAGAGGATTCTTTCTGTACATGGGCCATGGAGGCAGCGTCAACTACATTACAGAACAGGAAAAAAAAGATTACAACATGGTGACTGGTAATTCCTTGCAATAAGTAGCATTCAATAGTGCACAACTACAAGACGGGAAACAATGCGCAATAATTTTCCAATTCTACTGATCTATGATGTAGCCTGTAAGACAGTAAACTGACTCGTGCACAATAGAGGAAAGTTGATTATACTGGGAATACAACTTAGCGATCTGTTCGATCATTCCCTCGAAACAGGAACATCAAAATGCAGAAAGAAAAAAAAAAACTAGAACTTACCACACAAGACACAACAAAGCCAGCCAATACGATATACACCGTCCACCCAAACTGTTCAATGATCAGACCATACACGAAACCGATCACCTGGAAAGAGATGAAAAATGGTCAGTTGTCCTGACAAACGGGTAACAACTCAGTGACGTTATATTGCGATGCTTTTCGAGTGTCATGGTTACTTACCGCCGAGATGAGTATTACTCCTTGGAAAATCTGTTCAGCCAATTTCTGGCCTTTATAATCCTGCAACAGAAGAGACAGGTAAACCTCACTTAGGTTAACCTCTAGCTTTGAACGACACGCTAAAGTAGCAGCTGTTACCGATGGGACGTTCATTCACCACTGCACAGGATCGATACCGTTAGCTGCATAGCATAGCATACATGAGTGGCTGCCATAACTAACGTTAAATAGCTACCAAACAAACACGCTAGTGATCTCCTACCATGTGCGAGGGAATAGACTTGAATATGGACAGCATCTTTCTTGTTTAGAGTGAACCAGCAAATCCGGAGGGTTTTTTGTTCAAACGCTTGCAGGTTGGTCGCTACCAAAGCAGATTGATTTCCGGTTTCAAAAAAGATACGTCGCGTTGTGAAGGACCCCAACGTTTATTCCGGTCTAACGTTAACGACCGTGCGTCAATATATTTAGTGTCTGTAAGCCATCCTGGATAAAGCATTAGCCGTGTTTAACACTTACCTGCGGGGATTAAATCACATGTACATGCCTAATTCTAAACAATCAAATGTAGTATGTACTGGAAAAAGCAAGGAAACGTAACGTTCAAACAGGCAAACGCACGGGCATCTATTGCTACGTGCGTTTTTGCTGGCGAACAGCGTTTAACTTGTAGGTGTTGAGTTGGCAGTACGGCTTCAGCGTAAACTACCACCCCTGTCCTGTGCGACACCTTTCTATAGAGTAGTTCAGCATCTGAACTAATTTGCTGATGGTACACACTGTGTTTGTGCAGCCGTAATCCGGGTTAATCTTGGTCCCCACTAGCCAGCAAGATAATATATTCTAGTCTTCGCTCCGATCAACTTTTTAATCTATCAGGCGTGCTGGAGGAACGGATGCGGCCGTTGCCATGACACTGAGGAAAGGTGAGTTTGTCTCTAGGAGTCATGTCTTTTCTCTTGTCTGGATTGTGCAGTGAGAATTGAAAAGAGTAGTTAAACTGTGAGACATTCAACAACCCTCCTCAGCAAATCTGTCACAGTTCAGACAACGTTGGCTTGTGTACCTCAGCTATAATTTAGATCATTTCTTGACTGTCTCTTCCAGTAAACGTGGTCATTATTTTGCTGCTGGCTGTTGCCTTCCTGATCGTGGTTCAACGAAATCTCCTCAACCTCAGTGACATTTTACACATGGAAAACCCAGGTAAGTTTCTCTCCGTCCTCCGTACCTGCGTCTCACAATATATATGAAGGTTTTGTTGCTGTTCTCTCATCAAATCAAATTCACTCCATCAACATGAAACCATGATAACTACTTTGTTAAATCCTAAATATTTCCTCATTCAGATGCTGGGAAGAGTCTTCCCTTTGAATCCGAGTTGTCTCCGGAGCTCGGGCTAAAGTCTGTGAGGAAAGGAGAGGAGATCTCTGTCCTCATCACTGCGGCCGAAGAAAGACTTGGAGCTGCGGTTGCTGCCATGAACAGCGTCTATCAGAACAGCAAAGCCAACGTTGTCTTCACCATAGTGACACTGAATGACACGGTGGATCACCTCAAGTAAGACAATGGAGCTTTTATTGCTCCTCCTGCAAACAACTATACTGCCTATAATATAAACTGATTAAAGTAACAGTAACATAACCTCATCTCCTTGTTTATACCAACAGTGTGTGGCTTAGTAAGACACCGCTAAAAGATGTCAAACATAAAATCGTTATCTTCAAACCTGAGCTCATCAGTGAGAAGATGTCCAAAGAGTCTCAGATGCCGCAAGATGTCCAACCTGTGAGACAAACACATTTAATCACAGTGATATTCAAAATATTCATGTTTCCGTTTATGATTGTCTCTGGCTAATTTGGATCTGATGGTCTTTTTTTTTCAGCTTACTTTCGCTAGGTTTTATCTACCTCTATACCTACCCGAAGCAGAGAAAGCCATCTATTTAGATGACGACGTCATTGTACAAGGCGAGACACCACCATAAAGAACAGGCATAAACTTATAGTAAGAGAATATGTTCTCCTGGAAGGGGGTTTTCTGAATGGACTTTGCCTGTTCTGTTGGCTGACAGGGGACATTCAGGAGCTTTATGAAACTAACCTCAAACCAGGACACGCAGCGGCCTTTTCTGACGACTGTGATTCAGCATCTGTTAAGGGCATCATTCGAGGCGCCGGGAATCAGGTGCGCCGTCTCTTCCGAGAGTACTCATGAAAATATTCATGAGGTTGAATGTTTTCATGCAAATCAGGGTACATGTTTGATGAAAAAATGAATCCATTCTCCCATAGAATAACTATTTAGGTTTCCTGGACTTCAAGAAGGATGCAATCAAGCAGCTGGGGATAAAGGCCAACACCTGCTCCTTCAACCCTGGGGTCATCATCGCCAACCTGACCGAGTGGAGGAACCAGAACATAACCCTGCAGCTGGAGCACTGGATTGAACTTAACTCACGGTACGTCATCTTCACTCGTTAAAAGAATGTTAATATGAGGCAACGGGACTCTTTTTGTTGGAGGTTCCCTGAATTTGGTGTTGTTTTTCCTTCAGGGAGGATTTGTACAGTGAGACACTAGCAGAGAGTATCATCACCCCTCCGCTCCTCATTGTGTTCTACAAACGCCACTCTGCCATTGACCCGATGTGGCACGTCAGGCATCTTGGTAAGTGGTGGTAAACTTACTAAAGGGAAACAAAAACGCATTGTATAGATAGCTCTGATCTTTGTTACCATGAAAACGATTGTGTTCAATATATTGACGCGCGTTCCAGTTTTTTTTAGGCAGTTTGTTTTATAAGCATCTAACCTGTTCAATTGTACTTATGTGAAGGATGCAAGTTATTTGTTTCAGGTTACAATATTTTAATATTGATTCAACAGTATTCTCATACCTTTTTGTTTTTAAGGCACAACAGGTGCTGGAAAGCGCTACTCCCCGCAGTTTGTGAAAGCTGCCAAACTCCTCCATTGGAATGGACACTACAAACCCTGGGGGAGAACAGCCTCCTTTTCTAACGTGTGGGACAAGTGGTTCATTGCAGATCCCGTTGGAAAATTTAACCCTGTGCGAAAAAGTCCAGGGGACCACTAGACTTGAACTTGGGGTTCTTTTAATGACATTTTAACCAGACCACTAAGCTAACTGACATCTCAGAAAGTTAAATGCTCGTACATTGTTCTAATGCTTTATATCCTTTGTCAGGATTTTTTACACATTCAGAACTTTTGTATTGCACACCAAATAAACGCCAATATTTCTCAATGATTTGTCTCGAGACTTCTTAAATAAAATAGAGCAGCAACATACAAAGAAAATGCAGTTACTGTTTTATAGACATGCTTGCAACTTGGTTCTGGAAAAGAAATCCAACAGTGTGGCGGTGTAGAGGGGTTATTACATTTATAGTACATCTATATACAGTACACAAAATTACAAATGACCTCTGGACATTTTAAACAGCCGATTATTCACCAATATCAAGAAGGTGCCTATTTACATGACAGATGTTCATTGGGTAGGAATAGAGCAACAAACTTTTAATCAAGTTAACTGATAAAAGGTCGGTCCATGTCAGGAAACTGTACCCTCGTCTTTCAGATTTGAAGTTTAAAGGCAGCGCACAAATGCCAACTACCACCATGACACCACTCAACGGAGTTGGAATCAACTTCCCCATCACGATCCACCCAAAGGCACCCAGACAAAGCCTGGTCTGCATGCTCTCCACACAAAGAAAGCTCATTTAAAATCTGTGTTGAAGTCATAGGCGTCATCTGCAGAGACACCGATGTCAATGGGGACAGACTGGAAGTGCACACGGACTGGTGGTTCTGGAAGACAAGTAGGTGTAAAAATAAATTTAAAAAACCCAATAAGCCCTGCTAGGAAAGAATTTTTTTTTTATAAAAACAACTTACTCTGTGGCTTTTCTGGTTCTTCGGTGTCAATAGCCTCCCCAGTGCTTTGTACAGGCTGCAAGAGAAGATGTTTTTAACTATAACAGTCTGCAAGATGCCAAATTTAAGAAAATAAAAGACAGCCAGCAGGATCAGAGTTGGATTAGAAGTCTTCATTTAAAAATCGAGACTTGAATTGTTGTCCTCATTTCCTTTAGGCCAGACTACATTATTTGAATCTGGTTGAAAAACTGTATTACCTTTTCATTCTGCTCTACTTCTCTTTCTATAGCATCAGGTTTTTCTTCAGGTGAATTGCCGACACTCAGCAGACCGGCTGTTGGGCCTTTAGAGATGAAGCCTACACTGCTGGCCTGGCTCGGGAACTTAACACCTGAAAAGAAAACATTGTTCACATTCTAAAAAGTGCCATTAATTTCTCCAAGGGGTAGTTATGTTGCTCTTATGCAAAGGAAAACCAGTTGAAGCAGACTGATCAGTGCTATTCTAAAAAAAACAAAAAAAACAAAACACTTTTACTGTTCAAAGGAATCAAACGTTACCTTTTAGAGTTTCCTCGTTGCCAGTTTTCAAAATGTTTAGATCCCAGCCCTTCTGCATCTCTGTGACAACAGCATCGGACAGGTAGGCAGGGAGCCTGGGGTTCTCCGGTGCCTTACAGTGGTAACTCATCTTCGCTCTGAGGGGACACACCGTTTTGTGAAATCAAAATATGAAAGCACTACTTAGTTGTTGAATTTAAATAATGTGGCTATAATGGCATAGTGTTGGGATCAGCGTTGGATTAGAAGTCTTCATTATGACATCTAGACTTGCGTTTTGTCCTCATTTCCACACTCATGCTGTACAGCTGCCCACCCCTTTGTCTCCATACAACACTCACCCTGTCCAGTCAGCGAGGAAAGCTGTGGCTGCCTGCACCGTGTTAGGGACTCCGCCCTTCTGCAGGTATCCACGCTTTTTGGCGAAAAAGGTCAGAAACTCCAGAGAGTTCCTGAAGTCTGGGACATTATACTGAAGCATGATCTGAAACCATGAGAACAGACATCCTGGAATCATTTCACTTCAAATCTATAGGAGAAAAACGAAATACGATCCAACTAGTACACAATTCTGTGGTGCGAAGGGAACTCCTGCTACCTGGCTGTGGTCACACTGTTTGAGCAGAGTCCTGACGGCCTCCAGTACAGTCTCTTTGCCCTGCTCCACCTGCAGGCTCCTCAGAGCCAAGGAGGCTGGTGGGTTCGAGGGCGCCGCCACAACTCCTGGGCTGTCGATTAGCTTCACACTCTTTGAGATGTGCACCTCCTGCATGGATCTGATGGGGGTAAATGGTAACATTTGACTATCAAGATTAACTTTAAAAAGCATTTTTTTTTTTTTTATAAAATCCAACTTAATATGCATTGATGCAGGTCTACAATTTTGTTTTCATGCTTATTTGTCACTCACTTTGTGATGCCTCTCCTGACGCCGACATTGCACTCAAGGGTTCCCTTCATACTGTTGATAAGGCTACTTTTCCCCACATTAGGAAAACCTGAGGGGAAAAGAGGTAAGCATTCAGATGAAGCACTGCAACAAGATACAACGCGCTCAAATTTCAGTTTTTTGAAGGAAAGCTTTACTGCTCACCAACTACGCCCACTTTGAGGGACGCCTTGTTAGCAGCGAAACTTGTAAGGAGCTCAGTGAGACAACGGTTTCCTAAACAGGCTGCTGCTCTGGATCGGTCCAGGACTTCATTGGAGGCCACAATCCTTCTCTTCTTGGCTTGCTGATAAAGAGAAATCAACCAGACAAGTTCACAAATGTGGAATGTCTTTAGGTTTCTGAAAAAAAACATCCCTTTTGCTTTGTTAACAAACACTACAGATGAGCTCTGCTTGTGGCAGAGCCCCGTTATTAGAGTGGTTTGTGTGTTTCTCTTGGAGGTTATAACCAGTTATAACAGCACAAGCTGCTCAACTTTCTCAGTCCTCCATATTATAACATTAGATTTTGGTTTGACCACAGGCATGTCCAATGAACTACCTACCACTGTTTTGTTCGTGATCTGCGTTGACGCTTTGAACGCCACAACCGGATACTCGAGCTGCAAGCACTGAATCCACTTCTCCACATTTTCTTGCGGTACCAGATCTACAACATAGAATGTAACATTCAGTCCAGACTGGACATTTTCCATTGAAGTGTACTCATTGTGGCGTGTTTTTTAAACATTAGTTCAAGTGAGACGGTCCCATTTCCACTTACCTATTTTGTTTAAGACGAAAAGCAGCTTTTTACTGCCTTCCCTCTGCAGCACCGCTTCTTCCAGCTCTGGACACCTGCAACCGAGTGGATCGCGAGCATCGAGGACTTCTATTAATACATCAGAGGCATCAATTACCTGAAAAAGAGTAAGAGGAGATTAGGCTAAAGCCATTCCTTGCATGCTGTTTAACACTTGATTGGGAAGTTTTACCTTATTTAATTCAGAGCAAAGGTATTGTTTTGAGCTCTTGTCTGGGGCAGGCGGATTCTCTGCCTGCTTTTCAACCACGTCCTACGAAAACAAAAGAAAAGTCAGCAAACGGCATAGTGAGACAGCATTGAAGCGTTGCTTTGGGTGTCGGACTTTTACCTGACGGGCCTTCTTGGCCTTGGGTTCTGTTACTTTACTCGACGTCTCCTTTTTCTTGGCTCTCGCCTCTTTCTTAGCTTGTTTCTTTTTCTCCGTTTCCGCATCAATCTGTGACAGAAAGAAGGAAAAATAAAATTATTTTACAATCAGCAGAAACCCCGTCCCGTTACTATCTTCAGGCGGCGATGACGGGTGCGGTGTCAAAGTGCTTCATTGGATCACGTGGAGCCAACCTGCAGCCTCCTCAGCTCCGCCTCGCGCAGCACCTCCTCTTTGAAGGGAGCGCTGCTGGGCACGCCGAGGTCCTTCTTCGGCCGTTTGCTCACTCCTTTCTTATTTGCCTCTTTTCTTAACTTTCGGACATGTTCCCGAACCTATAAACAAGCAAATAAACACTCTTGATTTCGTTGAGACATTTAAAAAAAAAAAAAAAATCAGTCGACACGAGTGGTACATTAGCAACGTTAGCATTACGTCGCAGGCCTCGTGCGCAATAAGTGGATCACTATTATTTTGAAAGAAACGGTGATGGGTGAAACGTGAGGGACACTTACTTTTTTCTGTATTTTATAGCGTTTAGAGCACGAGATACGCTTACTTGCTTTCTTTAACTCTGTGGAGAAAAAAATATATATAAGTTTAACGTGGTTCGAACTATATAACGTTATTAGCCCAAAACGACCCACTGGAGACGGAATACTTGTGTCTGTTATTGATCGATACAGGGCGCGTATTAAATCGATGCATTGAGCGACCAGTAAAGTCTTAAATATGTTTTTGGGAGGTCGTGTCAGTGCTGACTTACTTGGTCGCTTCATCGTGGAGCTGCGGACCGATGCGACGAAGCTGTTTCCACACGTGGAGGAGTGCGCGAGTTTGACGGTGCGTCATTTCCGCTTTTGTTGGCGCCCACGTTTGTCCTGTGTCGCCTCCCGTCGGGCTGGAGTGTAATAAACGCATCGGAGAGAGTTATACAGAGTATGGACGTTATTTATTTTCGTCATACAATCAATCAAAATACGGTAATGTTCAACTAGTTACACGACTGGGAATACTCAAGACATCATTACACTGAAAGGGAAAAAGTATACGATAAACATTGCAAAACTTAACATATTTATCTAATTACAAATTATATATAGTTTGTTTAGCATGTCATGTTTTTTTAATTAAATAACGAATGGGTTTTTGAGAAATCAACGTTTTAAAGTAATTTAAATAAAATTATGACTTTATAATAATTATTTAAAATCGAGAAACATAGCACTTATAACGCATAAAATATTCAAACAAGGTATTGAATAAACATACCAAAACAGTATGTTTTGGATGTGTGGTGACTATTACATGAATCTACTTTCCAACTTAGACAACGACGGACGAGTTTAATGTTACGTACGTGTTTTCTTCTTTAAAATGATATCATGAGATGTCACACAGTGGCTTTATTTAAAACATTTTAAGATTGCTTTTAATGCTTTGACAAAACCAATTGTCACACGAGACCGTGCATTTGTAATATTCTCAGCCGAACAGGACTTATTACCGTAATCGGAGATTCAAAGAGAGACGTCAAACTGGCCCTTTCGCAACACTCAGGCACGCCGATCTGTCACAGTGACAGTAGCAGCTCTGACACATTATTCTGTAAACCGCCCGAACATGGCACCCGTTCAGAAATACAACCGAATAAGTTGTCCCTCACAAACTCTTCGAGGAACAGGGTGGAAGGAGGAGGCGAAGACGAAGACGTAACTCTGGGTCACGTGACGGGGTCTAGCATCTCTTTTTTTTGGTCCATTTTGGAGGGTAGCAAGAGCTCTCTGCGACCCACGAAAATGACCAAACTGCAGTTTTTAAACGTTTTTTTGACTGAGCGTCTCATGCTTGCTGCGCAGGAGATCTACAAATCTGTCGAGGACACGATCTTGGAGTACCAGGAGGAGATAGCGATCAGGGAGCGGGAGAACGACCATTTGAGACGCAGGCTGCGGGACGCTGGAATTGAGATATGGCCAGGTTAGCTCCGCGGAAAGCTAACGGTGCAGTTGCGCCCCTTCACGTCCTATCCGCCAACTCTTTGAGGGGGCAGTACGTAGCGACATGGGAAAGAACCGCGTACAGAAACAATGCAGCAACACAGCACAAAGTATCAGAGTAATGTTCCCTCACTTCCGAACAGTTAACTTTAGCCGTTCGCGAGCTAGTTGACTTTAGCTGCTGTTGTCGAGGAGCGGCTAGCGCGTTAGCAACCTTTGTTCGTTAGCCCACCGGCTAGTTTAGCCGGCTAGCCTGAACCCGGGGTTAGCGTGTAGCTACCGTTCGGTCTGCACGCCAGTGTGCCCTCTGACAGTAATCTATCAAGTCACGATGTTTTTAACTGGGCAGGACAGATAAACGTGAACTCTGACCAAACGGTTTCACACGAAACTCCTGTCGCGTCACAGTGTTTGTTTACTCCCAATTTTAAAACTCCCTTCCCTCACAGAGTAGACCCATGTTTGAAACTACTGTAAGTATTGTTAAAGCTGGCTTTATTTACGCTGGGAACGATACGTATTGCCCTCTTAATTAGAATCAATTTGTAGAAAATACTTCTTTAGCCTCCACAAAATGTATTATTGTGCATTATACATATTCCAGCATTCTGTCTGCGTTTTAGTTTTGACAAGTCTGGTAAAGGGGTCTTTTTCTGAAGAACACCATGTGGCTCTTCACAGTCTCCTCTATGGAAAAATCCCAGAAGCAGCAAGCTGGTTCACCTTTCCCTTAAAGTATCAACAATCAGTAGTTTGCCCTGCAGTTCAACTAGCTTTGCAATGTTTACCACGGAAGTTGATGTATTTTCAGCTGATCCATTCCTCATGTTGTGTTCACAGATCGTCCTTCCATGGCACTGTTGGACGAAGAGGATGGCGAGCACCCGCGGCGTGAGTGGAGTCCCAGCATGGGGCATGAAGAACGCCTCCCTATTCAGATTAAGGATAAAAGAGATCTCCGGGCCAACCAAGGAGACGATCAGCTACGTGGCCATGGCTCTTGCAGCACGCCAGAGACCTTGTTCACCCCCCCACGTGTTGTTAATGAGTATCCGCAAGATGGCCCCCATACATCCAACCTCCCGCAGAGTCAAGGTGTGGAGAACCGGGAGAGGGATCCTGCATCCCGAGGCTCCTCGAGGCATGTGAAGGTGGAGAGTGGAGGCCACCGGGGCGCCACTTCTACCAACAACGGCGCCCAGCCACTCGCACCGGTCAACCCAAACTGCTCGAATGAGAACAACATTGACGTTATCGGCGTGGAGAATGGAGGACAGACGGTTGGTGTTAAGGGAAATGGAAGTGGAGCCAACAGAGGACAGGGCCCTCACATGCGCAACCAAGGAGCCAATGCCGTGGACTGCCCTCACCAAAAATCCCCCTTACAAGGCCACATGTCTTCCTTTTCCTGCAAGGTCTGTGGTGAGGCGTTCAGTCACGTGGGCCACCTGCACGTGCATGTACAAGTGCACACTCGAGAAAAACCGTATCGCTGTGGAGTATGCGGGAAATGCTGCAGCTCCTCGGGCAGACTCCAGGAGCACCAGCGTAGCCACACAGGAGAAAAACCGTTTCGCTGTCAGATTTGTGGAAAGGGCTTCACTCAGATGGCTCACTTGAAGGTGCACATGAGGATTCATACTGGGGAGAAGCCGTACAGTTGCCCTGTGTGTGGCAAATGCTTCAGCCGTTCTGACAAAATCAAAAGGCATCTCCAGACCCATAGCCGGGAGGGGACATATTTCGCAGGGCAATGATCCAAGTGTGTTGTTAAACGTCCCTGTTTGTGAATCATATTGATGAGGGACATTTTCTACAAAAAGCTCAAATTGCTGCCATTAAAACACAGCTTTTTCTTCTTCCTACAGTCCAAAAACGAGAGATTCTGCAGCTCGTGCCATAGTCCCGTAATAGAATTTGTATGGGACAGTTTAGTGTGCCATTTACTTAATTTTGTACTTGTCACTGAGTGTTACATCTCTTAAGACACAATTTGAGTTATTAGCTAGCTTTTCTGAATTTATTAGTCTTTCCGTAGTCAATAATTAGCATGACAAAGTCTTCCACACATGCCTTGAAACTGAGAAACTACATTTAGAAACTCAACATGGTCTTAGCTTATTGTCAGCCTGTCGATTCATATCCATAAGTTTACTCTTGGGAATTATATCTGCATACTTGACATTCATCTTCTAATCGTTATTAAGAGTTACGATTAAGAGTCAGTGCATGAAGTGATTAAACAAGAGAATCAATGGCCCGTGTGTCATTTGCCAGTAGTCTTTTTGAATTTTTTTTCATGAAGCAATTAAACAATGATACAACATTTTGGCAAGTAAAACACCACTGACATGTGACCATAAACTGCCAAGCTGGACTGACCTACAAGCCACCCAGCACTTATCTCCATCTTAGTCTTTGTTTTCTTCTGATTGCTGTTGAAGAGTTAAATACTGACGTCTCACATAGTTTGTGCTTCATGTTCATTGAACACACTAGTGTGTGAAGTAACGCGGTATTCTGTGAAATGCCATTTTCAAATATTGTGTTTATTTTCATTTATTGACTTCAGTATAAATGCACTATGGCATCTGTATAAACCGGTGCAGAATTTCTCTCTATATTAGGGCCCTACAGTATTACATTAATCTCTCTGCGGTTAGTCACCTTTCTCCTCTCAGGACTAATGCTGCATCCATGGCATGAGGGCATACCAGAATGTCTGACCTGAAACAACTGTTATGACAGCCAGAATCTCAGGGTTTGGGAGTTTTCTCGTGGAATTAGTCTCTGTGTGTTTCCATGTTTTTAACATGACATTAACGATCCAAATATAAAAGTAACAATTTGCATCTGAACCTTTCTGCAAGAAGATGAACTACATGAAATCCGAAACTTTCAGAGCGTGTCAGACACCCGTCGATGAGCACTAGTGAACCCTCCGTGCTCGATGAATGCAGCATGAGCAACAACTCCGGCACGTCCTCACAGCTGACCAGCAGCCTTTCCCTCAGTCTCCTCTGGGACACCTTTGCTCCCCTGGTGCACACAAACAAATGTACAGTGTTGTATCATTGCGTACTAAATGTTATTTTTTAATAAAGTAGCAATCGAGTTGTCCAATGTAATTGTCTTGTATTATTAGGGCTAGCTTTGAGAATGTAACATGACATGTTTTATGGTCTGAGTGACCAGGCCTCAGCATCCAGACGTCACTCTGGTTGGTCATATAAGGGAAAGCACAGGTGTGCGTCTTTATTCACGTATCCCAGACACAGAACCTTTTATGATCATCACCTAAAAAATATTTTAGGATGGATGCTGGCTCACTCTACTGGTTCCTCGGACACGGGCACAGAGCCATCGTTGATATTAGTGATACTTGCCTTTATACTATGACAAAAAAAAGGCCTGTGGTGAAAAAAGCCAATTTGAGTTCACGTTTTTGCAATGATATGCAACTATATGTTGAAAAAAAGAGATTTGTTCATATCAGATTTGTTCAAAGCTTCTGAATTCTATTTTTGCAATAACAGCATTCCAACACCTGGTGGGGTACTTTCCATTTTTAAATAGTCTAATAGGTAAACTTGGGTTTGAAACTGCCTGCTGACAGGGCACATTTGAATTTTTTCGCTACATTAGGGGTTGATTAAATTCAATAAGTGGGTTTCAAACTACATTTTCCCTTATATTAAAATGAATGAATGAAAACTAACCACTGTTTTGGAATTTACCTGAACTCTCATGAGATGATAAGTCACTGTGGCTCTAAACCTGCAACACATATGGGAAACATGTGGCAACACAGCCGTTTATCAACCCAAAATGTTGCGCAACCCGTAACCAAGCGAGGCCGGGCTTGGATCTGTGGCTGTGGAGCTGTAAAAACAAAAGTAGGCAACCAAAAGCCACAACAAAGAAATGGCCCGAGAGGAGAGTAAAACGCGTCTAAGGACGTCACGCATGGGACACACAGAGTCCAGGTCCAGGCTAATGTAAACAGCTGTGGTTGTATGGAACCCTCTGCTCGACCATGTTTTTACGCATGGCAGCCTCCGTGCTCAATATATTTCAAGACAGTAGATCAGAGAGTCACTGAAAGCCCAAAGAAGCTTCTTGCCCGAGTTAATCACTCAGAACGACCAGGGTGGGTTTCCACTCACATCTGCCTTTTGACAAGTGAAGAGTTCTCATGTTCTGCGGTATTCATCACGGTTCACACACTTATGTTACGTCTCTATGTCGATGATGATAATAATAATACATGTCATTTAGCTGACGCTTTTATCCAAAGCCACTTACAATTCATATCTAAACATGACTTATACGTTTTGCCCGGGGAGCAATTAGAAGTTAGGGATCTTGCTCAGGGACACTTCGACATGGCACATGGGGCAGCCAGGATTTGAACCACCAACCTTGCAGTTCCCAGCACATCCTACATGCACCACTATGACCAGAGAGGAGATGTTGAGACAAACATCCAATTTAGGGCGGATCAGTCAGACAGTTCTATCGCGCAATCTCTCTTCTCTGTTGTTGCGTGACTCCTTGACTTACTTACAAGCAATCCAATCAGATGCCCGTGGTGTAATCAGCCAGCAACACCGAATGATTACGCGTGTAAAGGGATTCATGTGAGTATCCTTGACATTCACTTGGTCTCGGGGGAGCCAAGACCTCTAAATATGAGTAACTTTGCCATCAGCTCGCAAAGAAATGTACATTAAGTCGTACATCTTATATCTTAAAATTCAAATGAAGTAGACCTTTGCATATTTACTTTACGTTAATGTAATTGGTGTGGTTTCAGCTACTACGTCAATTATGACAAAAAATGTTATTACATTTCACAGTGAACACAGTTTTTCTCCTTGGGGCTTTTTCTTGGTTAATTACAAACCGTCCCTTAATTGATATTCACAGACTGTGTGATTCAACTTCAAATAATGAAAAAAATAAACCTACTCACTTACTTGGTATTCGGCCGAGCAGATAGTGTCCAATTTCCAAAATATATCTGCATAGTTCTGAATAGTCCACATACCTTTGGGCTTATTACTATTCATCTGGACCATTTCCTTTTTAGTTTTCACATAATTGCGCCACAATGTATTAACTATATAAAAAAAAGTGTTTTTATTTATAAAATAATTACATATCACTTTACTCATTGTAAACATATTTTAAGAAAAGTATATTTATTTCAAATATTAAAATTGAAGCTTTGAACAGCAAATGTCGAGTCCACGTGTCCTTCGGTCGGTTCCTCTTTCTTTTTTCTTTTTTCTTTCTCACCAGCAGGTGCTCTAGCTGATAGATTATAGATTCACATTTGCCTGTACATTCATTGTCTTTGCAGCCTACTTTCGGTCACACATTTGTATCCAAAACAGTATGGTAACTTAAAGGTGACACTTTGAGCCACATCTAAAATGAGCAGAGGCCTTCAATATTTCATGAGCCACGGAGCTTTCATTGTCAGCCGTTCATTGATCGAGTGAGTGTTCTCCAGGGTTCTCATTCAAGTGTTGATGGATCTCAAGTTTGGATGGATCTCCGAGCATTCTGTGTTTATGACCCACACCGGCACGAATATCATGTTTCATCGATGTGGTTCGCTTGTAGGTTTGACACACAGGGCACTGGAGGTGGATGTCAGTCAGGGGCATCCGTCCCATTTGTAAACAGATCTCAAACAGACCATCAATTAATACATCTCAGCCGTGGTGACCACAATCAATATTCATCAGATGTCTCTAAGGCACTGTACAGAGAGGAAGTGAACAAAGCAGTTTGTCTGTCCGATGATGAATCTGTGTGTTTTTCACACCCACATGTTTCCTAAACATCTATTGACTTTTATTTCACTCTGGGGGAGCAGCATTCATCTGTTCCAAGCAGCCTGCAGGGAGTCCGTACAGGTTGTTTCCATGAGCCCATATGCTGTTATTCAATGGAGGATGCTGTGTATGTAACAACCTAATCATTTACCAACTTTATGGAAAACCATATGGCCAATCTGCATCCAGTGTCAAAGTCAATAGGTTACATGAATTGGGAACATAGTTCTGCATAAAGCAAGAATCATCCACACATCCATACGCATGTTTCTCGTATGAATCTTTTCAGGCAGGAAGGCATGTGCACCGAAGTGTGCAGGGTTTCATTATTTCAAAGTCAAACAGACTCAAAGGGTTGAGTTTAAGATCTTGGGGAATGTGTTTATTCACACACTGTCAGTTTGTTATGCAACCGAAAGAGATACAAGGTTATAATTACTGAACTGTGAGGCGGATGGCAGATCCATTTTGTTGCATCTCCCCCCTCCCCTGTTAGCAGTCTTTGTTGCAACTAACAAAAGCTGCATTTACATTCAGTGTTTCGTATCCAAACTCATTATGTGTGAAGACGAGGTTGATCAAATATGATCATGATGTTAATATGATGGTTTTTTCTTCCCTCGTAAAATCATCAAACACAGTTTGAGTCAAAATTTTGAGTCCAAATTTTGATTTATAACAAGCAAGATACTGAAATTCCAGCAGATAAAACAGCAAAGTTCACGGCAGAGCGAAAGCAGCTGTGTATCGGTGTAGCAGCCGAGCCTGTGACATCACTGTAGCCAATCAATCCCTAGTAGAGACATCATTTTTTCATTTTTTAAGGCCCAGCCTTAAAAATGAGCCACAGAAAGTCTGTTTCGGTCTGATGGTGTTCTCACTCTTATTGCCTGACGCTTGAGGTTTGGAAATTCTGTTTTGTAAATACAAACAAATTGACGAAACCGTATGGGTGGAACTGTCATGACGCAAACGGTCCTCCATTATTTCCAGACATTTTAGATCAGAAAGAATCCCTATTGTCCGATGCAACTGCGTCCATAAACTCTGCGATAGAATTATCACGTAGTGCCACACACATTGGCAAAACCTGGATAGAAAACCATCATTTAACAGATAAAAGAAAAGTTGAAAAACAGGAATGTTAAGTCCACTTCGTCTGTGCTAGTGCCTGCGTCCTTCCAGCTATCTCTGCACGCTCTCTCTCTCTCTCTCTCTCTCTACTGCTTTCCCTCTTTCACACCACAAACAGACCCGCACACACAAACACACACACACACGCACACACACACACACACGTCAGTTGAAAAATAATGATATGTCAATAATGTTCTCACACCTCACGTATCCTGCAGCTTCTGTCCGACCGCTCTGTGACACATTGATTTCTCTTCTTTACGAAGCGGAGACGGCAGGGTTGCGTGTGCGTGTGATCCCGGCTTTGTCTCACAGCGCCGTCTCTGGAGCCTTGTGGAAATGATAGCATGTATTGGGTGTGTGTGTGTGTGTGTGTGGGGGGCAGTAGTTTGAGTGACCTTCAGCAACCATTAAAGATATGGCTGCGTGGATCATGGTTTCTCTGTAACTTCACAAAGGTGACAAGTCGGTAATGTCTTTCCAGCTGTAATGAATGTGATACGCAAGTTGCTTCACTGTAAAGGCCCAGTGATCGCTGCAGCGTTAAAGCTTTTAACATATCTGTGAGGGATCACTTGACAGAATGATGAAGATACATGGCATACTGTATACGAAATAATTACTATTGTTGGATGTTAGCTTTCCTGAAAACTATCCTACATTTCCTTTTATTAAGATGTCTTTCCCTCTTTTTTATTTTGACCTTTAAAGTCACTGAGGCAAACGTCAACGCTATAAAGAGTTGTGGCTCTATATAAATACAATATGCCAACCCAAGATGAAAACCCAAGATGAACACCATAATAGGATTGAAGATATAGGAAATACAGACTCCCTTTTAGTTTCTTCCTCTTACTGCCAGCTTTTGGAAAGAGCAAGATGGAAATGATTGGACAGAAAATGCTACTTAAATCTGCGTTTTTACAATAAAGTCTCACTGAAGTTCACAGACAATTAATGAGGGATTTGAAGAACGATAGTTGTGCAGGAGAGGCTACACAGCCAACACCAAATTTTGCAGCAGAAGTGGAATGGATCTCCTCAAGCATTTATGGAACTCTTTGCATGTTTGATCTAATGTATTGTTCATGTGCACATTGAATATCTCTTCTCTTTCAGTCAGATACACTGATGCTGTGTTTGGGCTTTATTCTTTCACTCTCCTCTATCTGCTCTTTTTCTATTTAACGTCATCCTTTTCCTAGGACTAGTAGATGGAAAAAGACAGAATGAGACATTTCTATACTCTAATTGGGAAAGCGCTCGTTGGAGCTCCAAGGTCAAAAGTGCTGTGGTCCCCTCTCGGGCTAATCTGCAGACAAATGGGATTAGCGTGGGATTCTCAGAGCTCACGCTGCTCACAGAAAACCGACGCCTTCCACAGATTTTGGTTCCGGTAGCCAAGAATTTTTTTTTTCTCTTTTGGGTGAAGAACCACATGAAAAACCACATGTGACACCAATTGTTTAATAAGTACTGTGAATCATCCACAAGTAAATGTTCCACTGTAACTCTTGCATCGCAAGAATGGAAAGTTTATCGGATGCACGGTTCTGTTAGCCTTCCGTTGTTGTCCACTAGGCTATTAATACACTGCATTAGGTGATGTTTTACAGACTTTCTACTTCACTGGACAGTTCTGAGTGGAGAATTACATGTGGGGTGACAAGCAGCATATGAGTTCCACACAGCAGCAGTTCAGGTTTAACATCACCCCTATCGCCTTTTTCCCGTAGTTTCACCATTCTATCCATTACAATTCCTATATAAATGGACAATGGATATAAATGGAGACCTTTCACAACAACATCATATTTGGCTTTGGCCGATTTGTTTTATTAAAACTGGTAAACAGAGTCAGTCACAGGCATTTTCTGGGAAAGTAATGGAACTAAATCCGACCTTAAATAAAGTAAGTAAACTTTCTTTTGGAAAATGACTTGGTTTCTGTGAAGTTACTAACACTTCTCTGTATTATAGCAACGTAAAGCAACACTTTGCTGTAATACTGAGCAGTTTTAGTCAGAATGCTACTGTGTTGACAGTGTAAGAGGGAGAGAAAGGGGGAGAAAGCGCATGAAAGGATGAGGGAGTATTGGCTGAGCGGGCACTGAGTTTAGAGGGCCTCATTAGAGTTGAAGCTTTATAAAAGAGGATACTTGCTAACAACCCCCGGTGCTTTGACCCAAGTTGAGAGACGGGGTCCAGAGACAACAGCCTCTTTACAGGGGGAGAATTAGGGGTGGCCAATCCGACCACTGGAGCTCCTCCTAGAAATCATTCATCATTATGAGAGAATTACCATGAAGATCAGTACCATTAAACAAACTGGCCCCGGCTCCTGTAAAGGATTATGGACTTTAGGCACACAATAAGTGCTAAAATTGATTTACCGCCGGACGGATCATTGGAAGACAACTTTTTACTTCTGTCTTTTAAATATGCCACAATACATCCACCAATTTGAGGCACAGACTTTTTGAACCATTTTCTTAGAGATTGCAGCTTCTCCATTAACAAGACTTCTTTTAGTGGAACTTGCAGGGAGGCTTCATGCAAGTCATAGATCTGTGGAGTATGAAATGCAATAAGAGGTTGCCCAGGAATAAACAAGCGATAAGATCAATAAAGTCTTGGGTGTATCGTCAAGGCTCTCGCTTCCCGACCTTACATCAAAACAACCATCTCTATTCTATTTTAAGGAGCATCATTTCCTGGTACTCGAATGCCATATTCTTCAACATACATTACTGTAAAAGACCTCTGGAGAGATGTGATTTGAAATTATCAAGTTAGCATTGACCTTGGTTTAAGACCGAGAGCTCAGACAACCTGAGTGGAAATCATTCTGTTTGGTGATGCTGTGTATTCAGTCTCACTGAGATTTTTTCTTAAAAAATGCTTGAAATGTATATAATGCAAGATTTCATGTGAATTTAAAGTTATCCATGGTATTTTGTTCTGATTGTATGGTAATCATCCAGCTGGTATGTCCTTTCTCATTGTTTAAGACAAACTTTCATTTATATGAACACGAGAGATACATAACTCAAATCAAAATCCAACATTTACCTGTTGCTGTCTTTAAAAAACACACCATTTATGACGTGGCTTGTGAGGGGAAGATTAGTTTTTCTTGATAGGACCCACCAAACCCAAATTTCAAATCCAGCATTAAGCATCTAGCATAAAGACCAGACAGTAACAACACGACAAGCTGACACAGTAAAGTCCGGTTAACAGCACTTCACTTTAAAACAGCGGTTTGTCACATTCATACAAATATCCCTTGGCGTATACTCAGAGGCTGTCCTACATTATCTTCAGTCACCGAAATGGTTTATTAAAATGTCAGAGTGAAACACAAGCGGAGGCAACAACACGGAGGCCTGTCAGTCTGTGAGAGTCTCAGTCCGGTTCTTTGAGGCGTTGACGTAACAAATGTCAGAGCACTGACCAGCACAAGAGTTCAGCTCTCGCTTTTCTCTGTACGATACCACGATCCTCGCTCCTGTGCAATCCACACAGCCGTTGAGGTGCACTGGCTTGGACGGACACAATATCAACAGCGAGTATTGATCACCATTTTCTTATGTTCAACAAGGCCTTTTTAGTCTTAACCGCTTGAATGATTTATGCCTTTTTGCATTGTCAAATCAACCTTTTCGAATCTAAAGGTCAGGCGCATGAATGTTGCATGGACGGTTCAGACACCACTTTTTCTTTGAATTGAATAAAAAAACGTGTCCCAACTTTTGACAATACTTTGCAGACATTTTCCTGACCATAAATCTATAACCTAAATGGATCATGAACCCTAAACTGCTGACATTTATCGCTGCAAAAAGCGTTGTATCCCAGCCACAATGACCTACCTGGGGAGAGAAGGGCAGCAGACAATTTGGACACATTCAAAGGCAGTGGTGAAAATCAGCCTTTATGATATTTAGCTTAATGCAAAATATCCAGCAGGGACAACAAACGCTCACCCCCCCGAAGTCTGCATATTACAATAAAGCATCACTGAGCTTCCTGATGGTCTGACACAACATAACAATCACGACCCACTGAGAGCCAAATAACATTGAAAGTGCAAAGCCAGTAGAGGCTGAGGAAATGAAGGGAACCTCCAACAACAGAAACACTTGTTTTCCCCAGGCGTAGAAAAGATGAATCAATTCCTGCATAGATTGACATTTAAGGAGTTGTCTTTCTCCCCGTGAGCTGGACAAGCATTATGAATACCTTTCCCCCAAATGCTTTTTTTCTGACAGTATTTTTAGAAACACTGTTGAACCAGGATGACAAAATGCCCCCCCAAAAAAACACTTAGCTTACGAGCACCGGGCCTGAGAAGAGACCTCATTCAGTGACATTCAGGTGTACTTTGAAGTATAGAATCTGCTTTGCAACCACCACCGACCTGCATAAAAAAGCACATGCATATTCTGTGTGACTCCCGAACTTTCGTGTCCAGCTTCATCATCAAAAACGTGTGAAAATAACATGTGAAGACTTTCACATGCATACCAGAGATAGACACTGCTGGAGGTTGTTCAGGTAAAGGAGATTTCTGTTCCACTGCTGCGGTGTGCAGCATCACAATGAGCCTCACTTCACAGAGTGTCTGAGTCGATACTGGAGCCACAGGAGAAGAAATAGAGGTACAAAAGTGAATGGGGGAGGGTTCAGGTGAGTGAACAAAAATGCAATTAGTTGTGAAGACACTGAGAGTGAGATTTTTTCATGGTTCAACATTCTTAGCGACAGAGAGGGGAGACCAAGAGATCCATGAGATCCCTATTTTCCATTTGTTTCGATATTTTTGATGACCAATTCACCAGTTGACTTATGATGGATGCTGAACCTTTTCAATCAGAAACACGTCAAGCGACTGTTTCACTCATCGGGATTTTCCCAGTGTAAAAGCATCTGTTTGAATCAGCAGCCATAACGAAACATTTAAACTATAAGCTGACGCGAGGAATTGTCTTGTCAGAGTAACGTGGTGAATCAAGGCAGTGTGTCGTTGTAGTTGCAAGTAAGCAGTTTTCTTAATGAAGCTGACCTTCAACAAATTGCTGCACTTGAAGGCCCAACATTTTCTGCGCTTGAGTTAAATCTGTTGCTGCTGTGTGGATGTAAAGGAATAGTATGACAAATTAGGAATGTTTGTTTAAACTATACAAAATAAAAAGATTATAAATGTCAGGTGGTTTTAAACTGGGCTCCGTGCGAGTCCACTGACTGGTGCCCCTTGTTGCCTAGCAACCTCATAGTAACAAGACTCCAGGAAGTCACAGCGCCGAGCTGAGAAACACAATTGTTCTGACATGAACACAATAACAGTGAAGGGAAATGTGTGTTCTTCAAAAAATCCTCATAAATGGATGTTAAGATGTGAAGTTGACTGAAGTATGACTTTCACATGCAACTGTAAAACTGTTTTTTTGTAAAGTTTGAACAATTTCAAAATTTGCTACAGACACTAATGCGTTAACAGAAAATAGGGCTTCATTTTTTTGTGCTGATGAAGGAGATGCTGAATGACACAATGGAGAGGGGAACAAAGGCCCGCCTGGATGTCACAGCAGGACTTTGGCTCTCTATAATTGAGCTTTATACAACCGGCAAACAGATTTTGTCACCTAAGAACTCAGGAAGGCCAACTGTCTCACCCGTTTCCAGTCAGGGGTTTGCAAACAGTTTCCTGACTCCAGCCTATAGTTGCCAAAAATGTCATTTTTTTTAAAGTCAGAAAGTCCACAGGTATAAGAACAATTTAATAGGATTCCCTTTTTACAGTGATCCAAGTGAATGTGCATAAAGATACGTGATGTTCAGCTTTCTAAAAGTAAAAAAAGAGGAACAACATCCTTCCAACCCAGCAATATATATAGAGGGAAATATAATGACAATGTTTTTTAGTGCGTACTGGATTACTTTCTGTTGTGGCAGGTGCACACACTGACTGCGTGTGATTGAGTAGAGATATTAAAATGCAGTGCTGCATTGATTTGCATACGCGTCTGATTAAAAATGGAAAGCCTGTGATTTTGACTTAAAGTCGCAAGAAGCTTGTCAGGGTATAATTTGTGATATAGCTTAAAAGATGGCATTCTGATCTTACCTTTTGACCAGTTTAACAACTCTGCAATCAAGGAACAATCTTGTGGTTTTTTTTCTCACCATCTTGAGACCCTCTCTGGTCCTAAATTACTCTTCAATCCGTTTCAGCACCATCAACAATCAAGTGACTAAACATGTCTGTTCTTGTATTGCAAAGGCTTCTTCTCAACATGCAAGAAAACATGACACCCTTATTGTCCTTTAATATCCGTGCTGCAAACAATCTCACTGACAGGTGAGCTGGACTGGAACTTTTATATCTTCGCGGCTGACAGTTTGGGGATCAAGACTTGAGGGCTCAGTGAAGAGATGAGACAAATGCAATCCAAAAATAAATCCATTTACATGCTTCCACTAATGCTCAAAATCCTTTTACTGTGAACACACTCATTTCCCTGGGGACTCATCTGGGTGATGGATAGATGGTGCCAAGGTAAACCACAGACTCATTGCTCTCTGAGGGGGAGAGTTATGGAGGACAGAGTGGGGCAGACATGGTATCTAAGAAATGTAAAAGCAAAATACCCTGTTAGGAGAAACAGTTATTGCAACATTCCCCACATATTACCAGTTTGATGAAATCCTTGTTGTGGTCAAAGGTTGATGTGACCTCATTTTCTGTGAGAGCTCAGTTTGACAAGACCTTAAATCCACCTGCTTTTATAAACCATTATGGACTCCTGCCATGAACAAGGAGTCAAGTTATCAGAAATTGTTTAAACAATCTATCCAGTGGGCAAACAAAGTAATTGTGTTGTTGTAGTGTCGTTTTTTTTGTCGTCACTATGGGTCAATGCTTCAGTTCCTATAATGCAATTTCATGCCTGGCAATATCACCAGCTTCTTTTTTCAGACTTGTCATTTAGTTACTCCATCATTACTAAAACCAATGACAGTGGAGTTGTACTGCGCATAACAAATAAGTTATCGTGACGCATAATATTGTAGGAAGGTTCTTTTTGATTTTTTCAGGCAGCCTAAAAAACATGAAGAAGCTTGAAAGGAAGTTTTGATAATTGGACAAATGGTTTAATAAAGCATGAAACCGCTGTGTGCACCCATCAGTATACACACACAAATATGTAAAACCAGAGAGAAATTCCATCAATGACCGTCGGGGAAAAAAAAATAAAATAAAAAAAAAATCACAATTTGTGCTAAGATACAGGAAACTACCTGTAAAGTGTTGTGGTTGTTAGGGTCCAAGATCACGCAGACAACACTGGGGTTGCGAGGTAACAAGTTTTATTTTTGCTCTCTTTGCATTCAGGAGGTAATTTGCTCTCAGCTGCTCGCTCGTGCTCCGAACCCCCTGGTTCGCCGCTGCTCACTCTCTAAATGCAGGGGAAGAGCACATTGCTAATCATGAGGCTGATTGCCTCCACCTGGCACCGTCCCCCGAACCACTCCCCCTCTCAACCCCCTGCAGCCGAGCTGAAACCACGCCCGCCACCACACTGCCGAAAACCAAAGGTAATCTATCTGAACAAAATGAAACAAAATAAAGAAGAAGAAGAAAAAAAGGAACAAAAGATAATACAAAACAGCAGTGCTTCTTATCCCAGCCTGGACTTACACCCGGTTTGGGCTTCTTGAGGAACTGGATCTGGGCCACAAACCAGAAACGTCACCAATGGCCACATCATTTTTCCTAAAACACGGATGACAAAACTACCTGCCAGCTCAATCGGTTGTCAACGCGGACTACGACACAGAAAGGCACAGCGTGCTGCCTGCCAGGTCGTAATATACCCAGACTAATGGTGGACCAGGAAGTAGGAGGGGCTTGAACCTACAGCAGCTCACTAGAAACATTTTCTCACTGGCTACATTTCCATGGAGTGATGTTTATGTAACATAACAAGGAGACCCGATAATCAAGTGCAGGTCTTACCTGTACATATCAGTCCTAGTTTATCCCGTCATTGTAAACATTATGTTGAGAATCTGTAAGTCACGCAATGCAATTTTAAAGTTAAAGATCTGCTCTTTCTTTTCTGAAGTAACACTTTTGGTGTTTGTTTGTATCTGAACCCTCTATTAACCCAATGCTTACCGCTGCACTGTCACAACGAATAACTGCAACGGCTCTCCAGTTACATGTTTGCATGCAACCTGTAAATCTCTAAAGATGAAGACGATCCAATGTCCCAACAGCAGTGAGACGTCCTACCTGCAAATGAAAGCATCACAGTCAAATTATTATGTGCGCTGCTTCCCCCATCAGAGCTTTATCACTTACACAGGTGTACTGGCTTGTTGATAACACGACATGTGGGACTGAGATGGTGTAGACTGATGGGCGGGTGACCAGAGGTGCCCTGTGCTCGCGGCAGAAACAACAAAGAAAGGACAGACTCCTGAAGAAGCCTCGGTATCACCAGGAGCGGAGCTGACAGGTGAGCGCTCAGCTGTCAGTGTACTTTGTATTTCAGCGTAGCCGTGAAAGAGGCATGTTTTAAAAAAAAAAATGATGCCTAATGCAACAATTAACATTTTCATTTTGTGAGCAAATTGACCTCATTTGAAATATATTCAGTAAGAAAGATTACACACATTGTCTACGATGGTAAAGAATACAAACCAAGCTTTAAAGGTGAATTTCAAATGAGCATTTCAATGAAAATACCTTTTAAATGTCTGTCACTCATTTAATTTAAGTCTAACAGAGACGTGTATGTTTATAATTATTAACGTTTATTCACTAAAGTGAAAACCGATTAAGAGAGATTTAGAGGTCCCCTTTTCACAGACCGTTGATGCAAAGCATTGGCTTCATGGGCCGGAGAGAACATGGATGAATGTCATGAACAACCAACTGCACACCAACTCAACCTTGAATGAAAGTTAATTGTTTACACATCTCTTGAAATGCATGACTTGACTGTCCTTTCGGTTGGTCTATAATTCTGGCCGTATATTCCTATTTCACTGAAGAAATAAAGGAGTCCTCCTGGTGGCTGATCACCTCTGAACAACCCCTCTGCTAATGATGCCACATTAGCTTCCACCGAGGCGACCGGGTGTCCTCGCAAACATACTGTGCAAAACACAGTACAATAAAGGAGAGAAGTTTGAGAAGAGGCTTGAAAGGAGGCCCGGCTGCGTGAGACACTCAGACCATTTACTCTGTTTACGTATAATAAAAAAAAAAGACGAAAAAAGTGAGTTAGAGCTTGTGTTTGCTAATCATCATGCTCCATGCGGGAGAGAGACACTGTAAACACTGCATGCTCGCAAATGCATAATTAGCATATTCTCTGCTAGAACCTGAGACACGAAAGCCTTCTCTGGCCCAGACAGAATCACAAAAGTGACAGCTATTTCATAATTGAACCTGTACGGTGAAATCTTTACGATATTCTAAAAAGACTGGTTCTCGAATCAGTTACAAACATAAGTAATGCTTTAACCTCAGTAAGCCTCTCAGGAGAAATGGCATTGCAGGTGTACCTTGCATGTGTGGGCATTTTGTAAGAGCGAACATGACAAGCTTTCTCCAGCGGATACAGGTGATTAGTGGGAAAGAAGTCTGCATCCTTAAAGCAACTTTCTGAAAGCCATATCAATGCTACTCTTGTTGTTTGTGTCCCACAAGCACAGCTGTGTGACTGACTATCTCTCCCCTCAACCTTTCTTCTTCTCTGGCTTCTCTCTCCTGGACGATCGGCCTTCATACGACCTCTCTCTCTCTCTCTCTCTCTCGCTCTCTCTCATACCAAGGGTTGGATCTGGATCTCTGTTCTCTGGCAAATGCTTCTCCCATCCCTCCCTCCCCTGTTTGTGTGGGTTTGTCTTATTCCCCTGATCCTTTCCAGGATATGTATACCCTGTCTGAATCTAACTTCTGACTATGATGCTGCAATGAACCCTCCCACCTCCCCCCCCCGCCTCCACAGTAGAGCAGGTCTTTTTAAAACCCCTCTGACCAGGATGCATGAAAACACAATTTCTACGACCTCAATTAGTCTCATTTTGACCTCACCTCTGCGACAGCCTCAACAACAAACTAACATAATGGGTATGCTGTGAACAGACTCCGTAGTAGAACGGTTGTGTTAGATGCGATGTACTGTACAGGTATTCTTGAATAAAGTGGCCTTTGAGTAGCTGTTTTCACAAGCTTTTAAGACTCCACTTAAAATAAGAGGAATACACCCGTGAAGTGAATAAAAACATGCTAAATATAAAATACAGCTTTATCCCCACTCGAGTGTTTCCAGAGCATTTCTATTTTGTCCGACATTCCTCTCAGGATTTCAAGCCTTCCTGCTTCAAACGTTCATGCATCACTGAACTCTACTCTCTTTCCAACCCGTCAGCACACAAGTGTGATGCCAGTGTTTTGTGGACCATAACTTCCTGAAATGCTGAATTGATTTATCCGGATCCTTTTATTTGTTTGGATGTAGTAAGAGGACACGCGTGGATCTATTGTCCTTCATCCCTTAACACACCATTTGCCCTGAACCAATTAGCTCTAACTCGTCTCCTTTGATACACTGCGTGGGCTATCGGCATCTGAGCAGCAGTCAAGGTCACACAGGGGCTCTTGACTTAAAAAAAGAAGTTTCCTACCAGATGAAATGCAACAGAGACAATGAAGCACACCTTAAATGTTTTTTAATTGGCGTTTCAGCATCATAAGCAGTGGACCAAGCCTGTGTCCCCCAATGACCCATTACTTTATCCCCGGAACATTTGCACCGGGGTTTCTCTCAGCATGGAAACATATGGACCTACATACGTGTTTAAACATACTGTTGCCTGTATTTTTTTTTTAATCTTATTTTACTTTATCTTATTTCATGCTTATATTTCACCAATGCAATGCAAACCAACTCAAACTCAATAAACAGCTTCTGATTCTGACCCTGATTCCGATGACAAACAAGAGCAATCCCTTTATTTATTTAGGTTAGTTACTGTCAAAAGTGGCACATCTGTGCCGGGTCACAGAATAAAATGTGTTGATTTATCCAGTATTTGTTTTGATGTTGACCACATATTTGTTGTATTGGTTTTGATTTTGGATACAGAGAAATGGATTGGTACAATAGTAGCTGGCTTTACTACTGGATTTCCTCACACTGTAGTTGGTCCAAGCAAAGCAAACGTGTGCAGTATGTTAACACGGCCATGAGAGAATGAAATGTGTCCCTCCTGAAAACTTTAAAGCTAAACAGGATTTTTAAGCAGCTGCTCAAGTTCAATTAGATTTGACCCCTGAAAAATGTGTTATTTTATTTTGCCAAGATCTTCTCCTCATCTTTTATCTGTCCCACTGGTTCTAGTGTTTTTTGAATATCATCCTGTCAAACAACTGATTTAAAACATTGATTCCGAGGCAGACCTGTCAAGACCTGTCACGCTCTCTCTCCAAGGAACATCAAGAGAAGTGGGAGCTGGCTAAAGCCTGAAGCTGTTATTATCCCAGAAATACAGGAGAATTCTGGATAGCAAGTGTTGGGTCCTGCAGCTGAAGGTGAGTCAAACATGCCATCCCGAAGCCAAAGGACCGGCATGCAATCAAAAAGGGTGATTAAGAGGGTAAGTCTGATTATAATGAGCCGGTCAGAAGGGAAGGAAGGAAGAAGAAAAGTAGATATGGACATGAGGGGGGTAAAAACGGGTCACTAGTGGGTGCATCTAGAAGCTGTCTTTGGAGCTGTGTTCGTATCACACTAACCTCCTCAGCAGATGGAGGTCACCCAGGTGTCATGGACTAAGAGCTACTATTATGGTTGATACTTCCAAGGTTCTCCATGTAATAAATATAGAGCATAAATGCATCAGCACACAACTATTTTCTATATAAAGATAACACTTTTAGCTCTGTTAGCAAGTCGCCGGAATCCAAGAGCCGTGCGGAGACAACGAATGTGCTCTGAATGTTTTGTTTTTTCCATTTAATACGCTTCTAGACTGTATGTAAACAGTCTGATGATTGGACAGGACAATCTAATGGAAGGCTTTATGTTGATCAATGTGAGAAAGATGGTGATTCAGCGTCTTGAGGTACAGCAATGACTTAAGGAATAGCAAGGTTTACGCAAGAGGACAAAGTTGAGAAAGGTCACTGTGAACTGAGTTGCTCGGTGTACTTTGGCTTCGCAAGACATGCAACCACCTTCAAAACTCCACACAAACAACCCTTACGTCTTTGTCTGCTCACACCTGTGTCTGTCTAGGTTTTCACAAGAATACATCTGTAATGACTTTCAGCTGCAGGTCGTTTATGTCCAGCTCTACCTATGCAGACTGCACTCTATTAAAGCAAGATTGGGTAAAGTAAAGTGAAAATTCAACACGACGTGTTTTATTTGTTCAAATTTTCAGAGATGTTATGATAAGATTGGCAGAGCGGCAGGAACTCCATTTTTTGTTTGTGTTGCACAGATTCCAGAATTCCAGCTCCTTTTTGGTAGAATCACTTGCAGTATGAGGCTCACGCCAGGCAGTAAAGTGTCTGAACAATTCTCTCCGTTTACGCCGAGCTGGAGAGGGCTGATGAGGAGCTGCACGTTCTCTCCTTAAATTATCATGCTTCAACAGCCGCCCAGATACAACACAATGGGCCCCGAATGCAAGCTGGGAAACATCCAGCAGGCTCGAAGGTTTTTTTTTTTATTAGAAAAGACAGAAGAAAAAATTAGTGTCAGATAGAGTATTGTTTTGGTCTGCAGTGCACAGAAAACAGGTTATAAAAACTATTTGCTGTTTGAAATGATTGACTGTTGCTAGTAGCACAAAAACACTCTTATTCATGTTACATTAATGAGTAAACATGCTGTATTGCAAATGTAAATGAATGCAATATTATGATGATATATAAACATTGAAGTAGTCTTGCCCCCTAAGTTTTAATGTTCATGGACCCGCTGGGTATTTTATTAAGATCACATTATCCTTGGAAAGATCGCTTTAGCCTTGATTGCTCAATAAACAATGATTATTAATAAACGGATTATCTAAATTCCAGTGCATACCAGTTGCGCAGATGGTTGTGATATATTAGAATCTCTTGGACCTAACTCGGCTTGAAGCAATGGACCAAACTGAGCCCATGCTGCCAAAGCTGTACCTGCGGCGTGCCGTGGGGACACAGAGCAAAGCCGACAGTCCGCAGATAAAGTAGGCCAGTGGGAAAGATAGTCCCCACTTTGTTCTCTCTCGATTAAAGCAGCTTCCAGATATTCAACATCACATTTATGTTGCAAACGTTGGACCCCATTTTACTCCAAGCATTGTTGTTGTGCAAAGGCTTACCGTACAGTATGTACAGTATTCATGTAGTAGGCTAAATCTCATTTTCATCTAATCTAAGTTTTCATGATATTCCGGTTGTCACTGACTAGAGGGTTTGTAATAGTGGTCTATAATAAAAACAATTGTTACAGCAAAGATACGACCCTTTTAAGCCTTTGGAGATAATAACTGAGTAAAAGGGTTCACACTCCATTTGTGCACTAACACACACACAAACAAACCCACTTAGCGATTTCCTTCAGAAGTGACACATACGGTATGAAGAGGGACGAGAGAAACACAATGTTTATGCTTTTAGACAAGGATTATAAACCAAACAGACTCATTCAGATGTTTAAAGACAATCTGCTCAATATAGAAGAGTCTCAATGATGGAGACCACTGATACAGACCATCCAACAGCTGCCTCGTTCAAAAGGAAATCTTCAGATTCAGTTTTCTTAACTTTTTGGAATGACTTAATTCCAATTACAACAGACATAAATATGAACACACAGTTATGGTGTTAGATTTTTTTTTTTGGATTTCCTGTTTTATTTTGTCTGTTTCTTGTGTCCTGGGCTCATTTAATTTGAGTTGTGTGTGTAAGCCTGGTCTCTGATTGAATCTTCCTGTGTGTGATCCCCTGCACCTCCCCAGTGTATTTGAATTACTGTGTGTCCCATGTCTCACTGAAGGTGTGTCCATTACGTGTATGCTCCGTATGAATTCTGTGTGACTCATCTGCCCCCCACACTTTTACGAAATCATGTACCAACAGGTCTGAAAAAGACTATTGACGTACACTATTGTGTACGTGTATTCACGTACACCAGGCATGCACAGCTTGGTGTAAACTGGTTGCAAAGTTACAGAAAATGTGTATTATAGTACTTTTGAATAATAAAAGGTTGCGCTTGATACGCTTCCTCTGAGGTTGTTTTTCAAAAATAATTCTCCTTCTCACACACAAATCAAATTTACCTTAAAGTGAAAACTTATAAATCAAAGTTAACTAGATCACGGATCTATAAATTAAGTTATTTCCTCTTGGTTTCAGGCTGTTCGGTTCTCCCTCTAGTAGCTCTGCCAGTTGGACTGGAGAGCATTTGGGCTTGCTTTCGTGTATAGTTGTGTACTTCACCATAGTCCAGTACAAAATAAGCATTTCTAAAAAGGAAAGTGTGCGTTGTGGTTTCTGTGTGAATCCTGCCTGGCTATAGTCAACAAACAGCATGCTTTTAGTTCATGTGAGCGTGTCCTAATGGATGCTGCTCTGCCCTCAGCTCATGTGCCGGTTACAGCCAAACGCCTCCATTGTTGTTCCAGCCAGTAGCCTTGTAATCCCCAATAACGTAGCAACCGCCCTCAGGTTCCCCCTCAGATGCCAAACCGTGTCTACGCAGCCCACTGTTGCCTTTGATTGCACTGCTTAAGCTGTTAGCACTATGAAGAGAAGATATTATGAAGATATTTGTATGGAGCGCCTTTATTGTTTGGTTTCAACAACAAGATAAAATTCATCAAAATGACTTCATTAATGTGAAATGTGGCGTTGTAATTATTTTATTTTCAATTTTGTTCATTGTATAATATGTTTTATTTTGTCAACTTGTACGTGAATTCAAGATCCATAATGAAATATCATTCAATCAATTATGTCCAACAATGACGGAGATAGATCATTCGCGGGGCTTTAGTCCAAGTAGGAGAACAGCCCATTTTATCACTGAACAAGTAGTCAGAGTGATGGTCTGTAACCCAGAAGATAGTACATTTGTCCCACAGAATTTGCATTTAAATACAACGCAGACCAGGACGCTACATTTAGTATCTGTGACAATGACACATCCTGTATATTTGCAATTTCACGTGTTAAAGTCACTTCTTTATGAGTCTAATTTGCATCTAGGTAGGTTTGTTTGTTGTCGTCTACGTCCATTTACCAATGATACCAAGCTGATGTGGTCCTACATTAGTTTATGTCTCTCTCTAACACATATGGACACATTTGTCTTCCTCCAGCTTTCTTCCTGTGCATCTTCTCTGGATATTCAAGCTTCACAGGCACATTACTTTTCCTCACTCATTGTGACTGCAGACGCACTTTGTGCGATTGACTGTTTTCTTGCATAAAAAGGGAGTTTGAATGATTGAAGAATGTGGGGAAATGTGTGATTTACATATCAGTGCCTCTTTGACAACGTCTATAAAATGCACATGTCACGTGAGTTAATGCTATGTAATGATATTCTCCTCCTCCCAGGCGAGCTTTCAACTCGGGTTACGCTGCAGAGAGAAGACCAATGGAAAACAATACTTTGAATTCCGGGTGACGTAAATGAACTGGGTGTATTCCACAATTAAAAAAGAAAGTAAATAAAGTAGCACAACCGCAGCAGACGATCTGCGCTTCGTCGGGAAATGACACGTAGACGAGAAGCTTCGGGTACTTGCTCGTGACTCATTCGGGGTCTCGGATCCGTCCGGTCCCCCTCCGCCACCAGGTAGACAGGAGCAGCTTCATCCTCGCAACCACCGCCTCGGACCGTGATATATGGGGCTCAAGTCCCGCGTCGTGCGCGCAGCTGCGCGTCCTGGGACGGATCCCGCAGTAAGTCCCGCCAACACGCACTACCTCTGCCTCTACGCGGACCTGAAACATGCGAAACCTTAGTCGGGTTGTCTCAGTCGGTGCCCACAAACCTAAAGAGGCATCCCCCTCGACGTGTGCAGGCTGTTCCTCCGCGGGGCGTAAAACCCTCCCTCAGCATCCGCGAACATGTCTCCGGCTCTGCCGCCTTCCAAAGCGCTCTACATCGGGATGGAGGTGGTGATCGCCCTGTCGTCGGTCATCGGCAACGTGATGGTGGTTTGCGCCGTGCGGATTAACCGCTCTCTCAGAGACACCACGTTTTGTTTCATCGTCTCCCTGGCCTTGGCTGACATTGCGGTCGGGGCTCTTGTCATCCCGCTCGCCATAACCATCAGCATCGGACTTAAGACGCACTTTTACAGCTGCCTGCTGGTCGCCTGCACGGTGCTCGTCCTCACGCAAAGTTCAATCCTGGCGCTCCTGGCCATCGCCATCGACCGCTATCTGAGAGTCAAGATACCCATGAGGTAGGCCTAGAGGTGACTTCTTCTACTTCCCAATGTTTGGTCTCTTTTGCAGAAGCCTTTGTGTCCGAACTGATGCTCGGACCGATGACACGCACCGGAGCGGCCATGCAGGATTTTAATTTCAGTTCCAGGCAGAAAAAAAGACAGTAATATGTAGAGTGATGGCGTGTCTAATCAGCTTTATTAATTCACAGTAACCACAAAGTAGGGCTATGTCAATGTTGATTCGACATATCTTTTATATCTAAACGGGAAACCACGGTGTAATTATCTTAAGTCGGTTTTTGTACAGCTTTAAATTATATTTCAAATGATATTTAGGGATATTAATTCATTATAGATTCATGTTTTCATTGCCAACTCCATAAGTGGCATATCTTTGACACATCATTCTATCAAGCTGTAAACTGGAACAAAGCAACGCACCATATCAAAACATATCATAATTGCCCTCTCAAAAACCATCAATTATACATAAGTAAATCATTTTTGTATTTTTGTCTGATTGTTAAATGTTCCCTCTCTAAAAAGTACTTGGCTTTAAATCCTAATATATATTTAAGCCTGCAACATATTTGTATTAAACATGAAAGGTGGGACTAGAGAGATGCTACTGTACAGTATGTGGCACAAAGATGTTGAATTTCACATCTGTGGGGAGGCCAGCTGTTGAGCTAAAAATGAAAAATAAGCGCCTCTTCCTTTAATACATCTGATAACGACTAAATATCGTCGATGGATTAAAAAAAAAAAAGTATACTTGACCAGTTAGAAGGAACGCTCATCTTGCCGTGCCCAGAGTTTCCCTGAGATCTGGGTCTAGCATATAATGTGTGATTGCTCAACAGGCTCGCTGATGGATTTCATAATTTCTCAAGGTGGCAATCTATGCTCACAAATAAAACTGCAAAAACGCACTGCACTTTAACTCAGACGACGTTTAGCACACTGGTTGCAGGGACATTGGACAGGAATGACAAATATAAATCACTTATCATTGCAGTGCAGGGTTTTTTCCAAAGATGTGTAACTTTGTCATTAGATGGAATCGCATTCTTTCATGATGTGTTTTGTTTGGCAGAAAAAGTGGTCTGGTGAAGGCTCAGTCTCTCTCACAAATCTGATAAATATGCTTACATTTCCATGCTCATGCCTTACAATCCAGACACTTATTTGTTCATCTGATTATAAACACAAGGGAATTGTTTTCACTTTCTGGTGAAAATAGGAGTGCTTCTCCCCATTCCACCTCTGGGCCCCGAGGGAAACAATTCAGCAGCCACTGATTTTTTATAGCGTAGGTGGTTTGGAAGTTCACTGTCGTGATATGAATGGTGTGTCTGAGATTTCTTGACCAAGGTATTACTAGTGTGCTTAGCTGGAAGATGGGATTTAGCAGGCGGAAATCCCTCGGGAAAGTCGAGGTAAATGGAGGACGCTCAAGTCCAAAAAGTATTATTTTTTGCAGAACGGACAGCTGATCTGCACGCCGACAGAGAGCGGAGCGTCAACGGCAGCTGCTGAGGGCTTTTTAACTAATGTGGACCTACTGCATACTCTCTTCAAACGACCTTTGAGTATTCTTCGGCCTCTCCTGTGTTGTGCCTGACTCACTGGCTGAATGCTTCTACATTAGCGTTAGCAAAGTTTGCCATGGAGCACGCATGATAACAAGAGAGATAAAGTGTGTAAGGCACCAAGAGTGTGAGTGTAAGAATAAGCTCCTGATTTAGACTTGTCTCCAGATTGAGTCAGCGCCAACTCTTTTGAAATAAAGGTTGAACTGCATAAGTCATCAGTCCAGTCTAATAAATAAATCTCTAATGACTAATTCATGGACGTGTCTAGGAGCAGACTATTTGGACCATGAGGGAGAGATAGGACCTTCAGGCCGTTATGCGACGCAGAACAACTCCCACAGTCTTCTGAGCAGCTGCTTGACGTTATCGTTCTTCCTAAGAATAGAGCCGGGATCCTCAGGAAACTACGCCGCCACAGAGCAAAGAGAAAAAGACAACAGTTTTAGAGTAGTATTTTGCTCAGCGAAGGCGTACTTCGCTTACATATTAGTCAATTTTAAGAAAAAAAAACTCTTGAGTAAACTGCAATCATACATTTGTGCTTTTTTTTGTTGATAAGTTGATATAAGCTTTGCTCACCTCTCTTGCCTTCACAAAGACGTGCATTTGAAATTTGATCATAGCTATTTTCTTGGCTGTGTCTTAGTTTGGTCGTCATTGTAAAGGTAATTGCCAGATCTTAACCGATAAACAAGGGTGTCCCCCGGCCCCCCCAAAAAAGATACAATTATTAGCTTAACAAAGGTAATATTTGTTGTAAATATTTTACAGTGATTTACGGTGAATATGTTGTGTTGGACAAAATTAAAAGCAAGTTCTTCTTCCTTGTTGTCACAGCTACAAGCGGGTGGTGACTCCCCGACGAGCTGGCACGGCCGTGCTATTGTGTTGGCTGGTGTCCATCATAGTTGGGCTGACGCCAATGTTGGGTTGGAATAACCTACAGCTTCTCCGTAGCAATACATCAGAATCAGGATCAGAATCCAAGATCAGTGACGACCTCTTGGTGACCTGTAAGTTTGAGAACGTCATCAGCATGGACTACATGGTCTACTTCAACTTCTTTGGCTGGGTGCTGCCCCCTCTGCTCCTCATGCTGGCCATCTATGTGGAGATTTTCTACATGATCCACAAGCAGCTCAACAAGAAGGTGAGGTGTTGGTCTTGTGCTCTCTAATTAGACTAAATATAGGTGTATATGCTGACGATCTTCTCCTCTATTGCTTTGTAGGTGTCGGCCAGCCACACAGACCCCAGGCGTTACTATGGCAAGGAGCTGAAGTTAGCCAAGTCGCTCGCCCTTGTTCTTTTCCTCTTTGCAGTCAGCTGGCTCCCTCTCCACATCCTCAACTGCATCACCCTCTTTTGCCCTGCCTGTAGTAACAACGATACGCATGCGTGCCTCATTTACGTCGCCATCATCCTCACCCACGGAAACTCGGCCGTCAACCCCATCGTGTACGCTTTCCGCATCAAGAAATTTCGCAGTGCGTTCCGGAAAATATGGAAACAGTACATGCTTTGTCAGGATCCAGTCGGTCGGCTCCCTCAAAGAGGGAGCCAGAGAGGACACAGTCATGAAAGGAGGCTGAGGCAGAATGATGATGATGACGATGATGATGTGTGACCATTGGCAGCTAATTGGATCTCTGTGTGACTGTTCGGTTTCACCGCACAGTTAAATATCTTAAATCAGACTTTGATTTGAACAAGACTGATTATTTACTGTATTTCTACACGTATTGACAAAATGAAGATGATATTGAATGACATTGGGGGCTTTTCATCAATTTCAACATCAATCTGTTGAACTTCCGTAAGTGTTTATTAGTAGCACATCCGGTACAAAGAGTACTACAAGTAGTGTATTCTGGATTGTGTTTATTATCTGACTTTGAATTAAAACTCATGGCCTTACATGTGAAATGGCCACGCATCGTATTGTCTGCTACATTTACATGCTTATTTCTGTGGCCTCTGGATAAAAAATGTAATGAAGAGTTATGAACTATTGTTTTATTAGTGTTAATCTGGTGAACAACCTGTGGGCAAGCAGGATGTTTGTGCAACCGCTTTGTTGCTTTGAGTTGACTAAATGCAGAAATGTCAGTTACAAATATTGTTTTTCGACCATTTGACAGAAACATTGCTTATTATCGTAGCTGAAAACATCATCTGTGCTTAAAGAAAAAATAACATGATATTCCTACTTAAATGAATGTCAACATGAACAATGGTAAAAAAAGAAGAAGTGCAGCCATCTATTAGTAACTTCATTACGGTGATACAAGATACAAGCGTTGTTTAATCAAGGTGATGGTTATCATTTACACGGTATAATGTACCTTCACTGTGCATATATCTTTAGGTCCCAATTCCTTGTGATGAAGTAAGTATACCAATGTCATTCCTCTTAAAATACTGACCTGAGTTGGCCTTTAAAATGAGTGAGATTGGACATTGAGAATACTGGCACTTATAATGTGTGTTGTTTGTAACTAATGTGTGTATCCATTTAAGTGGGAGGTACTGTATTAAATTCAACTCATTGGCACATTCTCTTACAGCTGTTTGGGAAATACGCCATTTAAGCGTCGCATTACAATATTTTTTTCGACATACTGTAGACAGATCGAGCCAGTAACCGATGTATATCTGGGCATATGTTCATCAACTTTTATAAAACTGTACTTGCATTAGAAGGTGGAGTTTTTAGAAACCACATTATGACAGAAATAGAGTCTCATTTTCTCTCTGTGCTTCTCTATATCAACGCTAAAGTCATCAAAGGTGGGAGGCCATAATTTGATGTGCACAATGATCCTTTGTCACGCGGCCGAGACAGCGGTTCACCGGTGAATAACGGACGAGCTGTTCCGCTGCAATGGTCCAGCGGCGAGGTGGAAAGATTATTCTGTTTACAAGGGAGAAAGATGCCGTACATTGTAGCTGAGGAACTTATCAGAATAAAAAAAAAACCTAATTGGCCAACTATGCGTGCACATACCAGGAATTTGACTTCTGGAGCCGAGGGGTCAAAGAGTCTGCAGGGTTTTCATCTCTGTGGAAGTCGAAGGTTATGAAGGTTGCACTGGGTATTACAAACGAGCACCCAATGTTTTTCCAAGGCATATCTTGTAATAATGTTTCCAAGTAATACTTTTCTGACTTTTGTGCTTCCTGTAAAGTTTTTTTTCTTCTTCTATATGCGTAATTTATTATACACACTATATAAAAGATAAAGCGTATGGTAGTTTCAAATTACTTTAGGGAGTAAGGGAGTTGGTTCTCGGGGGAAGGACAAGACATGAGTGCGGTAAATAAAATACAATTTGTCAAGAATTCTCAGATACACATACACAATAAAAATATATGTATGTATAAGATAATTCATGTCAAATATATTATAGATGTAGAAACTGTTCTGAATCACGTGCTGGATGTTCAGAGCGGTACGTGCTGTGCTGTTGGTGTGCTGTTTTGTCACATCGCTTAACTGAAGAAAGTAGTCATTTCCGCTGAACATTTTGCCAATGCAGTTTATGTTAACTACTGTGCTGTTGGCAAAGACGCTTCCATCAAACGCTAGAGTAAGTAAATAAAGTTGCTTTTATCAAGTTGACTAAGATTTTTTCTCAATCAATCCTAGTCATTTAAAAAAAAAAAATGTCCAGGGTCATTTTGACTTTAATACAACTCAACTCATTTTATTTGGTGAAGCCCAATATCACAAATTATAAATTTGCCTCAGAGGGCTTTACAGTCTGTAAACATGCAAAGTTCTCTGTTTTGTAAACCACAGGTCTCTGTAGTAACACTGTTAATTGCTTCATCGCACTGCAGAACTTGCTTTAACAGATTTATTATAAATATTATTAACAATATTATAATATTTCTGCACTGGCCAGTCAAAATGTCCCAAGTGAAAAAGGGGCAACAGTCATAGTCATGTGGGAGCGATACATTCACATAAATGGGCTTATGCCAGCAAAGTTGTCAAGGTCATGGTACATTTTTTTTCACAAACTGAAGCTTCATTCTATGAATAATAAATTCAAGGCCAGCTCAGGGACTTTATTCGGAAAAAAAAACGTAACTAGCACAATTATGAGGACCCTTGACTCTCCATATATATTTAACAATTCAGGTGGCTTAACGGCCCTTTGAAAATCATTACATACACAAACACAGTTACATACATTTTGTGGGTGACTTTTGCGGTGTTTTGCATGTGGTCAGTGCTGCACTCTGCTGGTTACTGCAGAATAGTTGCAACACCTTTTACCCGTTTTTCTGTCGTCCATATACTACACAAATCACTGTCATGTGCTACGCTATGTTGAGTGGCATATTATATTGTTTTATGTGATTTGTTTCTCAAGCGATCAAACCCTGCAAACCCGCCCAAACAGTACAACTATAACTCATTTCAGGGGATTATAAAATATGCTCGTTGAAAATCAAACCATTAAATCCTCTCAAGCATGTGTTTAAACATTGATTCAAAAGTTCCCAATTTTTGCAGAATAAATCACTACAAAAAGTGACACAAAACAAAGCGGACAAAAAACATGTTACTAAATCATTTATTTTGTGTATCTTAAAACCGTTTGTTTACAATCAGTAGAAAACTCTCCCCACAAAAAAACCTTAAACGTTGCAAAAAAGGGAAGAAGCCTCAGGGAGATCAGTAGAGGAGGTATTCCTTTATGGACTTAATGCAAGATATCAAAGTTACAAAATATACCAAAGGATAAAACAATAATATTGGCTTCTAGGTTAGAATGTTTCCATTAAAAAGATTTCACCCAATGTAAAAATTGCATCCAGTGGCCAGAATGCTGAATGAAACGGAATTCGATTAAAGAGACTCAGACCTCCCCGTAGCTTAAGACATAATAGAGTACTCATATTTATTTTGTTTACAAAATTGGGAAAGAAACACTTAAAATACATGCAATCACAGTTTGATCGAGCCCCAAAAAGATAAATAAGACCACGCCATCCAACTGGAGGCGTTTAACATAAGTGAATGTGTCGTCGATCGATAGACTGGTTGGTCGGATGGGTTTTTTGGGAGCGCTCCCGTGGCACGGCGGACCCCTTCAGGGACCTACGAAAAGTTGGGAAAAAAATATGGAGAGAAAGAAAAGAAAAAGGAAAGGGGTTGGGAGGGTGGGGCTTCAGAATGCGTACCCACGGACGCAGAGAGAGGGCCGAGCTGTATTTGTAGAAATACCGGAAGAGGCGGGTTGGAGGCGTGGTCTTGCTCCTGAAACTACGCTAATTAGCTTAAATTAATTGTTGCAACTTGTCACTGTAGTTATTAACTAGAGTTTTACCAATACAATTATTTAAATCAGTGATTATTACATGAGCCCCATAGATGAACCCATGCATGAAAATAAATATGCGAAACTTAAAACCTGCCCATTGATCCCTCAGAAAACTCTGGAGAGGATGATGATATTTCCTTTTACGTGTACAGAAATATCACTATTTCAAGTATTTTCTAGTGAAAAAACATATTCCTGAGAATGTGAAATTGGCTTACATAAATCTTTTTTTCCCTGTTGTAGACATGAGGCATGATTTCATTAACTAGCACCGTAATCAGTAAAAAATGGGATTATAGCTAGATTGTACACAAATGATAGAAATGATTGAAGTTCAGCATGTGATCCGTAGCATGTGAAGGCGTACTGCACAGCAGAGAGTCTGGTTTGGCACGATTCACTCCTTAACCACTTTGTCCTGGAACAAACCAAAGACATAAAACATTACAGATTAACAAACTTCGTGAGTCAGTGAGTAAGAACGGAACGGAAGAATGACTATCTATCTTACTCGTCATCAAGGCAGTGGCATAAGAGCTGCTGGGAAAGCACAAGGCCACAACGCGGAATTTCTTCAGAAAATAGGGTGTGGCTCTTTACAGAACCGAAAGAGGAAGCACTTTAAGAATCATTTCTTAGGTTACCAGCGTGTATGAAAGGGTAACTGAAGTTAGAAGGCATGTGCTATAGTGACTAAAAATAATGACAAAAAGCATTTTCTTCCTCAAAGAATCAATGTGCTGAACAAAACCCTCATGTTCTCTACTGACATCAAAAGTGAATTGCTTTATTGTGAATATAAACTCAGTTTGAGCAGTATTTAAAGTTTTTTCATCCCCGTGTTTGGTATCATAAATATTTAGGTGCCGCTGCTCTTGGTGTTCAAAACCTAAACCCTTCGACGTTTTTGCCAAACGCCAAAAAATGCGCTCAAGGACGTCCTGCGAACAGACAAACCGAACATTTGACAGATCAACAGCCGCCCGATTCAGATGCATTAGAAAAAAACCCTTCTTACCCATCCACCCTGCTGCATCACCCACGTGCCCACACGCCGGCTTAGGAAGTCACTCATGACACTCTGGATATTATTTTTTAGCTCTGGCGAGGACTTTATGACATAACGGCCGAGGGCCACGGAGGCTCCGATCAGCTGCATCTCTGGAACCTGCTGCAGACACAGACTCTGGCAGATGGCCTCCACGCCGTTGCTGAACGCCGTCTGAAAGGCCTGGGGAAAGATGAGACAAGGGGTCGGACATTACAGAGCGCCAAATTCCGGGTAAGGAGACCAGGGTAGGCATAGAAGCCGGTGCGGACTACATCCAAGACGCCCTAGTTCACTTCATTTGAAAGTTTAGAAAGAGAAAAATTTCGACTCATTGTTGGATCAATCTTAATGTTTAGTTTGCAAACTGTGCTGGTTTAATGATTTTCATTAAACAATACAAATCATTCCAGATTTGATTTTAGCTACAAGTTTAGATAATTGAGTCAATAGTTTTCATTGGACACATGTTTACAAGATGTTCTCAACAAAAACTGCTCAAAACGTAGACAAAACAACGTAACGATTAACTGCATGGATGGAAAACACTGAAAGCAAATGTCTAAACTATTTTTCTTTGTATTTTATTACAGGATTTTATATTTCTAGTACTCCCACATTTACTTGTGAAACTAAAAATGTCAAAACAATTCTATGGTGCATTTCCAAACAATTATTAGTTTCAAAATGTTGTACCGTTGTACTGTTCGAATGTGTGTGTGTGCGTGTGTGTGTACAGATACACTTTAGTGTAGGTAGGTATGTAGAAAAACCAGCCGCAGCGCTTCCTATTACGCAAACGTGCATAACCTCTGATCTTGTGATCGCCATTCAGAATGAGATAAAATCATATTGTTCCAACAGCACAAGGACATAAATAAGTAGAAAGTATATAAAGTTAGCAATACACATCCATTATTTTCCCTGATTGTACCTCTTTTGCTGCTGCTTGCTTCAGGTCAGCCACAGCAGCAATGAATTTGGGGTCAGCATTGAAAGAATCAGCCACAGTCCTCAGTTTATCAGCTATTATAACGGGGTCAAAATTGTCCTCTAAAAAAAAAAAAAAAAAAAAAAAACATGTAAAGTTTGCACATTCCAAATATCATTATTCACTGTACTGTAGGAGCTCAAGCAAAGGGGGGGGGGGGGGGGGGGAGGAGGGTCAAGAACAACAACAACAAGCTGTGGGTGCAGAGAGACAAAGACAGAAAGCCCTGGAAAAGAACCAATTACCTCAAAATAATGGAACATAAACCATTAAAATACACCTTGAGCCGGTTACTAAATAAAAAAAGCCCCCACTAATGAACAAAAGAAGATTACAATTCAAAGAAGCTCGATTGGCAGTACTCGGAAATACAAAACAGGCGCCCAGGAATGAACGTAGGGTGGAGAATAATGTGACGCACTTTGACCGTGTTGCTCGCGTCGTCTTATCGGTTAGTTATAACTAATATATTACCATTCAGAACCTTAAACGCAGGTCGCAACGAGCAGGTAAAGCGACGTCACGTCAGCCAATAGCGACCGCACTCGAATACAAACATCCAGGTTAAGTGCAACGTTAGTAACGTGAATTCCTTCTGCACGCCCGTGCGTGCGTCACGTTGACATCTCATTTGTAAGTGAGCGTTCACCTGCCCGCGCACCGACTCGACGCGGACGCTTATCTCCCGACTCGAGTGCTCCCTGACGGACACACGAACATTGAACGCACCGTCGCTGGTTGACGCCGGGCTGTCGACCTCCAATTCGGAGTCCATGCAACGTGCACGGAGCACCTGGTCCTCGTCCCCGAGAAGACACTGGACTATTTGATCCGTCTGCCACTTGAAATCTGCCGTGGGAGCCATTCCGCTGCCGATACGGAAGGTTTGCCGACTGAATGAAATGACCCGGAAGCGGTGGTGGAAGTGGCAGCCGTTCCGCGGTTAAGGAAAGGAGCCTCGCTTCCAGCTGCAGAGGCCGCTTTCTACGCATTTGCGCTTTGCCTCCAGCAGGTGGCGACATTCCCCTACTTATGATCTGCTCTGTCGCGCGCTGCCCCACCCTGGTTCACGTAGCATCAAAACAATGCAATTTTATACTGCAACATCTACATTATTGAGCTTTCTAATTGGCTTTGTGTGCAGACGTGTGAGGTGAATGGCTTGCAGAGACAATCGGCATCATAACACCGCAGTCGCACAACATGCATACGTGCCGTCAAACTGAGTTATTTATTCTCCAACAATGAGGAATTTGCACATCTCTATGAAGCAACAAATTGTCTTCTTCCTTAATTGACCATTCACATGCATGTATGAGGTATTTTAATCATGTTTCCACAACATGATGAGCATGAGAAGGTACAGAATTCCGCTCCCAGTGCAGGTGGTGGAATTATTTTTGGCTCCCACCATCCAGACGAATTAGCATATACTTTGGGAGCAGCTTTGAGTCTTAGGGGCTGTCACCTCTCGAGGTTCCTGTCAGTATATATATTTTCACACAATTTTACATTCCTCTCCGTCCAAAAATTCGGCATCCACCTTTTGGCACTGATGCCATCATTCAACCAGATCAAGTTGAGAGGTTACGCCATAAAGAAATTGCAGAGTTTTGGTTTGTTTTGTTTATTTTCACCAGATCTTATACTCATCTTGGAAGAAAAAAAAACCACGTCTTGTTTTTTTGCAGCACTCTGGAAACTGCTTTGTTTGTGGGGACTGACAGAGAAGATGAAAAAACTGGGAGAACACGTTTCATCCAGACACCGTACTCTGGCATCGCAGAGAAAGGAGATGAAAATTGGGTTGCCCAGGCATGCAATTCCATCTTATGAGAAAGGAGTGAGTTCTCAAATTAGGAATTGTGCACCTGGATAATCAGCGGTACTGTCACAATCGCTTCTGTGCGGTCTGCTACAGTAAAGTTGGTGTGATGTCACACTCAGAAGACGGAACATTGACCGCATCATCGATTCCATAGTTCTCCAATTCATACAGTGAATTGAATGAGGAAATGTTTCCAACAGAACCCGTAAGAGTAACCAATTACTAACAAGCCATTCATGCTTTTGTATTAAACCTACAAAAGAGATAACACAGCCTTTAGTTAGTAGGGTTGCTTATTTGGAATGTTTTAGCAGACCGATTTTGGAGCCTTTTCAAACATCCAAACGTTTGGAAAACTATCACAAACATACATATCCCAGTGTAAAGATAAACTTATTTTAGATGACATGTTTGTGATTGAATCAATTATAAAGAAGGGAAGGGATGACGTCAATGTGCTTGACATATGACAAACATTGAATGAATAATGTTTGAACGTCCCAATCTAATAAATCAAAAAGATAAAATGCAGTGGCTACATGTTGTATTGTTGTCATTCTGGATTCTGTCAGTCTGAGTTTTCCTACACAAAACCGCATTTAACAGGATTTACAATTGCAATTTCTGCTTCATTGATGCAAATAATTATTTCTGCTGATTTCTTTCCTCTGACATTTTAGTTATTATTGTGATCAGATAAAGCAGAATTAGACTCAATAGAGAATCTAGTCTAGTGAGTCAGAAAACAAAACAAAACAGGAAAAATACAAGCTGATGATTAGACACCTAATACAAGTCCCGCTTCTATGTAAATCAGGTTGAAAACCTGGACACCTTGCATACAAGGCACCATTTGCATTGATTTACATCAAATCAACAAATACACCTACAGAAAGATACAGTTTGCTTTGTTAAGGAAATGTGCAATGACTGTGTGTCTGCCACGTTAAAGGGCTGTGAGGTGTGATAGTGGATTGCAGGAGCACTTCTATCATAGCAGAACCATTCCTGTGCTTTTTAGGTCAAGCCAAGCCAGAGAAGAGATGCTTTCACTTCTTCTCAGCTCCCCTCTGGCTCTGCGTAATGACAGACCTGATCAATAGCTGCAAGGTTTTGTTGCTTTTCCTCCCTTGCTGGCTCCACTAAATGTCCCCAGCATGTCCCTCTGAACTGTTACACCTTGTTGCACACCTGTGCTGGGGATCTGTTCTGGTGAACTTTTACAAAAGCACAAATTCCTCATTTGAAATGGTACATTTTTCTCTCTTGAATTCCACATTTATTGATTTAAAACAATAACTAATATATGTATGTATTTGTGCCAACAGCCACTGTTTGATGGCCATTTAAATTACTAATGGGAAATATGATCATTTAAAAAAATATATATTATCACAGGATATCACAAGCTCAAATATTCCCTGCATGTACGTGTCTGTGTACAGAGTGTAACCTTTGTCCACGGCAGTGATGAATGTGCAGCTAAGGAATTATTAAGGAACAGATTAGACTGTGACGGACAGCGAGGTCACATCCACAAGACCACTTACGCTCGATTGTAGAGATCGGTGCTTGTCTTTTAATTGTGTATTTTGTCCTCTGGAGAAAATGGACATTGGCTGTCAAGAACATTAATTAATTGTGAAGGATTATAGACTAAGTCATCTTCCCTACTTGCTTTTGTTGTTATTAATGATCCTCTTCTTAACACATGGGAAGCTAGCGGTCTATTGACCATTTGGCTTATTATTTTGTCCTTTTTAATTCATGATTTGAACAAATGCTAACTTCTTTTTGAAAACATTTTTGTACACTGCCTTTTTTGACATGAAGATGTTTATGACCATGTTGGAGTTTATTTTTGGAGTAATACCATGGTGCTTCTGTTGTTCAGTGCTCCAGCTGAATACCTTCAGACACTGCGACCTCTCTGTGTCACCTCACATGTATTGCGCTATTTCTGATATCCCGTCCCACATGGAGTTAATAGTCTGAATGGGTGTTTTTGGGGTTTGGTGGATGAAAGCTGCCCTTTTGTCTTGGTTAGTGCCCTTTTCAAATGGCAAATCCAAACTTTTTGTTTTACTTGATATTTGAATGTGATTATAATACCTTCTCATCTTGAGCTACGTTTCCGTTGCCAAACCACATATGAATAGAAATAATTGATAAAACCGTAGTCAGTTATTTGAATAAACTTTGCGTGTGGTTCTGGTCCTAGGTCCTCTCAGTATAGGTCATGCCGGATGTCCACTCAAATGTGCAGGCTTACCAGATGTGCGAATCACCTCGGTGGACTTCTCTACTGGGAGAGCAGTCGAATGAACTCCTGAACTCCCACTTAATAATGATCAGAGTGAAGCCAGTTCCTCTTCAAAGGAGCCTGAGACAGAAGACTGTATCTACAGTCTGTTTCACTACCTGGAGGCTGTAGCCGTAGCAACTAAACTGTAAGTAGACGGGAGCAAAGACTAGAGATCGTGCGGTTAACAGCTTAACAGGTAGTAAAATAAGAAAAAGAAGATTCAATAGCACTTACACAATTCAGCTGACTGTGTTTTACTGGAGTTTGAATCTGTAAAGAAACAGCATTTCAAAAGAATTACTGTCAGACAGGCAATCAATAAAGCTTTTATACCTTTGAGTATCTTTGTTTGACATTTGCCCAGCTGATTGATAGTCATAGAAGGGATTAGTTCCCTCCTCATTGGCTCACATATTGAGGGGTGAGGGAGTAATCCAGCTGAACATCTGTGATACAGGCCACTCATCGGATGACTTTAGCTACTGCCAAGTCTCACAGCGGCGGCTTTCTTTGGTCTTGGTCAGATCATTGTCAACATCCCAGCTGATCATCAGCTGTCATCAGCATCCTTTCATTTACGGGAGGCTGTAGACGCAGCAGCGGCCTGTGAGTACGCCCGCAGAGAGCTGATTCAGAGAGATTAAAGGCCAGCCTGCTGTCCTGTGCGGAAGCACAAGTGTTGTTTGGTGTCATGCACTCGACGACACAGTGAGGGCAAAGAGCAAATCTGGGTGAGCTAAAATAGATGTGTCAAACAGTTTGCCGTGTTCATTTCAGTGGAACACTTTTGTGGCTTGCGTAGAGGCTGTGCAAAACCAGGTAGAGGAATTTTACGTTGGGAGGAGCTTCCATGAAAATTTGGGATCGGAGATCCTCAGTTTATAGTGAACATTTCTAATCTTCTTGATTAACGGTAATCAAGTCCTCTAAGGCCACAATGTTCAAACTGATGCTTTTTATTGAACAATAGATACGTTCGCATTCAAATAATACCATACAAATACCAGAAGTTCTGGTCCAGAACTATAAAATAAATGGTGGAAGGCAACTTCTGTGAATGTGGAAGCAATCAGCAATAAAAAAGATTAAGTGATACAAGAATGTAGAATGCAAACATGAAATCATCCTTTGCTGCCATATAAAATAAGTGGCCGTGATATGTCTACTTAAGTCGAGAATGAAGTCACTGTATTTTTATCTGAGCTTCTCCTTGCCTAACATACCCAGATACATGTGTGAATCTTCTTTGTTTAATCTGTATCAAAACCAAAATGCAAAAAAACAGCAGTATTTTCCAGAAATCTAATATTATCGTCACTGTGACGTTGCTTAGCAACCATTGGGTACTCTTGGAAGACTGAGCACAGAAATAGCATATAGCAATGCACAAATGCATGAAATTAATTATTTCCTTGCTAATTCATGTCTGAATTATTCTTTCAACCTGGGAATAATACGGAGAAGTAACTTGTCAAGAACAAATAAAGTCCATGCAAAGAAATTATTATTCTTATTCTGTCATTTCCTCTTGACCCATAAATGAAATATACTCCAGATAATGGATTTGTTCCAGACTAAATTCCAATTGAAATGTAGTAAATAAAACAGAGTTAAAAACCATGCATTTTCGAGATAAGATGACCACACAATGATGAGAAGATGAGACAACAACATTAAGATGACTGCATTCATTGTTTTTCAGAGGAGCAAACATCACCTGCTGTGTTCAGAGCACCATTACGTCAATGCTGAGAGGCTAGACTGCCAGCTGAAGTGAATTTATTTTCTTTTTTTCATTCCGCTTGGGGATTGATTTAGTTTTGTCACATGTGCCATCCATTCCACCACAGTCTGCTAACACAAGTATTGTACATAGAACATAATGCAAACTGAATAATGTAGGATGGCAAAACTGTGGATAATAACGTTTTTTTTGTTTCCCAATCTTGATGTGGAAAAGATAGAAGTAACTTAGAAACTTCAGAGTTATTGTTGCATACAACCCAGTGTCTCTGTAACGTGCTGGGATGACCCTGGAGGTCCTTAGTCGCCCCACATCCTCTGCTATTGAATGTTTTGCATGTCTGCAACCTCTATAGACAGGTAAAGCTTGATGGGATGCCTTTTAATTAAGTGTAAGATATTTGTATCTGAAGAATGCACTTTAGTTTTTTTTAATAAAATAACTTTGAAGTAGCTTTTTAAAGCATCAATTATTATCAATTTTGTCAACCATAGGAATTCACTTTATCCTTTACTCACTAAACATTAAACAAATGAAATGCAAGTTGCAAATGCATGTCCCTGAATGCTTAAAGATCCGATCTGTGTACTGCATAATCAAGAGAATACATCTTGGGTCACTGATATAAGCAGTGATTGTGCCAAGAACAAATACAACCTTTCATTTGGAGATGTTTCCAAATTATAGTTTGCAGGACTGAAGGAATGAAGGACACAACTTTGTCACCATTGTGTCATTTGAGCATCTTATGCTGATTGTAATGACCTATTTGGACTGCAGGTTGCTGTCTCATTATTTACCCCATTTTTGTTGATGGCAATGGAGACTAAATATGTAGATTAAATCCAACGGTATCAAGCAATAACTTGGCCTTTGGATGCAAAAATAATACTTTTTTAGGTTACATTTCTAGATTGTGTTTCAGCCTCTAAAGTATATTTTGATCCTCATTAAAGCTGCTATCAGTATTAATAAAACTGTGCGTCTACTAACATAGTCACACATTAAACTTCTGAATAATATTTAATCATTAGTAGCCTACGTTTCTATTTTTCTTTTTTGATTCAAATCCTGACAATTAAAAGAAATATGATGGAACTGACAATTATGTAATTTCACACACAGCAACTAGCAGCATAACATTATTTTTTTTCAACAACGAATTAAAACAATGACCACTAAAATAAAAGTATAACAACAAAATAGATTTTATAAAAGTATTGATTTTTTAATTGGTTTTAGTTAAGGCAATCCAATACAAAGCATTTCACAACCCATCATATGACAATAATCATGTACAATAAAAACCCATTCAAGAAAAGTAGGGAGTCATGCAAATCAGAAAACTCAAGTTATAAACCATAAAGAGCTTGTGGGATTTGACTAAATGAATATAAAAAGGTTTTGACTGTAACACGCTTATTTAGCTACAGTTTTTAAATGGTAAAACGAGAAATGTTTGGAGAACCAGGCACAAGAGAGAAGAACTAGCAAACCGTCAACAGAGCTCACTGCCTTGTTTGGCACTGACATGCATGTGATCTGGTCGGGCTGGTTCCTATTATACACACGGCGGCACTTTTCGACGTACCCCAAGAAAACATGCAGTCAACCCATCACACTAATAAACCAGGGTGTTAAGAGGTCACCGTAATGACATAATGAACCGGAGCGATAGGTTGTCATCTAAACTCAAAAAATAGATAATTCAATACAGCAATGTCCCCAAAGATATATCAAACATGTACAAGGAGCACTCCTCATAACGATGAAGTGCCGTTGGGATCTCAATGCAAACCAGCCGCTCATTCACTTTTAAATAGAATAGAATAGAATTCCAATCTTATTTTTTATTGACAACCGTATCGCTGCCCCCGCCCGTCAAATATGATCCTCTCCTCCACTCGGGAGCCATACCTGAGCTGCTTTTCAGTACAGGACTAAATGAAATGCAGTTACTGCCTTTCACATTATTAAGGTCTTTAGTTTGCTACATCAGACATTTACATTTTTTATTTTTGGGGTGTCCTGTTACGTTCACAGGTACAAAGCCTGAAGGCTAATTATGTGACTCACTATCAACAATGACAAACAAAAGAAGCTGGAAAGAGTGCAGCTGGGGAAGGGATGCTCTGTGACATAACAGGGAAGAAGATTTAGTGTTGTATTGTATTCTGCTCTGTGTTAATATCTTACGTATCACTGTTATAATCCTCGTTATAAAGCATCTTGCTCACTGATCATCGATCGTGTTCCTTAAATTTAAAAATGTGTACAGCTCCGCACTTTTGGTTTCCTCGTTGTGTGAGGACGTAACACAAATGACAAGTTTTGTTACTGATGCATGAAATTGGATTTGCAACCTGGAAGCCAGATGGTTTTTGGTTTCTTCTGATGAGAGAAGATGTTTTATATCGTCCAACATATGTATCCCCACTTACACAATCCTAGGGAAATATTGTGTAAGTAGGGATACAGCTATATTTATATATCCAGGGAGACGAGTCACAATTTGCCAGAGGGAGAAGAGAAGCTAGAAAGGGGCCCGAGTCAGACGCCGAGCAGGCAAGGATGAATAGACAGGGAGACATGAGAGTCGTCGTGACACTAAGGATTGCAAAAGGTTTAGGACAAGATAGTGTAGGGACACCAGCAATGGGACAAAGGTCTTATGTGTGTGTAAATGTAGACGCTAGGAGACAGAACCGGAGGGTCGGCGAGATGCGGCCAACCGACCAGAAAGAGCCAGTTAGACTACCATCGACATACCAGAGAGAGGGAGAATGAGAGAGCCTGAAAAGAGTCAACATGCCAGACAGGGGGGCTGGTGAGGGACGAGGAGGAGAATAGTGGGGAAACAACAGCAGGAGGAGAGTTTCGTTAGATAGGAGTGAAGGGGAGAGCTTCACTTTAATCTAATTCGTTAGTGTCTTTCTGGAAAAGAGCTTTGTTTATTCGAGTGCTGTTAATCTAATGATAATGAATCTCTGTGAATTGAAGAATCCAGAGACAGATAAAGTCAACGGGTTAGAGAATAAATAGAAAATAGTTAAAGCTGCGAATAAATGAATCGCACTGAACTGATGTCGCAGATGAAGATACGGGAAGCTGAAGTAGATTAGCACTAAAGTGTGTGTTTACACAGGGGAGGATTACTAACCGGCTGGTTGTAATGAACATAAATCCTCGAGCTCTGGAGACCACTTGTGAACTGTCTCCCACCAGAGACCTGTAACAGCTGTAACGGCTGGGCTGTGCGCAGTGTGAGTCTCCAGGGAGGAGCACCGGCTTACAGCGCGACGTCTATGGCGACAAATGTTTTGTGACTTAGTGGTTTCCACTGACATGGAGTCAACTCTGACTTTCAGAGGTGGTCTGTTTGCGACCGTATCTGGGCTGGATTAAGAGCCCCAAGGCGTCATTTACATGGTCCCCCCCTAAACCCAGGATCACAGCACTGTTACTAGTTTGAAGTGCTACCGTTGCTCTTATGTTTGCTGGGGGTCTGTCAATGATATTTTTAAAATGTACACATTTAGGGAAATGTAAGAAACTAGAATTCAACACACTGCATATATACTACTATTATTTGGTAATAATCATTGCACTTATTGTCATTTTAAATTGTGCTTTATTGGTTTATTTAAGTGTATTTTAGTGGTTGTCGATTGCTTTGCCAGTTTGACGACACCCATTAACAGTATTTATAACGTGTGATGCACCCTTTATTTATTTTACCCAATTCATGGTCTCTCCTTTGCTGATATGGAAGATGTATTACCAAACAAATGCATGTTTTTGTTAATTATGAAAACAGGGAATGATTAATTGCCTAATATTACTCTTATGCAGCTTTAACCTTTGCGATGGCAGTTTATCCTTATTCAATGAGATCCCTTAACCAGCCTGAGTCATATTTCCAATAATTTATGTCAAATTGCAGCTGAAGAACACATCCATTAAACTTGCATGAATAAATAGGGGTCTAGGCTCAGAAATAATAAATGGCGGCACTCAAAATGATTAAACATGACTTCACGTGGTCACATCATGATCATACTGTCCTTGATATAGAGAGAAGTTGGGCTTTTTATATCCAACAACTTAAATAATCGGTGACCACTTCAAAACAGATCTACTAAATGCCCATGCCATTCTAATAACATTGCAGAATAAATATACTGGGATATGGGGAAGTAATCTCATACAACATGCTCTTATAAACATTGACCGAATAAAGAAGAGTGGACGTGACACCTCAAGGTAGGAAATGCCTGATCGTAATAATGTATAGAAGTAATTCCCAAATACAAAAATGAATTCCAGAAGGAAAAAGGCGACTAAAAAATATAACTGCATTATGCCACACCAAATACTGACGAGCAAGGCTTCGGTCAAAGATCACATGTCCTGATACAATTAGAGAAACAACCACAAACAGGCACAAGTTTAAACCACAACATGACCCCTTTGAACCGACCTGCTGTCAAATTAGACGTGAAACAGTCTCTGCCTGGTGTTGGATTCAAATTTAGCGCCTCTCTCTGAGAGAAATCATCCAAAACAGTATGTCACAGATCCCCCCCCCCCCCCCTCTCCCCTCCCCTCACCTCCCCTCTCCTCCCCTCAAAAAGCTGCTCCAATAGTCACTGGGAAGATACGGCACAAAATTCAACAACCATTTCCTAGTGCGTCAGCTCAAAACAGGAGCTGCTGAGTTCCCGCTGGACTCTGAGTGGCCGCTGCATGCTGTCAGTCCTAAGTAAAAAGCCAAGAGGGGGGCTTCAGATCTGCGTGTGGTGGTGTGTGTGTGCGGGCGGTGTGTAGGGGGGCGGCGCCGGGTTGGGTTTGATGCCCCGGCTCTTCATGTAAGAGATGAACTGGTCTGGGATCTCCGCTAGCACATCTTTAGCCAGCCGAGCCATGCTCAGCACGTGGTTGCCTGTCCGGTCCATGTAATCTCTGAAGGGAACAAACTAATGGAAAAAAGAGGAGAAACATGAATATCTCTATGCCAATAGTCAGTAGATCAATTGCATATTAATACCCAAACTGTGTTAACGTAACAATAATATTTTTCTTGCATGCGTCAAAGTAAAACAAAGAACAAGAAGTGAAGAATGAACTAGAGGTCTCGTTTAACAACACCCAAACTAGTCCAGTCATATGCTGAGAATTATGAAACCTACGATGTGCATGAAACTTACTAACTTCTGTACAAACAGTGAGCAACTGCAGTTCAATCAGAGGAATTTTTAAATACTCCGGTTTTAGCTACAATGCATGTTTTTGGGATTCATTGTTCACTAAGGATTCATGTGAGAGAAAACGTTTCCTCTACAAATTCAATGCAACATTTGGTGAGTAATTAAGAAAATCCTACAAACGATTTGGGTAGTGTATTCTTGAAAACATATGCTTCCTTCTGTCTGGCATCATTCGATCCGAGGATTTTGGGGCTATTGTTGTGGTTCATGAAAAGTGTACGCAAATAAGTTTAGGAAGCAGGTTGGCAAACTCAATGGAAGAATCCAGAGCGCTCGTGTTTAAGTCCCTGTGTTAGACAACATTTGCCTGATCCTGCCAGCTTTAGGATGCTGATCTGTCAGTAATCCTGCACACTGGCTCCCCTCAGGAGCGAGAGGAAATACATGAGTCAATGTCAATGGATAAATTGACTTTGATTCAATTTCTTTTGTATTATTTGTCATAGCACGTTAATATTTTCCCAGGAAGATGTTTAGCAAAGGTTGTGAGCCACCCAAATCCATACAATACCCTGCACATTTACCCACTAGTCAGTCACTTAAATCTTAAGTTTTGACAACACAGGCGGTTGGAACTCCACTTTCTGTGAATACGACACATGCGGTTTCCTAGAGTGACTTCAAATATAAAACTTGAAAGCATGCTTGTCGCCATGGGGATTCACAAGAAGCGTGCAGATGTCCTAATCTGTTATAGGAGCCAGTGCGAACAGATGGTGTTTTGTCAGAAACAGACATTGTTCAATGTAGAAGCACAAGTGAGGAAACCGCAGGAATTTAAAATGCAAATGTAAAAATATTAAACAGTACCTACTGTAAATCCCAGATCTGTACCTCCTGGCTAGAAACTACATGAGCCCAAGCCTGATAAATGTTGTTTCAACTCTCCCGTCTGTTATCTAAATGCGGTTGTGCTGAATCATTTGAATCGGTTGTGCTGAACCTGTTTTGTCCAGTTCCTCGCCTCTCGATCTGTCAGTCACCTGAACAATGTCTCTCTCTGCCAGTTTCCCCCGCGATGAGATCCTTATGTCATCACCATCCAGCTCCACCATGGCTGCAAGACACAAGGTCACACGCAAATGCGCGGAGGAACACACAGACACACACAAGCACAGTGTGTGAACCAAGCAAGGTTGTTAGCATGGACATCTTTTGTTTAGTTATACACAAAATAACGCCGCACGGATTTAATCTTTCTTCATTGCATGTCTAATCATCTAATAAGTACTTCATTATAGTCTCTGTGCAATTAAGAATCATCTGTACTGTAAAACCAGCAATTAACCTCAGCCGGTTCCTATACATGTATGCCCGCATCCACCCACACAATCCCTTCTCCACTGACTCTAATTCGTTCCTACAGTGATTTTCTCAGTGTTTCTCGGAAAAGGTGCCAGAGAGGTTGATGCCGGCTGAACCAGTGATGGACTGAGAGTCGTATGAAATCTAATGTCAATTATTGCGCCATGTTTTAATCTGGTTAACATCCTTCATTTATGTAGATGGTGTGCAAAAATGGGATACTACTGGCGTTTTAATAATGAATTTGTCTCTATTTGCCTGCCTGCCCTGATAAAAATACCAGAACTGCTTGTGCAGCGGTCCAAGAAAAAGTCACTTTACCATCAAACTCAGCCTGACCCACTCCAACTATGATGATGGACATAGGCAGCTTGGCACCCTGCAGATAAGATGAAAGAGATAAAGGTGATTTACATTACGTGATATCTGAGAACCTAGTCATTACATGCTCCCACTTTCTCTCACAACCACCATAATGTTCTGTATCACACTTGTCGAATAACCTTTAATTAAGACTACACTCCCAAAGAGAGATTGAAAGTCAGTAACAAAGGGAGAAACTTTTTTCACTCCTCTTTCCTTATCCACAATTTTTTTTTTATCCCGGATCCCAATTTCTAGGTTCCTGTCTTCTGAATGCTCCCTGGCTCTTATTTCTAGACGACACACACTGAATGCTGGTTATCAGGCGAAGGAGTGGAGATTAAACTCACTGACAACACCACTTTTTGTGGGGCAATAATTGATACCAGTACGGAATCAAATTTAAACTGATCAAATTCTTGCCCTGCAAAAAGAGCAGTGTTGCGGCATTACACACTGCGTGAGGCTGTTTAAGGCCAAAAGTACACAGTAGTTCACAGGCAGGAAAACAAGTGTTAATAGACACCCGAAATGAGGTCTTAATGAAAGGTGTTGCATTTGTGAGATGGGAGAGTAGGGAGAGGGAGGAGGTGCAAACTTCAATCAGCACAGCGACCATCCTCCGCTGCTCCCGAGGCACGTTTCAGTCAGACCACTCTGCTGTCCATCTCTCTTCTGTGTGCAAAACCAATGCCACAAGATGCCAGTCCACAGGCTAGTTTAAAACCTGCATCATCATCATCATCACACTGCAGCTGGAGGATTTCCGGATTGCATCGTTTCTCTTCTTTCGCTCTCCAGACTGACTATTCGACCCGCTCCGACCCGCTTGTTTTATTATTCAATGCAGACGGAGGTTTTGTTTTTCACTTTATGCTGGAGTCAGATTGACTGCATTGCATTGTGACGCGCCATGTTTGTGTCCATTGTAAGTTCTACATAGATGACAACCTAACTACAAAAGCTTTTATCATGTGTAACAAGGTTCTTCTAGTGTTTGTATTTTGAAGTGCATTTCTATCTCTGGCTCGAAAAGAAACGTGGCGCGGCGAAGCGGGCGATTTCTTTTGCCAAAGGGGTTGAGAGCTGTTCCTGTTGACACCACCTCATTCACAGCACATCAGCGTGATTATCAGTGTTCAACACAACTCCTGTCAGTGCCTGTCCTCCCACGCACACACACACACACACACACACACACACACACACACACACACACTAGTACATGCGGCTACAAATACACACATCAAATGCCACCAAAAATAAACCTGGCAATCCACGCTGCCCCACTTTTGCAGAGGAGATCCGGTTTAATGAGACAACAAAACGCAGCATCAATCATCACTCATTACTTCAACAACTCAGTATGCATGTGCTGCTCAAACCCGGACGCCATGCATGCGTTGATGGCCGTATGTTCCTGCATATCTTGCACAGGTTTGTGGATGCGTGTTTGGAGAGTTGACTGTCCTGTTTGCACAGGGGGGGGGGGGGGGGGGGGTCACCAGAGACGCTCCTCCATCTGCCTCACAGCTCAGCTCAGAGAAAAGCTGTAAGCTGCAGATTGAAGACACGATCAGAAACCAGCTCATTGCTGATCAAGTGTTTCTCTTAAAGTACATCAAATGTCATGTTTGACAGATTGGACTGTGTTAAAAAAGACAAAAGCATTAAAAAAAAGAAAAAATCTGTTTAAAGTATTTGTTTCTGGGACGGTGCATGATTATAATCTGCATATGTTCTTTGATCTTAAGAACTTAAAGATCAAAGTTAAGTTCTTTCATTTCACATTGCCAGCAATCAATTATAGTTATTTCTTGCATTTCTTACAGATTTATAATAAGATACTTGTAATAAATAACTAGATATTAAAATGTTAAGTACCAATAAAACAGGAAATACTTAATGGCATCTTAAACTCCATTAAATCATGCCATTAAATGGCAACTTTTACGGCCTTTTGTGTCGTGTTTATTGGGCAAGTTGACGTTGCCACGATAACCTAAAAAACAGCTACATCTTGTGCAGCCCTAATGGTGGTGTAAACGCTCGTGAAGTTGAGTGCATTTCATGGCCCCCGCCACTGATAAAAAGATAAAGCACAACAAGTTGCACATGGAAAACCAAGAGTATCAAAAGCAGCAGAGAACTGTTGTTGTTATAAACTGTGTGTGGTGACAGAAGTATGGGGCGAGCAGACGAAAGTATGTATACCTTCGAAAAGTTATGAAATGCAGAGAGACAAAAAAAATATTTCTATTTGTGAGCGAGGGCTCCAAAGAGAGAAAGAACGAGACAGCAGAGGGACCTGAGCTGTGATTGATTGACAGGTACTTTTCTGTAGAATAGCAGAATCCATTGCGACTGAAAACCACAGTGTAAAGAATAATGAACATGGTGTGCACATGAGCATGGTGTGCACATGTACATCCATTACAATGACTGAAACGCACCGAAACACCTGCATTGAATAACATGGAACCCCTCCAGAATGTAAATATTAATGCTAATTCAGGCTTTCTCCCACATCATCTTGCTTTTTCCCGACGGTACCTTCCAGCATGAATAAGTATGAGGAAATACTTTTATATAACCTCAGCAGTGTGTCCGCCCCCGCCCAGGGATCCGTAGAGTGATAAAGGGAAAGCAGTGCAGGCGTCAGTAGACAGAGGCAAGGAGATAGAGCAGCAGGCAAGATCTTAAAAGGAAGGTGTGGCTGTTCTAATGTTTTGACTAACAGTCGCAAATTCCCTTTAAATCCAGTCTGCTGGGTGTTCTGTGCTTGTGGAGGGCTGATGATGATGAAAAATAGGAGGAGGAGGAGGAGGAGATAGGAGGAAGAGACCCAAGAAGAGCAAAAAACAAGAAACTATTTAAGGCTGGGAGAAAGAGAAGATTTAGGGCTAAGTAATATTATACAATACCTTTTTTTTAGGTTAAAAAGGTGACACTTTGAACAAAAAGGAAATTATGATTGGCATAATACCCCCTTTTGTGATTTTGAATTCACTGAAGTGGGGTTTTCACAGTCTGAGACTCAGCGGCTCTCTTCTCATCATAATTATATATTTTGATCCCATAGACACTCAGCAGTTGACCCAGGATGGCTTAATTCAATACCATACTGATACTTTCAAAAAACACCAAATACACAAAACGAGGTATTTATTAATGTCGGACTCTTGAAGGTGGGAAAAACAGCAACAATTGATATATTTAGCCTAGTGAGCAGTAAAGCGAGTGTCTGGCCCCGTTCCCATTCTTACATTTACAATGGCCTCTTTGGTCTGGGCCATGTCGGAAATGACCCCGTCTGTGATGATGAGGAGCACAAAATACTGAGAGCCGTCCTGCACCGCCGCTGCATACCTGCACACACACACACACACACGCACACACAACACAACACGCACACACACACAAACAAATACAGATTCAGAGATACGCTTTTTGGGGGTTTTTGTACTTCAGGTTAATCAAAATGCCTCACAAATACTCATTGATGAATGAGTCCAAACCATCAAGTTTGAGTCTTTTATTAAATCAGAGAATTAACGTGTCAGACGATGGATGTTTAGGATGGTGCTCAAACAATGAGACAGTGAGAGAAGCGGCGTCAGCGGGCGGTGCAGGTTGGTGTCGTGCTCGAGGAATCCACTCGTATCATGTCACAGCTTGTATACCGTAGGTTTATTGCGTACTTTTGTGTTATTAAGTGTTATTATATGCAATATGTTAATACCACAGGGCCATCTTGTTCCATCTGCCAAATCCGCCACTAGATGTCTGAATTTCCTGAATTCCTATTCAAGCATGTTAGATCCTGTTTGTGGTGTCTGGCAGGACAGATTTTGTTGGAGTATTGCGCCAGAAAAGCGGCGGCCCAGGAAATCAAAGCCAAACGAGGCCAGCAGTCAAGAATGTTGTTGAGTGTGATTCTGAAAAGTGGAATCTAATGGAACATTATATTCTTGATAACCAGTACGCCATCATTACTATGCCATCAATACTTTTTCTTGGGAAAGAATTGTAAAATGTCTTCATCTCTCCACAGAAAAATAGGGATACTTATATCACCAGCTAACTTCAAACTGCATTGTTCTCTCACCTGGCAACATGATTCACCACAGGAGCAAAGTTCGTTGGCCCGTAGAGCTGCACTGTCTTCAGGCTCTGGTGGTAAGCCTCTAGGATCCCCTCAATACCATTGCAGTACGGATTGTCCATGTCTCCATTCTAAGAAAGACACAAGGTGAATCTCAATGTCATGTAGTGGGTGAATGCATTTATCAAATAAAGAAAAACCAACAGCGTTTATTCACTTTCAATAACTCAGTTGCTATAAAATCCACAGAATAGAATGAATAAATTAGCAATAAAATAGAGCTATGATTCAGTTGAAAACAATAAAGATGAAATAGACTAGATAAAGATCCGTTAATCTGAGGAATGAAGTGGGAGCAGGTGAGGTTGACTTTACCAGGGGAAACTCATGTGAAACCCGTCCATCAGGGGGCAGCTTGGCTCCGAAGCCCAGAGCGGGGAACATCTTATCGCTGTCGTAGTCCTGAATGATCTCGCCCACGGCCTTCAGGGCCATGGCGTAGGCGTTCAGCTGGTAGGGGTTCATGTAGTGCAGTGAAGTGGATTGAGACGGGTTCCCTGTCGACCAAACAAATCCATCTTGAGTATGTCACTTCTAGAATGCAAGATGCAGTTTGAGTGCAATAGTACCACAATAAAAAAACAGTTTAGTTTGCTACGGCGATGGACCTCGTCATTATCATGATTCGTCTATAGCACAGCTTTCACTTTCAGTCTTTAGAGATGATGAATCACGGCTTGAAATTCAGAAGTTTGTGATACAATGAAGGCCAATCCATTCATTAACAGTGGGAGGAAAGCCATTGTGAAGGTGATCGGAAAGCTATTAGTGGATAATGGCTGTTCCGGGGTACGGATTTAGCAATAATCGTTTGGGAAATTATAATTTTATTTAATAGCTTTGACTCACACCAAAGAGCTCTTCCTTGTGTTAAAACTTTGTAGCCTATTAGACCTAAGTGTGGCCTTTTCACAACCAGCTGATCTAACCCCATGTGCTTCCTTTTATTCTGAGCTAAAATGTCTGCAATAACCTTTATTGAGTGTATTGACCGGGCATCTAAGAGGGCAAGCTATCCAGGAAAGGCGATCATTAGAGCGGAGGTGTCAAAATCATTTCAGTTCCACTCGGACCGAACGCGGGACACCGGCGGTCCGACGGGATGCTGACAGTCCCACCGGCGAGCGGGACGGCTGACGGGGCGCACGGCCCTCCGGGGGTATGGCGCGAGTTTGTCACATACGTGACATAGAGTGACAGTGTGTGGACAGCATGTGTGCAACGCAAGCGCTCGGACATGCCGCGGTCAAAAAGCGCTACAATCTATTCTGCCATCCCCCTCAACACACCACGTCGTATCACTCACCATTGGATGCCGTGAAATCGATGGCCACAGTGAAATTGATCTGCGTTCTACAAGGGGGATGGAGAGGAGGACATGGGAAAAAAAATAAATCCAAGACATAGACCAGCCAGCAATTAATAACAATGTGATACAAGAAAGAAATGTGATATCTAAGACAAAGGAACTTTTTCCTATCATCATATAGTTACCAGCATATGAATATTTAAAGGGCTTTTGTTTTTATTTTGCTAAGTTAAGACACACTACAGTTGCTCAGTTGTCCAATATATTGCACTTTTACCTGTCCCAACTCCCATTAGGAGGTGTAGTCCGCTTTGAGACACTGAGCTGGGTAACAAGCAATCGATAGAGCACTTAATATGAAATGATAATCCAATTTTCCCGGCAATTTTATCTCTTCTTGCTATTTACACCATTGAGACAGCCCCCCCCACCCCCCGCTATGAGCCAACAGAGATGAAGGTCGACAACAACAACATGGCAGCTCCCAAAGAAGTTAGCACAAGCTGCCAAAGCGTCCGTTATTTTGGAATATTTGGCATTGAAAGCTTATATTATAGAAAATACGCTTTAGTTCTTCTCCCAACTGAATTCGGTAGGAGTTTGATTGGCAGGCGTTTCGTCCACTTGACAAGTATTTTTGGAAATTTGCTGGCCTTTTACAATCAGCTTCCGGTTTCAGTTTCTGACAAGGTTCTGTGTAACAAACCAAATCTTCTCTAATCAATGCCAATCATCGCTATTTGCTATAGATTTTTGTCCTCAAACACCAAGCCACAAAGTGTTTGTGTGATAAATGTCAGCGTTCAAAGAAACTTTACAAAGCTCACGCGTCTTTCTAGACTCTTATTCTGTCAAACTGCTCAGTGGCGCATAATATGGTCTCTACAGTCTTGTTAACATTTTGATTAACCTGATAAGTGTTCATTGAACTATCATCACACTATCATCATCTTAAGGCTTCCCTGCTTTTGATTAATTTGTATAACAAAATGGGTTCCGTCTTTTGATAACTAGAGTGGCTGTCAAATGAAAAGAGTTCCCTTTGCATCACGATAAAAGGTGTAACACTGTATAGTACCAAAAAAGGTCCAGTGTAAAAAGTGTAAAAAGCCAGTGTATAAAATATATATATATTTTTGTGCAGCAAAGCGCTTAAAACGTTTAAGTGACACCCTTTCTCAACCTTTATCCATCTTCTAAAGAGCGAGGGGCTCCATATTCTTATTACTATTACTACTCTCAAAGTGCCGGATCAATGTAGGGGGGCGGACTGACGGGGTGATGTTTTTGAAGTGAGGCCACCTGAGCCACCTGAAAGGCAACCTTCACCTCAGACATGTCAACCAAACACTCTGAAACACACGTCAACCTCATCAAACTAAAGCGAGTGGGAAGGTTGGTACCTGCATTGAAGACAGTTCAACCCTCGGTGAAGAATTCACAAAGTATTAACGCAGTAACACTACAGACAGCACATTACCAGTCAAAAGTTTGGACGCCCTTTCTCATAAATTGAAAGAAAACCATTCTGACTGGTTGACTGATACCATCTATGTGGTTCCGCTAGATGAAAGATAAAGGGATACAAGAGATTTGTGTGAAAAGCTTTTCATTTTCAGCTAATGGTTTAGTTTTTCCACAGCTTGTGTGTTGTTTACAGCGACCACTTGTTTTCTGTTAGTGCTCTGACTGATGCAATGTGTAACACCCGCCCAGCACCAAACAGCAGGCACACAATGTACCTCTTCAATGTGACCGGAGACACCACTCCAATACCAATGCTGCGCCGCGTCTGTGGATGTGTGAACAGGCAATAGCTTGCTCACATGCTATCCCCCCCAGTGGCAATGAAGTCATGTTTAAGCAGATGAATGTCATAATCTATACCCAATGAAATGGACCATTTTATTTCATGCAAAAGATTTGTTAATAATAAATAGTAAACAATAGTCTGTTTACCGCATTGTTTGTTTCTAATAGCAACGACAAAGAGGCCATTTCTTTTGTTAAGTGTGCAGAGGGTCATTCCAACTCACCCTCCTTTGATGTAATCTAAGAAAGTGAAATCTGACTCCACTGAGAACGAGAGCAGGGTCACCTGGAAATGAAGATAAGGAGACACTTTAGATTAAACATGGTGGTAATGATCTTCCCTCAGAAAACTGCCGCACTTGATACTCAATTTAGTTAAAGATGTGAGCCGTCTGCTTTTGGATGAGTGATGATTTATGTCGGAGAGAGGTTGAATGCATTTGTATGCATTGTATGCCGATGGCGAGACTGCTGCTGTCTAAGCTGTTGTGTGGATATTGTTGTTTCAACAGGTCTTTTGTTGTCGCTCAGTCGAATCTTATTTTTTTTCACAACATTGAAAGCCCAGATTGACGGCAGAAGTGATAATTAAAGAGGGATAAATACATTTATGAAGCATGTGTAGAGTAGAAAAAAAGAGCCACAGTCTCAGTCCTGGTTTGCTGCTTCAGCCACACTTACTGTCCCAGAGTTGACATATTTCTTTTTCTTCATTTTCTTCTTGGTATTAATCACCTAAAAAACAAGTTAACAGTACATGTTTTAAAAGCACATAAAAAGTCTTTGAATTGCCATTAGCGGAAATATCACTATATATAACTATGTAGTAAATCATCATTTAATAAATAAGATATGCACAGTTTTCTAAATGTATAATATTAAAATTACTATATGTACGCGCACACCCTATAGAGGTGTGTATAATAGTGTCATAATTATACCTAAGAATTAAACAAGCATGTAAAAAAAATGAAGCTATGCTCTTGTTTTTTATTCAGACTCGGAAACAAACAGCCAACCTCAAATGCATTTAATACTGAAATACTGCATTACTAGCTTATCGTTTTGAAACTCCCTATAATCTATTGTTTGCTTATTCCAATATCATTTCCATTACTCATCTCACCCACTTTTACCCAAATCACACCCTGTAGTTATATAACAAATGTAATGAAGGTGTTGCATGTGGGTGGCAGGAAGAGAAGTTCATGCCATTGCGTCAATGTGTGCAGTTTGTCTCTCCAACAGAGAGGACATTAAAGGGGACATATTTAGTTTTATACTTATATTTGGGGTTTCTGCTGGAAAATTTCCCCATGCTTTTGTGATCATAAACCACTTAATAGTTCTCATTCTCCGGGCTGTGTGAAACGCTTTGTTTTAGCACCCGCCTCTTTATGCCTCTCTCCCCAAAAAGCCTGCTCACATTAGTTTGCCGTAAAAATAGATGATGCACCTTTGCAAAAGTGTGTTCCAATCAGCTTGCATGTGACATTGGAACGGGAACAACATCTAAATGGCTTTAAATATTTTTAACAGTTTGTGCGTTAGTAGACACACCAGATGTACTGAAGGAGTTGATCATGTGACCCATTCAAAGAAGGTGAAACGGTGAGGTTATGTGTGCATGAAGTAACAGATGAGCAATAGGGGAAATTGTAGCTCACGTAAGAACAACTTCCACCGCAGTAGTATAGACTCTTCAGAAGTTTTTACATTCACACGCAAATCTTAGGCAACAACAATCGATGCGTGAGACATGCACTGCAAGACTTTCGTTTACTGTACCGGTATTCCACCAGCCCAAGAGCAAGAGACGAATGTCAATCCGGAGACCAAAGATGTCTCAGTTCATTACCCCGATTCCCGATGGCTGCTGGGCATAGTGACAGCCCCTAATTTAAAATGGAGGGACGGCAATTCGTCTGACACACTGAACAATCAGCTGATGCAAAAACTAAAGGGCCTTTCAGTCCCACTGGGAGGTAGAGAGGAATCAAGAGTAGCGTGTAATGAGGCTGATACCCAAAAGACAGGTTATTGTCGTTCGGCTGGAGGCCACCAAACCACAGAGGCCTAAAGCTGGACTGTGTTGTTTCACAAAGGGTCATGTGTGATGGTTGCCTTCATTCTCAATCTTACAACCTCGCAGATTTAGCTCCGAAAAAAATAAATAGTGATTTCACATAAGACTCGCAATTTCCGGGGCTTGGATTCTCGGACCAGAGTTGGGTTTGTAATTTGCAAACCAAGCTGCATTGTGGGCTATTAAGGGACATGTTTAGCCATTCCATGAGAAGTACTGAGAAATATCCATCAGTACACAAATTCCTGGATTGTGTTGCTATTAATCCTGTTTCACAACACTGCTAATAGCGCCATTTCTTTGTGTGTAGTGTGCAGAAGATTTACTTTGAAACTACAATCACCTTACCGTTTCAGAGTAAATCTTATGACAAGAATTTAAGCAATAACTTTCATGCAGCGTTTTCTGTAACTATAAATGCCTTGGTGCGAAGGATTATGAAATGTTCCAGAGATAGAAATGTCTCAGAAATGGTGTTCCAACACAACGCACCGTATGGACACATCCCAGAGCCAAAGGACAGGTAACACTCACCTCGTAGACATTAAACTGGCTCTGCCCTCGAGCTAGCTCCCGATAGCTGGTTGTATAATCCCCAATGAAATCGTGGCTGAAAAAAAATAATAAAAGGAGAAAAAACAATAGCGAGTGGGAAGAAAAACGTTGTGGGGGATATGTGATATGAATTACGTTACGGCTGATTGTCAACATTTTTTAATTGAAAATTCCAATGCGGCTTACCTGCCATCCCTATCCCAATCGTACACTTCCACCTTGATAGTTCTGGAAAAAACAAAAACACAAAATCGGGTTAGCAGGTGGTAAACAATCTTACCACAAAGTGTATTCTGAAGCTCAATCACACCAGTTAAGCGTTAAATGCCTGGATGTGGATCTAAAAGCAATGTCTGTCTGACAATGTTCTTACTTGATTAAGGTAAGAATTTTGTCTTAAAAGACAGAAACGAAATGAACATTGATCATTTAGGGAATATAGTGCATGTATGGTTATATGCATGTCATCCTGCCAGGGAGAACTAACCTCTGTCCTCTTCATCAGCTGCACACGCTTTTATCGTTTTAAAAAGACAGGAGACAGCACCGACAAATAAATGTGCTCCTATTACATGCCACCCTTTTACGCCTTTATGCTGTTTTTAGTGCCCATGACACGAGGGTTAATATCATGATTGAGTGCTATGCGGGGAAAAAAAACCTTGAGGATGTTTATTTGTGTTTACCTAAAGGAGTTCTTGCTCAATTTGTCCTGTAAATGAGTTCCATGGATCCAAAAGCGTTCCGTTTAGGTGGGAACACGGATTTTCTTTAGAAAACCTCCTATTCATCGCAGCATAGGCTGACCTTAATGCCTTTTGCCTTCATGTCTCATTTAGTTATGTAGGTCAGGCAGTTTGAAAGAGTAAACGTGGACTTGTGTCTACTGCAGCATGTCTTATCTTCCACGCTTCACAGGAATTACATTTTGCACAAAATATGGCTGAAACAATGTCCATGCAGGGTAAACAAAAAAAAACTTTTCGGGCACTTTCCCTCCTGAGGCAGATTAATCTCCCCCCCATGTCCCTTCTCTCCTCCCCCCTTTTGTCTCTCACAAGAACTGACACCCGCCCAGATCCACATGAAATGGAAGCAGTCGGCACATTAAAGCCTCTTTTCCCGTCACTGAGGAAATGAAAGATGAAATAAGCCCCACTTCCTCCCCGCCACCTGGTCCCTGTCATTCCGTGCCGACGGTTTGTTCTTTTGAGCCGCTTTTCAAGGCTGCGAGAGAAAGAGATGTGCACCGAGGTGGTGGAAACATGATGCTTGTCTTCCCTCGTGGAAAAAAAAAAGGAATAGGAAGAGGTGCGATGAACACAGAGAGAAAAAAGCCTGTTTTCTGCTTCCCCCCACTAATCCATCTGCAGCGGTTGGATTCGAATACATGCCATGTTACTGAGAGAGCGGCCATCATATTGGCTCAAGCATGTACCATACTTTTATTTTATATCCTCACTTAGAAACTGCATCACTCGGATAATTGAGTGCCCCCTTGAATTCTGGGAACAATATCCACTCCAAAGATATCTCCAGCTAGTATTTTAAGGCACAAACATGACTCATCTTCTGCAACGGAGGCGCATATAATTGAGGGAAAGAAGGAGGGGGCATTAGATGCGGGACAATCTTTCAGCCACAATGACGGATCTCTCTGATCTCTCGTTGGAGACGGAAATAGACTTCGCTTGAGTCGCCTGGGCTGGCTGGTTGTCAAGAAATAATGGATCCCTTTTGATGTTTTTATGAATAATCGGCGTAGGATAACATACCTTGTGTACAACTTAGACAGATGAAACACAGCATACAGGTGGGTTTGAATCATATATTCATACAGTAAAGAGACGATGATAAATGGAATGTTCCTGCTTTCTCTTCACACTCCATCATGCTTAACTTACTCGTGTTGGAAAAGAGCCTTTGAGGTTTGGGATTTCTGTTTTTCCTCACAATTGTTTTTCTACCCCTTCGCTCCTCCTCCTGTCCTCCTGCCTTATACCTGTCCTTCCTTTGAGCTTCTTCTTCTTTGCCAAGACGCGGTCTTCCAAAGCAGTGTGTGTATGTGTTTGCGTGTGGAGAGATGGCTTTTTCTCACTCTCTCTAGACGCTACTTGATGCCGCTGCCTGAAGGACAGTCTAATCAGTGTGCCACCCAGTCGCCAGCAGGACTGTTTATTATCCTTGACTGTGCTTCTAGGATATTCTAAAAGGTATGATTAAAATATGCTAGACAGATCATTTCAATCTAGGATTTCTGGCTGTTGTTTCCGGGCAACACCAAGCAACACTTGCCAGATGTTGTTACAGCAAGAGGTGTGCTCGGTCCGGCTGCCTTAAGCCTCGGTGCCGCCTTGCTGCTCTTTTTTTGCAAACAATATCTAATTTTTCTCTAACAACAATATGCAAATGCACAAATCCTGTTCTTTGTAAAAGTGGTTCATCCATTTTTTTCACTCGCAAAAAAACATTTAAGTGACCTTAAAAAATAGGAATAGAAAAGGCAAACACTCTAAAAAACAGTCAAGGGCAGTTGTGAGTGAGATCTAGTCAGTTCCCTCCACATCCCATAGGCACCGTCCTCTGACTTTGGGTAAGACTTATTTTAGAAAAGTTCCATAGATCCCACATAATAAAACAAATAAATGCATCCCACATTTGTATCACAGTTAATAGCATTTCGCTCCAGCAAGAAAAGAAAGTGCAGCACAATTTTTCGGGTCTTACAGTGCTTATTTGTCCGGAAAGGAGGGAGAAAGAGAGAGAGTCACGCAATCGGCTGTTAGCGGCGACCCTCGTCTTCCTCCCATTTGTTCCTTTTGAGATTCACTTTGAGTTCCTCTTTTGTCAACGCCCTTTACTGAAATCACTTCGCCTTCACCTTCTGCCATTTCGCTCATCTAGCGAGAAGGACTCTCGTCTAGTTAGAGCACAGGAAATCGGCAGTGGGTAATACTGAATACTGAGATACTACAGAGGTCTACTTCTCTCGACAGGGAACCAACTCAGATAATATGCAGTTGGATCCAAAGTCACTGCCTTTCCATCCAGGTAAAACAAATCTTGGTATTTGTAATTTAGCAGGTCCTTTTTGACCAATCGCTGAGCCCTGAGACTCAGACACAGTGTTCTTCAGAGGCTCATGGAGAGCGAGGAGACAACACAACTCTTCCGAGATGGCAGCATGCAAGATGGACAAGATGGACTCTTAAAAGTGCATAAAAGCTATCTCTGAAAATGTTATTCAGCAAATTAGTCGTCAATCTTGTAGATTTATAAAATAAATACAATTCAAGCATCTTTTAAGCTCATACAAAGATTATGATGCAGAAATTCTAAATGTGCCTCAAGAAATTATGTTCAAAATGGGTCCAAGTGATGCGGCTACTGTTTTGCATGAGTTATCTATCAATACAGGGAAACCACTTTAGAAAATACTTCAATTCATCACCATGGAAACAATCAAGGTCTTTACATTGTTCTCTACCGTAGTCTGTAAAATGAACATAGATCCTTCGGTGGACCAAAAGGAAACAATATTGTCGCACGGAAATCTTAGCTCTACATGAAGCTTAGGCGAAAATTCAGTCAGGAAGACTGGACAGGCGGTGACGTTCTCTGGAGGTCTCCTCCCCATGGGAGCACACGGCCAGCTGATTAGGGGCACAGAGCCAGCTGATTAGGGGCGGGGTCGAGTAGTACCAACCAACCAGACGTGGGTGACGGCACCGTAAACCAATTGCATCATTGCCTGCAAACATTTAAAAGACTGTTCTCTCTTTTGCTGTCAGTTGTCATCGCAGCACGCACCGAAAGCGACCCGCCACCACCCCTGACACCTCCAAGTTTCAAAACCTGTGTATACGGTTGTCTCAGTGAATTTATAAAGACTTGCAGAATGCCAGTGGCTTATCACTTTATATTACACTCAGGAGTTTGTGTGCTTGCATGTTATTGCACAGAAAAGCCTTCGCTGCCCTGCTCTGTCCCTTGTGTATAATTGGCTCCGAGTGGTCGGTGACCCCTTCTTGACCTTGCGTGTGATTGACTCACCTAGTATTTCCAGATTATCAAACACTTCTTGAGACAACCCCATCAATTGCTCTGTTCTTGCCTGCCTTCTGTGGATTTCTCTCAGCTTCCCGCGCACCCACCATGTTCTCCGTATTCTCAGTAATTAGGGTTTGACTGCGTAAAAAGAAGATAGGACCGAGAGCTTCGTGAGGGAGCTGAGAGAAGAGGCTGAAAAAAGACTGCGTAATGCCACATGAAATATTTCCCCTCACATATGTGTTCTGTTGTCATTCCTTTTTCATCTTCCCTCACAGGTCCATCCTCATTTAGCTCGCTTCCTTCCCCGCGTTTTAGATTAGAGGACGTTGGTGGGGAGAACTGAATTCAGACCCTTTTCGACATGTTTACATCAATTATGTGACAACTCGGATAAGCAACCCCTTGTGATCTGATTGTCCTATTATTACAAAGCAATAATAAATACACCAAACTACAGGCCATTAAGGGCATTACATATATATTTTTGCTACCATATTCCCTCATGTCATAATTTCACAATAATAAACCTTGGTTTGCACTTAACATTGACATTCTGACCATTTCCCAAAGCAAGCCCCCCATGTCTGACAGGCATCACACAATTTCACATGTATTGACAGTTTTAAACAACAAACTGGCCAATTTACCCTTGAAATTGGTACTTTTTCAAACAATGGTTGGAAACAATGTTTTTTTATCACACAGAAGTAGACACCAACAAGCTTCTCATTGCTGGCTTGCAGCTTTTGATTTTGAAATGAAAACTGGCAGAAGTACCTCGCTAACAACAGCATCATTAGTGTCTCCGGCTGACTTATTTTAAAAATCTAAAACAATCTAATCAGTGTCAAGCCTTCATCCGTTGACGATCTATGTGCAGTAAATCGGGCGAAACATTGTCTGTGCATTTAGCGCTAACTGGATGACAGGAAAACATACTAATATCTGAATTAAATTAGTTAATTGCTTAACAGTTCAGAAACTGGTGGTTAACTGTTTAAATTAAAACAGAAAGACAGAAGCTACTTTCCCAGGTAAAAGTATCATATGAAACAAATATCTTTCCAACACATCCACCACCCTTGCTTACTTCTGCAGACTCATTTGAAATATCTTTGTAATACGTTAAAGGGAATGTAATTTATAGGAGATGTGGCCATCTGGACGTTTGCAGCCGCTAATTACTCGAAAAGATTTTAACAGTAAATATGTTTCAGAGATTATATCTTGGGCGCGGAGCGTTGATTACTGAAACACCAAAAGAAGGTCGTTGGAGAGACAGAGGGACTCATTGTGCCGACATGTGCTTCTCCAGCAAAGAGCCACACTCAGGGACATAATGAGCACAGCAGCAGAAATAGTGTGCACCGTGTTGGATTGATTTCTTCTGGTTAAGCTTATTGTCGTACAGGGTGTAGTGAAACCTGCCATCATTATGCAGCCCGTCAGTCGAAGCAACTTTAATTTGAACCATGATTGAATTTGACAACTTGAGGCAACAGAAATCAATGAAGGCTGAAGATGTCAATGGGGTCAACAGTGTATACTGTTTAATGCATGAGCAAGTTCTCCTACCTGTGTGTGTGTGATAAAGTTAATATTGAGGCGATAAATGGAGCCAGCGTTTGATAGGAAACCAGCGTCTGCGGGGATCAGGAGGTGTGAAGAGCAGGCGGCGGTTGCATTGTACCTGTCGTAGTCGCCATTGCAGAGCGCTCGGACTGGAATAGTGAAAGGCTGCCACACTGGGTTTAATGTATTCTTCACCACCTCTGTTTTATGGCAGATTGTAAACCTAGAAGAGTGTTCAAAAAAGAGGCAGGCACAGAAGCAAATTATTATTTTTTAATTACACAAGCCAGGTGGAGAGATAAATATGCAAATAGGAGGAGGAGCAAGCAACTAAAGAGACGGAGGTAACAGAAAAGACAATATCAAATCCTACAGTGGCTGGCGAGACGCAATAGGGCTGTACCCAGATTTGTTTACCGCCTGGCATGCTTCCCAGTTATACTCCTTTTAGACCACAGAGAATCATTTATATTTATAAATACGGTATGTATATTTCAGTCTGGCTTTCACATCCTTTCCTTTGACCTCAAGTATGACAATGATAAGCAAATGGATTTTCTCCGCTATCAAAAATGTTTTGCCACATATATTCCTACAAATACCCCCAAGTAGCCTCTCAAAGAGCAACAAGGCACAGCATCGTTTTTTCCCCCCCAAAGCCTTGGATTACTACACAAGGTGCCTGGAGCCTGTTAGTCCTTTAGCTGCACAGACATCTCATTTGTATCCCCCCTCTGGCAACAACACCAGATACTTGCAGCACAGTTGTGGGGATCAATTTTCCCACCCTGTTATATATAAAGAAAAATACCGAAAAAAAAGAAGGAAGACAGCTAATGAAGCGCTTGCTGAAGCATTTCTGGATAGATGGAGCTGACGCTGCCACAACTGCAAGGCCCCCTTGGGGGCACTCTCGGGGGACATGAGGAGACGGGGGAGTGTTATGCACCACTTTGTGAATTGCTTCATAAACTGACAGCGTTTTCCTATGCAGATTATCTTTTTTTTATATTTTATTCTTGCTTTGATGTTATTTTTTAAATGTTGCTGTAATGGCGTCAGGAAGAGCATAGTCATGGGTACATTCCTCTGTAGCAGCCTGTGCAGATAATGCTTCTGTAACCTTAATGATATTAGGATAACGGCACTTGCAGCCGCCTTTTGCAACACAGACGCACTCACGTTCCGTCCTCGTTGCTTCTGTAGAAGACCATGAAAGGGTCCGACTTGCCAAAGAAGTCCTTCTTGTCCAGCTTGTTGGCACAGAACTGCATTGTGGCGCTGTCCTGCAGGGATGCATGGAGAGGTGGGGAGAGAATTGTGAGATAGTGTCGGAGGAGGGAGTGGGATAACTTCATGATTAAACAATGTAAGGTATTATTCATGTGGCCTATTTCACGCTTCCTCTCAGCTGATAGCAGAGCAGCAGATGGGGGAAGCTGTCTGTGCTGATCACAGAGGAAGATAAGGAATACTGCATGAATACTGTAATCTGCTATGCATCTATGAGTGTGTGTCCCTTATTCATATTTATATGGCATATTGTAAATATCTTCGCACAAGCTAATGCAAAATATTCAAAGTTAAGGAACATAACTGTCAATCAACATGATTAAGTAGAAGACTCAATGAATGCTCAAGTTTAGTTGGGTGATTATTTCAAGCTTTATTTGTCAACATGTTACATCACCTGGGAAACAGCTGGAGATAATCTCACTTTGTTTCACCAGGGCTGTAAATCTAGTAAGACTCCATATCCTGCCCAGCAGAGGGTCACACACAAGCATACAGATCGTTTTCAACAGCACCACGTACGCAAACACCCCCAAATGTACACACAGCTCCTGGAAATCTCTAAGAAAGGCTAGGAGATCATGATGTGATGTCATGAATCATGTCACACAAAGGAAAAGGGCTCTTTTTCTCTTTTGTATGAGGATGTGGTCCTATATGACTTTATTGTTTTAGTCCTTGTAGTCTGAATGTCACCCTTCTTCCACTCCATGAATTACCGGCTGTCAGCCTACAATCCACTACAGATTTATCTATACCAACAGACCAACGGCTCGCATTCAAGTATGCTGACATTGTCACAGCGAACCATGGTACTGAGTTCACCCACCTGCAACGTCTAACCCTAGCATGCATGAGTAATATGCTGGTTGAGTCATCAAGCTAACTTTTTCTGATACCTGTCACAGGTATCAGAAGAATAAAAAGCATCACATGGTTCACCTGATCTGCTTTGGGATTTGTGTTTGTCTTTAATGCTGCTTTGCTTCTTGTTTGAACTAAAACATGATGATCGCTTAATGATGTCCTCATTATCTGGGTAAAATATGTAGTTGGATATAAATCATAGCCAAGTAGTAAATAATTGCAAAAATCAATCCACCATGCTACTAAACGGATGTAATATATAGTAAGTAAAGCAAGTTCTGCAGAACCAGAGATTCCATCCATTCTTTTTCATTTCCTCCTCTCCGTCCTTGCAACTAATGGGACGACGTTCTGCCTTCCTCTCCTACATTTACCCGACTTCAAGTATAGTAAATCAAGCTCACAAAATGTCTGCTAAGTCATGCATATATCATTTTCACGTAGTAACTTGCTTTACTGGCATTACATTTGTCAAATTGCCTGGTAGCATCTCATTTCATGCTAAATGTTCTTAAAGTTAATTGCTAAAACTACTATGCGCAGTAAAACTGTTCAAGTGGACCTCATGTATAAGTATGATGTCAAAGTACTCTAGTCTATCTGACTCACACTATTCTCTGGTCTAATACAAACCTGTTCTCCTTGAGTCGCTCTAACAGACCACGTTCAAATTCCTCTATCCTCGGTTAACTTGATCCCATCTCGTAACTCTGGTTCGTTTTATGACCGTAACAAGCACTACCCTTTAACATTCTCTCATGATGCATAATTCTCATGAATATATTTATTGGGAAAAATAAAATGAATTTCTTGTTCGACCTCAGCATCCCTTATGCATCTTCTCTATCGTCAGCTGTAGCGCTTTCACCGACCCCAAAAATAATCACTTGGCCGCCGTGGAGGCGGGTTTACGATTTGTTTACTATTCTGCCTCCCTGTTTTGGGCTCTACTTGTTTGGTACGCGTGCAGGGACGGGGCGACTTATCTGTAGCGTATGGACTGTGGCTAATCTCTGAAACACAGTGGGTCCATTAGAGAGTGTTCAGATGCTATAACAGTAGACTGCGGTGCTGTCAGGGCTCGAGGCCGTGCACTGGGCAGCCACTGGTGCCACTAACGATAGCTTAATAGCTTTTTAATGTTGCAGCTTGCACCTTGCGTGCTGGCTGAGGGCCACGTGGCCAATCAGCAAAAGTGTGTGTGCCAGGTTGTGAGAGACGGTGTGAGTGAGTAAGAGCAGAGGGTGTTGAATGGCCATTTAAATTCCTTTATGCATCTAACTAAAAGGTCCTCACTGTGTCTTTATCTCACATAGCCAGGCACCACTCGGCACACACTTCCCTCTGACATACTCACGATCCACTCCGCCTGCGGCAGCGCGAACAACTTGATCTGCAATCCCGCTCCTATTCCTCGACAAACGCAATCCACGTGTGCGCCATTTGCAACATCCCTGCTGAAGGTCCGTTCTCTTAAAAACACTCCTTTACTCCTGGGGAATGTTGACAATTTGATTGCCTCCCCCATTATGGTAAAAATAAAATATGCACCTAAAAAGTATGGAGGTTTTTCTCCATATTGACAGATGCATGACCCCCCACCGTGATATATATTATATTTTGATATTCAGATCGCCAGAAATCTGCAAGAAGTTTAGCAAGAGGGCAGCATGTGTTCACTGGGACGACAACAGAACCAAGCCGTTGGCCACATAGTTCGCTCTATAGGAATAAAGTGAGCTCGCTGATCAAGTAGCTCACAAAGTAAACGCAGCTTGAAATTCAAAGGGACAGTTTGCCAACATTTCCGTTCAGAGGGACGACGCATCAGAAAACCCCCCCGGGGAGTTAATATGCACATAAAAGCATTTATGGCAATGGCATGTGTTGAGCATATGAAATATGCATCTGCTCCGGCCTCATTGAGGTTCTGTGGCACGAACACACACTCTGTCAAAAAGTCTGTGATCAACAGCCATTTGCTAATATGAAGGGAATCAGAGTATCAATATTTAAAGAGGGGAGAGGCTGGATAGAGACACGTCCACGTCCTCAGAAGAGTAATAAAGGATTGTTTGGGACAGGAGTGTGTGAGAGTTATAGATGCACTGATTAAGACAAGAAATAGGGAGCAGACAGGAGAGGTAGTAAAAGTTGAACACAAAGTGCCAGATCAGTGCATTTACATTGGAATCACATACACATGAGTTAGTGCGAGTCGGTGTTTCTGTCTCTTGGGGGCTAAATGAGGAAAAAAGATAAATGTCATGTGCATGTCATTTTCTGTCTTTCCACAAATAGTTCTTTCCTTCTTTCTCCCGTTTCTTGCTTGATTTACAGCCACAGGATTTGCAAAGTGGGATTCATGTTGTCTTGTAGCATTTAATGAGGATTGCCAAACAGCATACGTGAGTGGAATAGAGTTTCAGCAATTTCTGCTCTCCACTTCTCACCCGCGTCTCCTAATCGCTCCACCTCCAGCTGCTCCAGGTTTTCCATTTTCTACATTTGATATTTTATTTATTCCTTTTCCCCTCGTCACCATAACGGAAAACCGGTTCCAGTTCGCTCCGTGGAAAATGCAGCGAACGCTCCCTTTAAGATTTATTTCACGATGCCAAGTGACATTTTGAGGCGTCAAAGAAGGCGGTGAATGGAAGCACAGGAAGTGAGGCCAACAGGCGTTGTCGACCTGTCGTGTAAAATTTGCTTCAGGAGAAAATCATGATGTTTCCTAAACTTATTCTTGGTGACATAAATGTGCAATCAAAGGATTAAAAAATGTAGAGGCCCCGGTAGAAAGAGCTTCTGTCGACCGTGCACATTTATCCTGTCAGTGGCGGAACATCTCCGCCGGCTGTTTGTGGCCGAAAGGCTCAAGCTGGGAACAAAAAAGGAGTCCAGCGGTTACATTTGTGCAATTAAAAAAAAACAAAATCCTTTTGAGGTTGGATGGGATTGTTTGTGTGGTGGATGGAGCGTCATCCTGGAGAGAGACCACAGAGAGACACTCCGAGCAGGTCACACTGGTTTGCTCTCGTACACTGGTCCAAATATCCAGTAGTCATAGTGCCGTGAAAATGAATCCAATAGTTTGATGGTGAAGGTGGTCGGAGAGCTGCCTTAACGTTGAATAACCAGCATATGGCATTAGAGAAATGTTTCAATATACTTGATTACAATTGATTACTTTACTGCACGCCTCATAAACGTTGTTCAAATGGAACAATCATTTTCTAATTACCATTTCTGCTCCTCAAGCATTCATGGGATTTTGTCCGTATGGTTTGTTTTTCTTCTACCCGACATTTGTTTGCTGAATTGGTTGTAACATTTGGCATTACATTGAGAAATAATTACAGAGCTTGTCATTTAGAGATGGCAGGGGTTGCACAACATGGGAGGATTGCTGCGATATTCATTTTAAGATTTCTCTTCCGGCAAGACAGCAAAAATGTCATTGATCTAATTTCTGAAATGTATCTATTCATCTAAAGTGTTCTTCTCTTCAGACTCTTCATAACAACGTGTAAAAAAAATAAAGATGGCACAAATTAAAATGAATTAGCTGAAGATCAACATTTCTATAAAAGCTTCTGTTCGTCATCTAACGTTTATGATGGTCCTAAATGAAATACCGCTCTGCAGTATTTAAATCCAACCTAAAATGATTTAAAAATAGTCCAAGCGCTATTTCGCCAAAAGAAAAGACAGGCTGTGCCAAGCTGTTGTTATGTCTTTGAGTTTGTAGAGTAGGGCCTCCCCGCCAGGCATGAAACAATCCTCCATTGATTCACTCCGCCGTCTCTGGATCCGTTTCTATCCATCTGACTTGGTTTCTCTTCCTTTACAAATCTTAAAATCTCTGCTTCTGTCCAGCTTATTTCTGCTTGTTTGCACTCTCATTTCCATTTTCAATTTTGCCTTCGTCATTTACCTTTCTTCATCTCTCAATTTGCTGTGTTGCGCCCCCCCTTGCTTTTCAACATCCTCTCCTAATCTGCGTGCTGGCAGCGCACTGAAGCATCCGAAGCTCCGGTTGGCCGAGGGGACGATCGGCACTGACCCCATCATGTTCCTGGGCCGTTCCATCAGCTACCCTGTCTGTTATGCTGCAAGAGGGAGTTGTGTGTTTCTGGCTGTGTAAATTCGTGTGATGGGTAATAAGTGAGGTAGATAAATTAGTTGATAGATGGATGGACACAGATAGGGGGATGGTTTCAGCGCATATACCAAATACTTTGTATCTGACCCCTCACATTGAAGAATAAATCCCATCATACAATGCATTTTATTCTAAAGAACATGAATTTGCTCCCTGAGCGAACCTGTGTAAAGGCTTATCCGTCGCTCCTCTCTGCCACGCTGACTGTGTCCCGACTGACTGCACAAGTCATCCAAACTGATCGAATCATATGGACACAAAACCTCCCGCAGTACTCGCATCCACTATTGCAAATGAAAGGACGCGTTGCAGCTAATCAGTTGTGACGTTCTTTAGCCCGAAATGAGTACTTTCCATGGACTAAATTGGTTGACATGTGGGAGTTTCCGTAGCTCTCTCAATCCCTCTCAGACACAGACTCTCCCAGCTTTTCTCTCGGTTGCTGTTCAGATTCAATACGCAGTTACAAGTTCCCAAACCGGTAACAATGATTGTTTTGGGATTGCTTGTGCCATTGCTTGTTAAATCACAAATCTGAGCTCAGTGGTCAAAGGTTAGCCATCGGCGATGGATGATGGCATCGTTCATCTGCCATTCCTGATCCTTTCGATTTCTGCCCGGCTCCTCCGAGTCAGAATGTTAAAAAAAAAGTGATTGAGATTTGAAGCGGGGCTCAACAGTATTTTGTTGCGCAGAATTGCATTGTTTATCTTTCACTGCGACAATAACACACAAAAGGCGTTAACTGCCTTTGTGCAGCATCGGCTATCGATGAACAAACGCACACATATCAGAATACATTGCACAAGGCCAATGAAATTAGGCATTACCCAAGATCTGACATTGTTCATAACAGAACGTGAACATTGGCAGATACATTAAACTTCCTTTAACAGGCAGTTTAATTTGTCTTTAGCTGTGCACTTGCACTTATTTGCCCCTCATGATAAATCCACTTTCTGTGAAAGCGCTGTTTAACCAGGTGTCTCTGACAGATGTTTGCCTTCTAATGGGTCTTTGAAAGGGGAGACTATTAAGGCTTACTCACTCGACAATTGCTCAACTCCTCTGCGGAGAGGACGACAGTGCCGCATTTCTTCCCATGGATTCCTCTGTGGAGCAAAGAGAGAAAACAACAAGATCAATTAAAGAACACACACCTCTTACTTGTTAAACTCTTAAGCGATCGTGAAAGGTCACTGCGAGAAGAAGAGCATTTTATTTTCTCAAATGTGGACTGTTGTTTGTGAATAAATCTAATAAGGTTTGAGTGTATCTTCGTCACTTGCAGAAAATCGTTTTCAAATTGCACTAAAATGTTTAATATTGCTCAACAGGGCGATGCGATGGACCTCACAGTAATTTAGCTAATGTGAAATGGTTCTTTCTAAAAATGAAACAACAGTAACAGTGTGTTTAAACTTTGCCCTGTTCTGCAGTATTAGCATTTAACGCTGTTCATGTGCCTATTCATCTGTTTTTAATGCATTCATAAAACTCTTGACTACACTGGGGTGCAGAGGTGGAACAGAAGTTTCTTTACATAAAGTTGTGAGCAGTGCAATAGGTGTTTGCTCAGGTATTTGACAGCGTTGAAGGTGGCGCATGGAGTAGAGAGGGTGCACCGTCTGCTCTATGTTCAAGTCGAAGTGTCCCTGAGCAAGACACCTAATTGCTCCCCAGGCAAAAACACAAAAACCATCAGTTAAAAATGCAACGTTAGTCGTTTTGGATAAAAGCGTTAGCTAAATGTAATGTAATTATTGTGTATTGAAATGGCAACCTGGCAAAAAATGATCCACTCAATTATCCACTCAAGGTGACAGGCGGAATTGAATCTTAATTGTCCGCGAGCCGAGTCTTTTAACATTATCTAAAAAGAGAGAGAGCACATTACTCAACTCAATTCCATTGGCGCATCCCTCTCCTCCCCTCAAAGGCGTTCTCTTAATCCTAGAACTAAATTGAAAAACTTCTATTTCATCTGCCTACATTAGTGAACTGTCCTCAAACTACACTGGCTTGAGATCCTCTGACCGAACGCCCGTCAGTTCCTAAGCAGTAAATCTGGGTGTGAAAAAAGGATCCACAAGCTTTTAACCTTGAAAGTCTTTTCTCACCTGTGTCTGTGCTGCAGAGTTAAAAGTTATACGTCGTCTCCAGACAAAACACATTTCACATTATTCTCAATAAAATACTTTGCTAGAAGAGAAATATGCCCCCCGTTAATCCCAAAACCCCAAATCTTGTCCCTCTTCCTCACAAAATGTATCACCTTTCCTTCATCTGGCTGACGTCTGTGTGTTGAAGACGATAAATGTCTCCCCAGAGGACTCGGGACGTTTACTTCATCAGCTTTGTGCCACAGTCAGAGCAAAATGCAACACTACTTATTAGTTTGACAGGGTACCGAGCAGGGAGGCCTCGTGCATTGGCTTAACTTCAGTCCAAGGTTGCTCCACACCAAATGCACAGAGGAAAAAAAAGCAATCCATTTTGTATCACTGCCCATGTACAAAGTTATGGACATATTTTCAGTCAACATATTTAAATGTTTTCTACAATATCTGTTATTGTATGTTTATGTCTCATTAGGCAAATAAAAAAAAACACTTTATTATAGGCTTGGTTGAGGATTAAAAAAGGAAATACTGTAATAAAACATGACCCTAAATACGTACACCTTTATAATACTACTTATACGACCATGATTCCTTTGCGAACCAAACAAAATATTCTGGCCAAATTTACCTAACAACACGTAGGATGCAGCATCAATTTCTCATCAGGCCGATATTCTTTACCACAACATGTTTACAGAATATGAATGTCTAATTACAGTTAAGATTTACACTACACTTTTAAAGTGGCATTTGCAGGTGCATTCTATGACAATTTATCCCAGAAAGATGATGGACTTGACTTGACAGACTCTGGTATTCACTCGATATGCTGAGGTTAAAAAAGAGTTCTCCAGCTGTTTGTATGAGTGCATTCTGCTCTTTGGGTAGAGCTGAGTGTGTTTTTAAGAGGTAGATAGAGACCTTTGATCCAAGCTGTGAAAGACTTTCATCGATCGTCTTGCTGAAAACAGCATCCTGGTCGCAAGAGCGAAAGTGTTGTTTCCCTCACCTAAAATCTTGCACACACACACACACACATACTAATCGACATCAGGCATCAGCCACTACCTCAAAAAACAACTTTGAGAAGACAAATGACTACACACATTCCCTCCGTCATCTTCTGTAGCCAAATACCACTTGTGGTTAGTTCTTCCAGAAATAACCCGTTGATGAAAAGTAAAACTGTATGGCTAAATTAAATAATGTGGTGCACAGTCACAGGAACGGGGCTTTTAACCAGTAGCTTGGGTTTTCTGCTCATTTGTTGAAAAATAGGTTTATGCTTTGTAGTAGTTGAATCTATAAAAAAAGTGCGTTCAGTAAAAGGATCTAACTGTTGTGCGTCCAATAATGCAAAATCTCTAAATAAGTTGTATTTGAAGTCGCTTTGGATAAAAGCGTCAGCTAGATAACATGTAATGTAATGTATTGTATTTGTTTTGATTTTTTGTTAATATCCTTGTTAAAGGTGTATGTGGAAATATAAAACTAGTAAATGACCATAATAATCTAAAGCCCAATGATTAACTTTTGAGTTCTATTTGTTTTAGTCCCAAACCCAAACATGTTAAATTTGATACCAGAAAAGACCAAAGTATGTGGAAAATTCTAGCCATTTCATTTATTACCATTTATTCCATTCTAGAGTTTCAAAAATAATATGCCTAATTTTGCAAAATATCTCTTGAGTCTATCAAAGGGTGTTTATTCTGTCTATTGACTGAATGCCTTACTTCAATAAACATAGTAAGAGTAACAAGTATAAATCTTAGCCCAGTGTACGATAATCATATGTTTCATCCTAGTCTTTATATCCAAAAGTACATATGTACATGTACAAATGTGTGGGCAATAGTAAGACATTTCACACTCAGTTTCCAAGGTTCACAAGCAAATTGTGAAAAATATAATATTAAAATTTCTACTGATGATGTACTATATCTCTTTGATTTATTGAACGCCTGTATGTGAAAACAATCCCATCCATCTCCTCGCTTGAAGAAAGCTTTACTAGGTTAGAATGATAAAGAAATACTGTAGGGATTGGGGTAGATCTGATTTGCACGTTGTAATTTTTTGCAACATTAAAAAAAAAGAAGACTTGATTTACAATGGTTGCAGTCAGAGAGAATAGACTTCCTGAGGGGGCCACATAGCACACTGCTCCATCACACTGGAAAGCTGAAGAAAGCCTTTTAAATGCTTCACGCTGGCAGGACCTTTTTATTCTTTGAACTACACAACAATTAGAAATCTCCTACTGTTTTAAAAATAAGTGAAAATAAGTGAGAATGTCTTATTGTTTTGCCTTACAAGAGTAAAAACATTATTGCATGCATGCATGTGTGTCTTTAATGCATACAAATGCATCAAAGACACACATGGTGAGCGCACACACGCGCTTTTGAACCCCTGATATTAATGAAAGGGACATGTAAATCTAGAAAGAACAATTGCAATGAATCCCTCAAAGCATAAAGACGCAATGAGACACACACATAGGCACACACAGTGTGTGATATAGTATATATCTATATATATCAGATTACTATTTATATATACTTTAACAAAAGCCAACTGGATATATGATTTTTTTTAAAGACACAACCAGCTTGGGTTCAAACATGAAACTTTTTTTCACTTGTGTGTTCAAAATTCTTTTGCTTTAATAATTTTTTTTACTGAGTCAGTTGTGTATTTATTTTATGTGTGAAAATTGACTTGAAGTGTGAGAGTGTAGGCTGGTTGATTTTCGCCGACATTCTGTGACTACAATACCTGGCTTAAAGGCACACTATGCAACATTTTCCCGTTAATCAATATGTTCCATACCGTTTTGGATGATTAAATGAGTCATTTCAGGTCGAACAAAGGTTTTCTCGGAGTGTGGGGGGTGTTGTTAGCCGTTGCTAACCTCCACATACACTCGCGCGACGTTAACAGTCGTGTTGTCATGCTGAAAGTGCAATCTTTTTCAGAGACCGTACAGTTTTCTTTCCGGTACGAATATCCTTCCGGCTTACTTTTACCTCTGCTTGACAAGGAGAAACAAGGAGAACAGCTGAGCGTCTTTACGATAGTGCACTTTTATTTTCGGCCTCTGGGGGGAGCCTCGCTGGAAAATCAACCCTGGTTGCATAGTGTTCCTTTAATATGGGGTTTACAACATGTCTTCTCTGCCTCATTTCCAGCACCAGTTAGCACATAAGTGTCTGTTCCTAATACTCTCTAGAGGAGAAACATTAATTGGATGAAGACCATCGCACAGAACCAGATGGAAACAGCTGTTAGCTGACTTATTAAATTGTCTCCTTGCTCTTTAATGTATGGGGGTTATGGTTGCCTCTGTATACATGTTGCCATGTTTGTTATAATGTATAATAAATTCATGTTTTTGTTACTAAAACTAAACAAATTAATCTCCCTCCGTAATAAATAAAAAGTCAAGTCACGATAATGCATGTTGGTCAGTGAATTGCATTCCACCTGCACCAGTGCTTGGGTCTCTCTCACTGCGAAGTTTCCACCCACAGGTCACTTGATCCGTTCCACTCTGCAGCTTTTCTTAAAAATAGTGATGAAGAACGAAAGCAAAAGCATCATGTGTGCGTGGTTTAGGGAGTCTTCTGGAAACGGGGATTATCGGCTGCCATTAAAACTGACTAAATGGTCAGTAGGTTTGGGGTAAATGGGTGCTACAATTAAGGACAAAACTGTAGAGGACACTTACTGATGATAAAAACTGACTGGTGTTGATAGAATATAAAATAATCTGATTTTGTCAACTTCATTTTATGGATACTTAAGGTTACAAATCAGGCATATCAAATTCTGCGGGTTGTACGGTTGCCGCAGAGTTTATGATCTGATATTTTAAGGATCATATGCAGGTTCCAGTGCTGTCAGCTCAGATTTTCTTTGTATAATCTGATGAGCCAAAGCAAAGGTAGTGAGCTGGCATTGTGCTGGATTTGATATAGAAGTCGTGCCGAGAGGGCAAAAGTGGTTCAGAGAGCTTCAATTCAAAGTCTAGTTTAAAAAGTTGCCCATATAAATGTACCCACGGCCAAAGATGGAGCATCCTGTCTGGGGCACGACAGATGTCCATCGATACGGCGTCAGTGTTAAACAACTACTGATTTGCAACACACTGTCTCCTCCGTTCGACATACTGAAAGGAACATTTTTTGGTTTTGATGTGATTTATCTGTATTTTTTGTGTTGCTAAGTTCCTTCATGTGAATGTCACTTCCTAATGCTGATGTTTGGTATGGTTGGGTACCGCAAGGACGTGTCTTTGGACGTAAAAAACAAAACCTTGTCTTGTGTAACAGTTTTGCAGAATTAAAACAATTTGAAACTTAATGTTGGTTCTTTCCAAAACGTGACGCCTCATCGACCTGATTCCACTTTTATTTCTCTGATCCACTTTCAACTCTCAGCACCTGAAGAGAGTCAAGATTCCATTTGAAGAGTTTTCAACTCATTTTAGCTTCCATTCAGACTAATGAGCCAATTAACAGGGATTAACTCCAAAGTCACCTGGAAACATTTGACTATGTAACAAAGTAGGTATGATATCAACATGATAATTATTCTTCTCATAACACAAGTGTTTCTGCCCTTTTCTCAACGTGTCATAATAATAATTATTGACAAAGATCAATGTCTTCATCTCAACCAGCAATATCTGTAAAAGCTTGTGTTTTGCTCCTCACTTGTTAGTTTGTGCAGCTGTTGGGAACCTTAAACATGCATTTTGTTCTAACTTCTGAACGGTGATTCAACGATAATCAAACTACCTCAAAGTGCAATATTCACAGCCAGGAATAAATTTAAAGTTTAAACAGAATTGCAGTTTTTTTTATCTTAATTCCTCTGATTGTCAAGGTACAGTTTTTTCTGGGGGCATTACTTTTGCCTCCCACATGCAGGTACAAGCTGTACAGGCACAGCGCAGAGAACCAGCTCCTACAGTAGCATGTTATCAACTCAAATTGAAATCACTTGCTACCTCAATTACTCTTTTCCTAATAGCTCTCAGCAGGTCATGTGCAGTTTGTAGTGGATTTTTTAATAACGGTTGTTACTAATGTTGTGTAAGGATGAGGTAAAGGCTTAAAGCAAATGCTCCGATTGCTCCGATTGTCTATTTTCCAATAATCCACCAAGAGAAGACACGGACGCCAGTTTATAAATGTCTCCAGTGTGATGAATGTGTGAAAATACTGAAAATGTACAACAATAAACCGTCAATTAGGTTGTGATGTCAGTCCTTACACATCAAGAATGGTTTTTCCCAGTCGGTGAAATGCGGTGAGCCATTTTCCCTGTAGAAATGTAGTGCTTTGCTACACCCACCACCCATCAAAATAGCATTTTTGCTATCGCCGCCAATTTCATAGAAACCAAAGTATCCACCTACTGAAGTAAAGTGTTGCCTGGTGAAAGGAGATACTGAGGATTACCGGCCTTCAAGTAGGATTCATCTGAAAACATGTCTCCACGACAAAGGCCCATCACTGTCAAAGAAGATGCTGTGGAATTAAACGTTTCAATTATCACTCCTCCGCCGCTGTTTTATTCAGGAGACAAACTAAGAACACTTTGATCCATTCTGGAAGGAGACGTGTTTCTTCCACGCCACCGGCTTTGTGACCTTTAAAGCTGAACACAAGCACAACCGTCTAAACATCCGACGCTGTGCAGTGAAGCGGGGCCTCTCTAACACAATTACGGACTTCACTGACTCTGCCAAAGGGAAAAGTGAAACACTATTTCATTGGCGTAAGGACGGGGAACAGACGCACACACCCACCTGAGACATCCACCTCCTCAATTACCCACTGCTGATTCTACAAAGCCTCAGTCATTCGAGACCCCATTTGACTTTATTACAGCAGCCACCAGAGAGACTGTGCCATTAATCAAATAGAATAGGGAAAGAGTGAGCAGCCACCCAGGAGAGCGAATAAATGAACTGATATGGCTGCTAGGATTTCTCTGTTTCACTTCTGCGTGAGAGAGTGACCCGACATCCATCACGGCTCAAATGGAGCGCACACTGCAAGGCTGCCCTGCATTGCTCTTCCAGGTAGAGAAGCTGCGGCTTATACCAAGCCAGTTAGAGACAGGTAAGGAGGTTCGTCGTTGTTCTTCATTTTCAGTGGTTTCTATTGCAATTCCTTAATAAGCTCTTTTGACTGCCAGAGCCGAAGCTGTGAAGCAAACATCTGGAACAAGCCAGTTTAGGAGAAGTGCCTAGAAAACACGTCAACACATGCGAAAGAGGAGCAAAAGAATCCGGCGTGACAAATTTGATCACATGCTTTGTTTGTTGTCACAAACACAGAGGGTGAAATGGGTTTCTTTCTGTTGGTGAACAAATGACACCTCAATCAATTAGCTTTGCAACAATGGCAGCCAATCTCTCTAATGCTTTGTTTGCCTTTGATGCTGCTAAATCATCTAATTCTCTTTGGAGGAAAATGAACGCTATTTGCCAAAATAGCTGCTCTAAATGTTTGAACAGGCTGAGCTTAGTGCAGGGCCAGTGTGTTTAGTGGATTCCAAACCAGAAGACTGTGGGGGTGAAACTGTTAGTTCTCCACGGTGCTCCTGAATTGGTTAATTCAGTGCAGGAAACCGTATCCGTCAAGTTGATTGGTCGCTGTAACTCAATCCAAAATGACAAAAAAAAACATTATCCAAACAGATGGCTCAGTTCGAAGAGTGAGCCATTGCTGCCGGCACAGGGAACACTTTTTTGCTCAGAGTTATTAGACACAAGGGTACCAATAGTGGATGAGCTCTCATTCCGACGACACACACACTTTTCTCTCCAAAGCAGCGGCGCAGGAAAAGCTTGTTTGCCATTTGCAGTGAATGGAGTCTGCAGGGGTCGTCCTGCTTCACGTCCCGCCTCACAGCCAGTATGCATACAAACGGTGTGGAATAATCAAACCCTGTTATTCCTTTTAATGAGACAGTGCAAGCTGACCATCGCAAAAGTGAGCCAAACAGTTTAAATTTAGCTCTGGATTAAACCCTATCACACTTATTCTAGTACATGATTGTAGCACACAGGCTGTAATTGGTTCATTATTATTTAGAGAGGATTGTGTCACTACAAATTATATTTTGATGATATTTTAAACTTCCTTGAATGGTGGAATGTATAAAATGGTTATCTAACTACTATATCAATTTGTGCAGAAGATAATTCCATAGCTTCCGTGTTTATTGACAGGACAACCCACACCGTGCTTTCTTGTTATTGGAGTCGATCGCTTTTAATAAAGATCAAGCAAATTCTCCCTTGACTTTAATTGATCAAACTCTAAGGGCGAGAAAACCAATTAAACGGAGCAGCCAGACAAAAAATGTTATCATCCTTGTTATCTTGCTATCTCATGATCAAATGCCTGTTGTTTTTATCACAATAGAGGAAATATGTTGTCTTCATGAATTGTATTCATTTGCTTTTTTTTATTATAAGTAAAAGACTAAAAGAAACTTTGTGATACCTAACACTAACATGTACCTAGAATAGAAGTATAATATATATATATATTTATTTATACACCTCGGCCCAATTCTAATCAATTAAAGCATCTTTTACCTCTTACACTTTTGAAGCAGTATGCGATGCAGCCAACACTCAACCCTTATATTCATGACTTAATAATTGTGATAAAAACTGTTGTTAAAAATATTGTTTGTTTGGGTAAACTGTCTTGAGGTTAATTAAACCAAGATTTTGCTTTGATTTCTTCTGCTTCAACAACAAAAGAGTTTGTACTTTGTATATACCCAAATTAAACTTGTATATTACCCAAATATGCCACACTTTGATTATTATATTAGTGTCATTTCTTTTCCTTAGGAGTGATATGCATAATGCAGTACGGCTTAGAACATGAATCTCTATAAACCTTTCCGTTTTTATTTTAATCTCAGAGAGGTTCCTTACAGCTGCTGATGCTCCTAGGGGGCAAACCCATTCACCTGCACATTTCGATGCCCCCCCCCCCCTCAACCATGAGTTTCACTTCACACAGACCTTCAAGCACGAGCTGCCTCGGGCCTCACAGCCGTCAATTTTCATCACGGCATCAAAGCCTTCCTTGTCAGTTGCAAAGCCCGAGCTGGAGGGCGTAGTGGAAAATATGTCTTGTCCTGTTCAATTCTTCCTTAATAGAAACACTGGTTTGATTGCAGTGCAAAGATTAAAAGAAAATTAGGTAATTTATGAGCAGCAATTACGCTGCAAAAAGTAAAGATCACAGCCGCACTGAGAAATGAGCTCCTTCTGCTTCAGCAGCTAACTGCTGGATCTTCTTGACGGCAACGTGGCTCGTGATTGACACCAAAAAATACGCAGTAAGTGCTTTTGCATAAAGGAGACCTGGGGTTCAGTGAATCGTCTGTTGGTTGGAGCCTTTGAAAACAGAGTAGCGAGTGCAGAAAATGGCCCTCAGGTGAAGTGATCCTGACTTACTAAATATTTTGCCTCTAACATAACTTTGTGACCCAATTTGCAGTGGTATCTACAGCTCCATTTCCCTTGATCAATTAGCTGCGGTATCCAACATGGACCTGGGAAGCTGCAACCTAAAAAAACAACAAAGCTTCCCATTAGCTGAGACCTTAAAGAGACACATATTCTGTAGGGTGTGAGGAGAGGAAGAGGTTGTGGATGTGGAAAAGGATCCCTCTAGTAATAATTACACTCTTAGCCATTACTCTTTTCTGACCAAAAATACCCCCCCAACCCCCTAAGGAAATAAGCCCTGCACCTCAGATTTACTGGTCTTTGTCTCCGAACCTCGTACTGCACTGCACTGCACTAGGAACAGACATTACTCGTGTGACGCCCCCTCCGGACATCAATGAAGGCTTCCCCATGCAGAGAGCCAGCAAAGCACAGCATTTGGAGCCTCTGTGTGTGTGTGTGTGTGTGTGTGTGTGTGTGTGTATGTGTGTATGTGATAGAAGGAAAGATACATGACAGAATAAAACAGAGATGAGCAGATGAGGGCATCGTGTTTAGTGGCTATGAAAGCTCTCCCGGAGCCTGAGCAGAGGTACCTGGAGCTCATGTATTAATGTATTTGCCTGTGAAGAATGTGTGTGTGTGTGTGTGTGTGTGTGTGTGTGTGGAGCCTGTCGGTGTGTATGCATGTGTTTAGCAGACAGTGGAGGGGATGCCATTGGAGAGGCTTGATTTATCACTCGGTGTTAGAGAAAGAAAGAGGCCATATGACAGCTTTATCAGTCCACTGGTGCAGACCGCCATTAGCTCACCGTGCCAGAGGAGAACAACACAGATGGCTGCACGTGTACGTGCGTCAGTCTATCTTTAGCCAAGTTTTGGAATTGATCCCTAGAAATGGGTATTATCATAAACCAATTATCACATTTGCTTATCTTGGATTCTTCTTTGTTTTTCCATTTGTATTTTCCTCTATGTCTACTTCGCTGCTCTGGGCATACGCCAATTTTAGTTTTGTGAACAATCTTGGTTGAAATTAGCCAGAACATTAGACTGAGTGGTTTCATTTAATTCACTCAGCTTGGTATGTTCATGTTAGTGGATTTTTTATTTGGAACGAGGAGGTAATCTTGTTTTTTTTTTCTTGTTGCCCTAACTAGTCAAGTGCAAATATATGAATATAGAATATATATACAAATGAAATAGACTAAACAAACAGTTAATATATATATATTGATATATACGACCAATATATTATATATATAATATATATATATTAGTTTATATATGTATATATATATATAAGATGCAAAAACTGGTACTTATAACCATACATCATGGTCATCTTTAAAACCATCATTTTTGAATTGAGCATTAAACACATGGTTTGCTTGGAATTCTAAAACTTCAAATAACGACACAATTATCGCATATCACATTCGATTTGTCCTTTAAAATTCAACACCAACACAGTAACTACGTAAATACCATCTTCAATTTAAGTTAATGAGTCTCATTGGCTGCATATACGGTTCCGATGGTTAACTTAACTTCCCCAAAGGGGAGAAGTTGTTTGTGACTACTGGCTTGTTTCAGCGGGATTTGTCTAAATGAAGTTGCAGCATATGACCTTGTGAATGTCTCAGCTCGCCAAGTCCTTAGTATTGTGAATTGGTTGCTAATCAAAGTCAATCAATTATGTAAACCAGAAGTCACTATATCATCAGAAGCCGAAACATAACATACAAATATTACAGTTTTATAGGGGGCTGTCAATGAATTAAATTGAACTATTGACGCCTTTTTTAATGTACGGCTTTGTGTTATTTAGCATTCATGGTGAAGTATGTGCCATCTGGTGTTTGAAATTGCACCTGCATACGATATGAGCAAAATAATTCAACCCCGCAGGCAGCGAACGACTTAAATCCTCTTCACTTGAAAACCCAATTCTCTGAAACTGTCAACAAAATGTTCCAAGAGGAGCCAAAAATACAAAAGCAAGACCTGTGTTAGCATGCGTCTGCATATCCGATAGGTTAGGATAGCTTTTATGAGATGGGTGGTGGGGGGGGGTAGAGAGAGCAGAAATGAAGCAGAAAATGGTAAAAGATGAGTTTAAAGATATAGATGCTGTCAGACGAATCTGGCCTGCAGAGAGAATCCAACTATTCAATTTTCCCACCGATAAGAGGAATGAACACCTCTGCAAAGCTTCCACTGAGCTGCTCTTCAGCATGACACATGAGCTCAGCTGCTAATAACGGAGAAGTGTGATTGAGGTTTGGATGACGCACAGCAGGCGTATTACGGCATCTGTACGAGTAATCAAGCAGCGTTTTGCTGACAAAGGCATCTGTTCTGAAAAATCTTCAGAAACTCCACACTGCAGTGTGGGCCTGAACTAAATCTTAAGGTGGCAACGTGCCCTTTGGGAACGGATAAATAAATTGTCTATCTGGGAAGATTGTCAGTACAATCCATTGTTCTGACCGGTGAAAGTGAATCTCAAGCGAATAGAATTAGAATGACAGAGAAGTTTAGGTGGCAACGAGCAGAGGATCCAACCCTGGCAGCTGGGATTTTCTCAGGAGTAAAATGGTCCTTCAGGGATCGAGATTGCCATAGTAAAATATAAAAATAAAAATATCCATCTCAAGGACAAATTCAGTGTAAATATCACTAGCATGTTGGTTATTATAAACTAAAGGTCACCCTCTCATGCATCGCCCCTTAAACATTGCCTAAGGAAATTGGAAATCGCCATAACTGTTTTCAGTTTCCCACCTTTTCTGATGAGCTTGAATGCATCCTTGAGACATTGCTACTGAGGCTGTAGTTTAAGGGCAGATTTGCAGCCTGCGCTCCAACTATGAATTCCCAGGAGTATGTTGTGCATTTTCCAATTATCAGAGCTTGTTGCTTTTTTTATGCTGTCATCTGATGTATTATCGTTTCTTCCCTAAGATGTGAACAGTCATATTTTGATAGCATCTGCTATTCAAGATTTTGGAAGACAACAGAAACATCAGATGTGCGTTTTCATCTGAGGTTAGAGCCATTTTACGGAGAGCTGAAATTACTATTTTTGTGTTGCTGTTACTCCGTCATGGCCACTTTCTCAGCACTGAGCACAATCATGCATCTGTATGCTAAAGTTTAATTCTGCCGGTGCCGACTAAAATTCACTCCAATTTCAAGTATTGATTATATTGCAGCACAGCTTTGCAAGGAAAAGTAGCTATATGCACAGTCTATGAGGACATCTAAATAAATTGACAATCTAGCATCCAATCCAGCGACACAGACCCATTACAGCCTCACATATATTCAAGTAGCGCCGGATTTATTTCATTAACTAATGATATGCGGACAGAGTGGTACACAAAAGCTGGTTATTCTTGCACAAATATTGAAACCGTTAACTCTTATGTAGCTCGTGGTTCAGCATACCTGCGTCTGTTACCGGATATGACCATAAGCAAGCAACAGTTTTAGACAAGGTATAGGGGAATTGAACATCCAAATATGTGTTCATAGTCGTCTTCTAATCTAATTAGCTCATCAGCAAATGGTTGGCTTCTGATAAGATCTATTAATGTTAAGTGTATAAAGTATAAAGTAGAAGTTTAGAAGATGCAAACAAAGTCATGGTGTGTGAAATTGTGACACAAGTTTCAGAAGCTGATTTAGCAAACAAAAAAAAATGTCAACAGCTAAGGTGTCAACTTGGGGCAAGTGATAAAATGTTTCCCTGTAAAAAATAAAAAAATAATCAATTGCCACTAAATGGAAGATAACAAATGTGGTTTTGCACAGATTATGATCTCCTATCTCTGAAAGTGCAATAGAGACTGAACTCTTTCCCTCTCAGCACTGTGAGAATCCCAATGCTTTCTATAAAGACAATAATATCATCCCAGAAGTTTGTATGGTTGCAGTTTTAAAGTAACACTCTACGTACAGGATTGCTTGGGGCAAACTGTTGGGGATCGGGAGACTCGTTGTCAGGCGTGGTTTCTCAGCATTGGTTTATCATCCTACCCAGCTGGAAATCCCGCCTCTGCACACAGATCTCTATTCACATTCACAAATAATTTCCTTCCATTTCGCTGCTGTGTTCTAGTAATCCACACTGACAAGCCGGCAACAGTTACTGAAACGGTTAAAGGCCAAGCATGCTCAGACACAACTCCTCCTCCTTGTTCTCCCCCCGACCTCTTTCTGATGTACCATCTGAGCTAACACTCATGACTCCCCTGTACTCCATGTTTTGTAATAACACGGTGTGCACATCTGTACACGATTCCTCAATGTGCTAATTTAAGTATTTTGTCTACATAACACAAACCCGGCAACTGTACACTGCGTTGACCAGAGGGTCCGTTGTCTGGATCAGTTGTGTCAAATGGCTAAAAAAATAGCTATCAATTAGTGGGCTATTTCAGCGGGAATATGGTGCATGAACTTCATAAAAAAACTAAAATAAGCTACAACCGTAGTCCCCTGCAGCGGCTGACTCTATTGGAGAGAAAAGAAAACATGCAGTCAGAAAGAAGGTTTTTGCGTTTTAGTTAAGCTGTTTGGGGAAACTAAAGTGAGAAGCGTTGCCCTCCGGCTGCTTGTCTATCATCAACGTGGGCCAGAGAGAGTCATTTAACCCCCATCTGCTACAGTGGAGCACCTTCGAGGGTTTCCCTGCTTTATGGTCAGCTCGTGTGTGTCTTGCAGTAAAGGAGCCTCTACACAGCAAAACAGTCCTGAATAAATTAAGGCAATAAAGCTCACAATATTCTGCCTCTTTAATTGGCTTGGCCTAAGGTTTTGTCAATTCATTTTTTTCTCTTACAAGATGTTTTCAGTTGTTTCTAATCATTACTGGCGGTTTGATGCTTCCATGGTGCGGTGCGATTTTCCCTGAGCCTCTTTTCTTTTTTCTAATCTTCCTTGCGTTATATTTTGTATTTTATTCCTGATTTTCGATTGTAACAGCAGGCATCTAAAGTCTTGTTTAGTTTTGAGGGTTCAAATTTAGTCCCAAACCAAAATATTGGACATGTTCCAATTAAATCTGATGGCGCCTAGTTATCACAATTCGATGTCTGTCTGTGTCCATGACCTGTGTATTTTATACTAATTACTAATTACAACCCTCCACTAACGACACAACTGAGCAATATCGAGTTTCAGGATAAAGAAAGACCAAATTGAGTTGACTGATTGGTAGTTGGGTCCTGCTATTTGCCATTTCTCGTAAAACAATAGGCATGCCTTTAAATTAAATTAAGTTGGCTAGCAATAAAACTCTATACATTCAGACCTTTTCTCCCCGGGTGGGAGAATAAGCTATTCCCCTCACGTCGTTTTTCCCAGCAAGCGCTGCAGAATCTGAATCACCCTTTGCACAATTAGTCAGTGGTGTAATTCTACTACAGAACAACACAAATAAGCTGTACGGATAATTCCACGTTGCTCTGCTTATGGTAATATAATAGGCCATTTTTTCCTCTCTCAGCCCCCACCCCCGGAGCCCCTGCACCACTGATCATTAATATTTAGCCTCGAGAACAACTGTCTTGACCACCGCGTTATGGCTCGCAGGGGGAGAGATCTTGCCTCATCAACACAATCGGAAGCGCTGTGGGCCAGTTATTTTAAACGCTTTATCAATAGCTTCCATAGAGTCAGAAATATGCTCACCCAGTCTTTGCGTCACATTTCGAAAGGCATCTATGAATTGCTGGGGTTTGTTGCCACATCCTTACTGGTTTCTGCACAAATGCACAGTCCTTGTTTACTCGAATGAAATAAATATCTCTTTTTACAATGGCGTTCAGAAGGCCACTCGGTGTCTCGCGATGATCTGATGCACGTCTCAAGATAAAGAACATGACGGTCTTTGTACAACCTCCCTGTTAATCCCAGTTAATATGCTGGTGCTGGAAAAGAAAACCTTTGAGTACCCTCGGCACATAACCGTGTGTGTGTGTGTGTCAACTCGGTCTCCTGTCTCCAACTTTAAATATCCTGTTTTGATGATTTTACACTGGTGTTGTGAAAATGTCACATTGATTTGCACATGATGGTGTGAATATGCATGAAGATCATGCAACTACTGACTAACCGAAAATAATAATTTTGCATCACACATGCCATCTCTTCTAACGCATAGCAAAGCATATTTTCACGTAGTGCTCAATTTTTTAAAAGTCCAAGTCCATTCAGTTTAAATGTCCAAATCTTTCAGTGATACAGGAGCAATGAAAACAGCCAGCTGTGTTGCAGGTGGCTTTGTCGTTTTAAATGTTTTTTATGTGTAAATACAAATGACAAGAGAATGTTAATTTCTTGATTAAATATGCATTTGAGGCTTGTAGCAAGAGGGGACTGTAAAATCTGATGCAATCATAAAAGAGCAGAGTGCCTTTGATGTTCAGATGAAACAAATGTCTTGTTTGACGGAAGCCCTCTGTCGCTGTCTCCTTCTAACAATATTTTTTCGACTTACAGCAACTTCATTGACGTATAGCATTTCACATTCAAACACGATACGTATAATTACTTGCACAACTCAAACTGGATTCAAGTTGTCTTGTTGAGAACCGTACATATAAATTTTTATAGACTTAAATCAAACATTCAATAACAGTAGTTAAAATAGATTTGTGAAAAATATATATATAATATAACTATATTGTAAAAATAAGACAAATATGGTGATGTATAAATATGTGAATAGGCTAAAAGTTATCCAAAATCAACATTTTTAACAGCTACTTTTACAATTCTAGAAGTGTCACCTTTTAACCAATAAAAGTACTTAAGAATTAACTAAGTTGAATATTGATGCTGTAAAAATATCAATAAAACTGTTAAAAATATAAGCTCTCTCCTTTAATGTTCTCCACGATAACATATTCGCAGCTGAGGACCGGTAAACAATAAGATAAGATATGATAATCCTTTATTAGTCCCGCAGCGGGGAACTTTAAGGGATTTCAGCAGCAACGGCGGTAAAGTTTGCACTGAAAACAGGATCAAAAACATTTATGAATAACAGTAATGAAATGAAATAAAATCCCCAAATCAAAAATAATATATTATATAAATTATTTTGCAGAAATAATATATCTTACTGACTGCGACATTATGAATAAATGACTTCACCTGAATTACACGAGAGCCCAGCAAACTGATAATGATGATGGTGATGATGGATGATAGATGTAAGAAGACAGATTACAGGCTTTTCCATTAAGACTACTTTTCAGAGGGAGTGCACAAGCTGAGAAGACAGCCTGTAATTTAGGTAATTTTGCTCAATTTTTCATCAACATTTTTCTTTAATGACAATAATTATCTAAGGAAAACATCTGTAGGATATTTTGTTTCCCCCTTTCATTAAGTCCTCTGTCTGATCTATTTTTTGCTAAATCCCCAAAGTCTTTCCTTTTGTCCTTCCTGTTCGTTCTCCTGCACTTTCCCTTCACACTGTCCCCGTGTACATAACTCGGTTTCTCTCAGTACAAATGAAGCTAAATTGATGAACCCGAGCACGGCCACTGTAATCGGCTCCGAGGAATCTTTCTTCTGTCTTAATCCCACCTTGAGCACAGTATGTTGTTGGCTGCAGGTCCATTTAAATCTTACTCACCCCAGTGGTTTCTCCAGTCGACTGGCAGGTGATCCAACAATCTCCCCGAGAGTACAAAACGTCTGACCCAAAAAGTCCTGCAGGAACAAAATGAAAGGAGCAAACGGGACACGGTGAATATGTGAAGTGGAAAGAAAACTAAAAAACTACCCTACCACCAAAGGACGACTACTCGTTCATGCTCCTTCGCATTTTCATGTCAGAGTTTTGAATGTTGTTCATTGACATATTTCCCTATGCAGAGATTCCTGCATTTTCTTTTTTGAAGAACATATCATGCCAACAAAGGCGCCGGGTGAGTCATAGATTGTAGATGTGTCGGCAAAGAACAGGAACTTGAAATGTTAGCTATGAAAATATTTTCTTTTCTCTAACACACCGTTGCTGTGCTCTGATCAACAGTGTTACATCGCATCCAGTTTGGGTTCGACTTGTCAAGTGGATTGAACAGCCATCAAAGTTCTCAAGGTGAGCATGGTTGGATGTTGTGGTTCCCAACGGGAGAAGAGAGAGTTACCAGTTTCTAACATGTTGTGTGTATTCTTTGAACTTGAAAATAGCTAACAGCTGTCGATCTTTATCAATAAACAACGTTATTTTTCAAAAAATAGACTATTGTGAGAGCAGTTCTAACTAATTAAGCTTATTCAGGTAAATTAAAAGCATAATATGCCAAATTATAACCAAACTTCAAAACAATTCTAAGAGGAGAGATGCAGAATTTAAAGGGAAAACAAACTTTGACGCTACCCTGAGAAGCAATCGCTGGAATCTAATAACCACCGTCAAAAAAGATGAAGTGACTGGAAGAACCCTCTTTGAATCAAACTCTTACGGAAAAAAGTACAGAGAAGAGCAAAAAAAAAACAGGGATTTCAGAGTTGTTCTTTGCTTCAAGAGATATTTCTCCGGTTCTGAATGATCGGATGCCATTGTAGCATCTACGACGTACAACCCCTCTGAGAGCTGCCATTGTTGTTTAAAAAAAAAAAAAAACATTGTCGAGCAACAGCTTACTGGATGAAAAGTAATACCTTGAAGCTTGTCAAAATCGATTTTTGTGTCATGTTTAATCCTCACATGATCCTGTGATATCACGAGAATCCAGTAGTCATGAATTCTAACTTTGACACAAGACCGGCATCAATGGGCTGCTGGTACTACAGACGTGCACCCTGCACTACTTCAGATCAAAAGACTTCAGACTCCCAGATTTGATTTCAAAACTTTGCCTCCCACCCAAAACCGACGGCGGTGGTGGACTGTGACCAACCCGTTGGGAACCACTGGTTTAATGAATGTGAAGGGTGACCGACACATGGACCAGGTTGGAGCACCAACATTGTTCCATGACCAATGGAAACAAACATGATTTATAGTTTAGGGCATTGATGTAGAGCTTTTTTTAGAGATAGAGTGACATATTTTCCGTCACGCTCAAGTCTCTAATTGGACAAAGTCTCTCATTAATCGGCTTTACTAAACTCAAATCTTGCCACAATTTCTTTTGTTATTGCAGCACAAACGTGGGATAATCCAAACCCAAGATTCCTTAACTCCTTAACCTTGACAGACAGGCGAACACTAAACATTGCATCATCGGGCTGTGGTGTGGTTTCGTTTGTGAAATCTCACCATCTTCATCATGTTACGAAAAAATGACTACAAAAGCTGCTGTGAGACACAATGACTGGATATTTATTTTTCGTAATGTGGCTGCGTGTTGAGTGAGGTCGGCTGTCCTCTCAGTTCATGTTTCTGATTAGAGTCGCCATTTTTCCTCCTGAGGAGAGGATCATCAATGTGAGACAGCAGCCATGCAGCGTCAGAAGTGAGAGAGATGCCGGGACCTACGTTGAGTTCTGCGGGCTTCCAGAAAGGTTGAGCAGCAGCAGCAACAACAGCAATGACAACAACAACAACAACAACAATAACCACAGAGCACATCATATACAAACACTTCACCGAATACCTGGCACTGCTCGGGATAGCGAGGCGAGAGGGGGAGGACGACATGCTGTGCGAGGACTAAAACCTGATGCACACCAGCAGAATTAAACGCACTGATGAAAAAATGCAAACCCTGCTCATCCAAATGCAGAAAATAATCAGCAAAACCGATTATTTCGAACTTTTGTTTTCAGATCGATGGGTAAAATCAACTAATGTTCCTGGCGTAAAACCAAAAATATCATGAAATGTACTACAGTGGCTCAAATGTAACGTTACGGTTTAAGGCCTTGCATGATCCAAGCTTTACAGTAAGCTATACAGTTACAGGTATTGCACACAAAAAAACACAAGACTCAACCATAACTGAATAGGAATAGCATAAGCCTATCTTCAGTCCAATGCATCAATTAGAACATGTAAACGTCTAGAAGACATTGAATGAGAAGAAAAATCAAAATTTGCATTTGGATACTTCTGTGACAAAAAAGGGTTTGCTTCATTTCATCAAGATGAAATCACGAGGCAGACCACACCCAATTAAAACCAACGGAAAAACATGAACGTTGCCACAAAGACCACTGATAAAGAGTCTATTCTTTGAACACCATTTCCTTATTCTTTCTTTCTTTCTTTCTTTCTTTCATTTAAACCATTATTCAGATTTGATTCAAAATGAGTGTCCATTTATCTGTGGTTCAGGGTTCTAGTGTGCTCACTCACGTGTTTGGACAGGTCGGGGCTTTTGGAGTCAACATCATACCTGTAAAGAAATAAGACAATAGCTGTGTTTACTTCAAAAGCTGTAGAGACACTTATTTATGAGTATGATTTTTTTTGCATGTTTTTTTTTTATTCTCGTTAGTGTGAGGAGTATTTTAAGGAGTATTTTAAATCTTGTCAGCAACACATGAGTGTATTATAAGAGAATAGAATTATCAAATTTAGGAAGAAGGAAATTAAGATTTGAACAGGTTGGTTCACTCATGACAGCGAGAAAAAAAAAGGTCTCACACATCAAACAGCACACAAATTCAAAATGAGGCAAGATAAAACGGAGTATCTTTTTAGATGTTACTGAAGGAGGGGCAGAGTAATTGCGGAAGGGTTCAACAACACCCATTTCCCTCGTCTATGATAATGAGTGCTGGACCTGATCTTATTTGCATGTGAAAAAAAATCCATGAAAGTGAAGGAAATGGAGGCTATTGTCTAATATACCAAGATTAAACATCCAATTAAACGATAGATCCTGTTTGCCTGGAGATTATACAGGTTCCAGCCACTGCAAAGTTATTACTATTAATTGAAGCAAATAGATCAAATGATACTGTAGAGTTGTTAGATTTTAGAATTGTGTAGTGGGATAGCTGTTTTTAGGATTTAAAGTAGACGTGTGATCAAAGGAGTGGCGAGAGACGGTGTTTTTAAGATGAGTTCAGTTGCTATAGATTCAAACGGTGGGTATCACTGTTCGGGGGCAGCTTCTTAAGGGTGTAATAACGGAAGGGATCCCAATGAGATAGAACCACGGGTGTGAAAATGAATCACAGCCAACGAGACGGACGGCGGCAGAGAAAATACATTGCTGATACGCCTTCAAAGGAAATCACTCACAAGTCGAAGCGAAGATTCTGCTTCTCCTCAAAGAAGTAGTCCAGGATGTACTTTCGAACAAAGTCCGGGTTTAGCGTGTTGTCTATGACTTCTGTTCTTCCAAACTGGGGAGGGAGAAGGACAGGTGAGACAGGTGAGGAGAGAAATTCTCAGACTGCGCCTTATCACACGCGCTTCCACACACACATGCTTGATTAATGGAGGGTCTTTCATACGCTGCCGGTGTGCAGAGGAAGAAGCTACAGTGTGTTTCCTGCTTCCTTGATCCTCACTGCTCCCCCACATTAATTACAGCAGGATAACCCAGTCATCAACCCCACAGAGAGAAGGAGATAAGGAAAAGAGGAAAGTGTGTCGGGAGAGGCGGAGAGAAAAACTTGAAAAGCAAGAATTATGAAGAAAAGGGGGGCAAAAGAGGAGTGGAGGGTTTGTTTAGGAAAAGGAGGGTGAAAGGTGGGAGTGGGAAAAGAGTGGGAAGGGAGAGGGGGAGGACGCAGTGATTAAGGCCTCCTAATTAGTGCTATTCTCACTCCCAAAGCAAGGAAACACGGCAGATAAAAGGCAGGCAAATCCGGCATTGCTTATACTGTAAAAGAAAAAATAAACTTAAGAGTTTTAAATCTGAGATACCATATAACGTACAGAATAATATATATTTACATCATGAAGCCTCCTGTACCACTATGAATACACAATTTAATCAAATCGTCAAATATTTCAGATGGTAACAGTTTGTGTATTCTAGGAACTCTGATTCGTTACTTGGCAACTGCTTTAGTGAGTGTCGTATTGTTAATTAGTTACACAAAGAGACCAACAAGCAGCCCATGGTATTCATTCTGTTAATCATTCAGGAACATTGACAGATTATCTTACTGCCTACAGCATTGCAAGTATATCATTCCATTATTGATCACTTTTTCTCTAGTTAGAAGTTCTAACCTGATCCCATTCATCTAAATGAATTAGTCTTAATCCTAATCCTTCCTTAATTCGATTACAACTGCCTTAGATTCATTCAGGCACTCATTGGAATCAGTGTTTTATAGCTCTTGCCTGCAGTGACAATAAAGATCTAATCATACAACGGAACTACATCTGTGTAGAGCTCGGCTTCATTGGAAAGCTGCCAAAGTCTATGTCACTCGACGTGACGATATCCACTCACAAGCAGGAATCAATCTGCTTTTTCCATAATGTAGACAGCGAGCACTGTTGGTGGATATGTGAGGAAACCTTTCAATCCTAATGAATACCGTGAACCTAACAAAATCAATACAACGTGGGCAATTAGGACAACTCAACTGCTGAAAAAAAATACATCTCTGTATTGTCACACGATTTTGAACACCTCTTGGTTTTTTTTAAAGGTCATATCTTTCTCTGTGTCAACTCACTGTCTGAACATCTAAATTTAACACCAGCAAGGAGGAAAAGTAGGGATGTTGAGTCTTTGAGCCACCGGTGCTTTCTAAGAGACCCCGAGGCGTTGATGAGGCTGTGAGCGCGCGCTAGCACAGAGGCGGGTGTTGGTGAAGACGAGCTCCATAATGTGATTTCCCCGCTGAGAGGCGGAGGCAAAGCCGCGCTGCAGAGTTCATTAGACACTGCGGCTGCTGGAGCTGGCTAATGAGAATCTGGCACCTTCTCCATGTGCAGACCGGTGCGGCACTGTGGAGCCCTGGCTTACCGGCGTCGCCCGGCTGACAGCTAACAAACACACATCCGCGTGACAAAGTCAACTCTCCGGGGTAGCTGAAAAGGGGATGTCTCACTCAAGTACAGAGACACAGAAGAAAAAAAGCGTTTACAAACACACACAACGGGTGAGAGGTGAGAAATAGAGGACATTTTTTTTTAAAGATTTAATTATCTTCTATTAGAGAGCACATGTGAACATTTGTTCCGTATCAATGTCCTTCAGTTCCTATGCCAACGCCGAGTTGAATTCTCCCCGTACCATGTACAGCAAACTATAGCATGGTGCTGAAACGAAATGAGACGGGTAGAAACTTGTGTTCACACAGAGAGGTCGATGACAATGGAGTGACCAGAGAGGGAGAGAGAGAGGGAGAGAGCGCATGTGGTATTTATGCTTTTCCTTAGCTTTTCATTGGGGTAAATACTGTACATCGCTCTGAGCTGGAGTCGGGGCCCATATGTCCACACACAGCAGATGATACGCAGAAATAGACGTTCTATAAACGCACAGCTACGTATTTCTGTACACGGTGTACTGTGGCCATTTTTCAGTGTATATATATTAGTATCATATTTCCTTCTCAAAAATGGTCTATTCATTTCAGTTTAGCTAAATTCTTGTGATGAGGCTTTTCAGAGAGCCAACATCGTTTGATAAAACAAGGCCTGGAAGCACTAGAGAGGGACATGCTGAGGAGAGGAGACCGGTTGAGGAGCATGCTTCATTCAGTGTGTGTGACAAGGTTAAGAGTTATATAACATTCTCACACTTCATTGAATGTACGGATCTCTGACGGTAAACGAACTGTGGACCATAAACCAGCCCGCAATCGGCCAAAGCGCAAGATTCAACATGAGCATTCTCCCAGCAGACTGAAGCCCTGTAGCGCACAGGAAGAGGAACATGTCAACCCGAAAAGTGGAAGGTGCACAGATTATTTAGTTCTGTGGTCTTGCATAGTTGAGGCAAATGAGAATCAAGGAAGCTGCAGAGAGACAACTTGCGGAAGAGGTGGAAATCCTCAAATGCGACCCGAGCGTAGCCAGTATGCTAGAGGGTCCTGTCAGAAAATATGAATCAGATATCCCTGGAGAGTGTTTGGCCTGACTGGTTCAGCCGCGGGTTTGGGAGAGCGCGGTCTCACCTGGAGCCGCTTCAACACCCGTCACCTCTTAACAATTTTGGATGAGATGGCTTATCCCCGCAAGCAAATGGCAACTTTAAATGTTTCTATATTTACAACAGAGTTAGGGAATATGATGAATTAAGTAATTAAGTAAATGTAATAAAATGCCTTTTGAGAGTGTGAAAAAGAGTTTTATGATATAAAGATCTCAACATATGCATACACCTATGTCTATATAAGTGTGTCATATACCTACATTTTTGCACACATATACTGTGACCTATATTTCCATGAAAGCCCACTCAGCCATCTGACTGTATAAATGCATGTAAATTCCATTAAATTGTGATCAATTATACATTCACAGTGTCTGTGCCTTTGAATTATTGACAATGTTGCAGTGTGTGGTGAGTATGGCTGTCAGATATGGGGGCTGACATCATCAAAGAATACTATATACAGCCAAATATGAAAAAAAATCAAATTCACAGGTAAATTTGCAGGGGTACCAAAATAATACAATTAATAGAAAATACTTCAGAGTTGAATAATTCATAGATAATAGAAGTAGGTCATACATATAAACAGCAGCAGCCATTTTTTTGAAAGATTGAAACAAAATGTATTACACTAGCCAATTTTAAAATAATAAAATAAAAGTCGGTTTTCCTCACTGGCGTGTTAGTAGACGTTTATTGACAAATACAATACCACCAGCTAGATTCTTAAAAGCGGCACATTTGACATTATTTAATAAAGATGTTTCATTGTAGTTATCAGTTACCCCTTGTTACCGAAGACGGCAGGAATGTAAATAAATACAAATTAATGCAAATGTTCAGTTAGCTGACTCATTATCTATTCGTAAATGTTTTGTTTAGTTATGGTTTTACTTTTACCTGTAGTTCTTCACTTGCAAAATAATGAGTGGGCAAACGAACATATTAATCAGATAAGGAGAGAGGCAGTGGTGCATGGATTGCATATAGGCACAGTAAGAGCTGCCTTTAAAACCACACAGCTCCTGTTTGGTCCCCAAAGTGTCAACCTATTGATTATTACACTGAGGCTTTTCTAGGTTGGCTAATGCATCCATTAGAATATATATATATATATATATATATATATATATATATATATATAGCACGGCCATTTTCAGAGAATTGATGCCTGAACAACTTTAACGAAGCGAACACAGCAGCAGCTTAATTGGACACAAGCAGATCTTTTAATGTTTGTGTGTGCACACTCACCTCTCTCCACTGTTTGGTTTCAACACCTTGAGTATAAAGCACGCATACTGTAGAAACAAGGACCAGATAGACAAAATGTTGTAAGGGAGAAGGAAGAAAGAAAGATAATCAGAGAATTGCAGGAAGATTCCAAATAGGAAATCAATGTGAGCGGTTTAGCTCCAGTTCAGGGAACAAATGACCATGGCACTCGGAGCAAAACAAAGATTTCCCAAATCCCAATGCTCCAATTCCACAAAAAAATGAGAAGAATGGCAGCAATTTGTTCAATTCTTCTACAGTAGAACCCGGAGTGACTACGGCATACTCACATGGATCGGACTTTGAGAATGTGTCTTTGTCCAGAAGGTTTCTGAAAAACAATAAAAAAGATAATTAACATTTCTAATGAACAAAGAACATAGTGTAAATGCATGTAACATGTCTGAAGCTATTAATTGAAAACCATTTGTTAGTGAAATTACATTATTTATATGTATTAAATGTTCTCTGCATGAGTTTTGGTATCTTTTTATTATATATAGAGATACTTATTAAATCACATTTCACACGCGTCTTCATCAAGCTCCATTGCTACTATTCTGATTGTAGATTCACATGACGGAAACTAAACTTTACACTGTTAAATTTGTATCGAGCCCCTCTCCCTATGAAAGACACGTCACCATTTGGCAGCTAACGAAAAGCTCAAGGAAAAAAAACACAGTAGCAGGTGGCAGCGTGACTTTAAATTAAACACAAGAGGAAGACAAAAGACCGTCCTCCAAGCACTCAAGAGGATGATTAACAAACCCTTGCGTGTACACAAAGCCTCGGATTCACTCGCGCACCACGGACACGTTGCTGTTCTGTTTACAATATCCGCTCGGAGTTCACGTTCCACAGAGATAAACGGCGCATTGTGCGCTGCTGCCAGACGCTGGGGGGAACGCAAAGCATCGCTACGGATCGTCCTTGGAGGGAGAACGCACTGAATGATTAAAGTTCAAAATCAATACACCCATTGGGTCAAATCAACATACCTCCACGTGCTACTTAAAGCTGGTTTCACGGTGTGGCAGGAGATGAACGCGTAGATGGAAGCGTGGATGAAGTTGTTGTGTTGTATGTCTCAGATAAGAGATCACTTAACTCCCAGAGCCCCGTTCGTGTCTTTACTGGTAGATAGCATGTCAACAGGATACGCCACAGAGTAGTGGCATGAATGTAAAAGGTATAAAAGGTGTGACCGTGGTGCCTTATTTGAGATTCAGTGTGTGTCGTTGTGGTCCTGAATCAGAAAGAAAATTGAGGTATAGAGGTACAGGAATAATATTTTCCGCTACTGAATGGCAATGGTTGTCTCTGTAAGCCCCAAATGTCAGAATGCTAGGATCTTCTGAATGCCCTAAATCTCTAGTTTGCCGTTATGAAGTTGTATATCGCTGTGATTATCCACCGGTTCACAACAGGTAATTTCATGAATTTACTGCACGTTTTGAAAAACAGTCTTACGTGGAATGAAATGTCCACTTTGGGGACTGACATGATCACGCATGAATAAAATTTGGGCTCGTTGAAAAGAAATCAGGTGGACAGCCGGCACGTTGGCACAGATAATTGTAGGGTTTGGATGGGGTACAAACGCTGCCTGATTACCAGCATATCGGTGTGCTTATTGAATGCTCATCTCTTTTTCTGCCCTCCAAACGCCCACCACGCCCCCCCCCCCCCCCCCCCCCCCCTTTGTGATCGCATTCAGTGTAACCTCACTGCATTTTATCAAAGTCAACATAATTCCAGAGCAACAAACAACAAACTACTACATTAGACAATTGTTATGAACAGATTATTAGAAGAACATTTGTAAATTGCAATACCTTAATTCCCTGACTTGTGATGTCTACTTATTAATTAGTAATAGTGGGTAAATAAGTACGTGGTAACAATGATGGCTAATGCAAGAATTCAATGTTTTGATGGGAAGCCCATCAGAGACCACCATTGAAATGAACACTGTGAGCCTGGGCCGTGGGCCGTCCCTTCTGCATTGATTTACAGCAAAGGTTAAATACAGAAAATGATATGTTTGTGCTACGCAGGGACAAAGACTAAAAAGTTCATTGTCACGGGTCTCTTCTCCGCCCATCTGTCCTACTCCAGCCTCCTTCACCTAACCTGTGAAAATGTGTCTTTCTCTAAATGCTATTAAATGAGACAAAAAAATTGCTCTACCACATAATATTATACATTGTCATAATACTGTAAGGTGACATGTTTGGAGGAATATCAACAATAATACGATTTTTTTAGGATTGACAGATTGCTGTTACAAGAACGGCAGGAGGAGGCTCGCTTTGATATAAATGTATTTGTGAAGCACATTTCAAGAACAAGGTCATTTGAAGTGGAGAAAGTTGTGGATCAGAGTCTGTCTCTGAAGATGAGGTTGGCGGTTTCTCCTCTCGGCTCTCCCCAGGTGGGGCATCCGTCCCTAAAGGTCTCCACGGCGAGGTGGTGTGGTTATCTCTGGTGTGCACTCCTCTGGTCTCTTGCACTGGCGGCCGCCAGATGATGCACAAAGTAAAATAGATTAGAGGTAAACAGTCCCCTGACTTGTTCAGGCAAACTCTATCTGCCTTAAAAAGGCGCCTGCACAAATGGTTACAGCCTCTTGCTCGGTGCAAACAGCCCGCTGAATCTTGTATCTCCTGCTCTGACAGGGGGAAGAGGGCCACTGATGAACACCTCAGCGATGACAGAGCGACAGTGATCAAGCAGATCAATACAGTCTCAGCTTCACAACATCACAGCTTCCTGTTTGCAAACTGATGTTTTTCAACGTGGGATGGTCCTGGCCTTTGTCTCTCCTTTGGAGACCACATCTTTTGGAAAGCAAAGCATTTAGGCATTCTTAAAATACACCGAACCTTCTGTCAAGTGTTTGTCGAGTGCGTATGCCAATGTGCACGGTGTTTTACACAAGTTGCTGGATTGAGATTGACTTTTAATAGGCTTTGAAATAGTGTGTTAGTCCAAGTGAATAACCTGCTTAAGATATTATGCGCATTGGCATGTAGATTCCAACGCACCACTCAATGCCCTCACTGAAAACAGCTCATCCATTTCCCTCCTTTATCCGTGTTTCTCTTTTCGCTGTCTATAATTCGATCCATCAACTACCTCTCATGTTTCGAGCGTCTGTGCTGCACCTCCATCATGCTTGCTCGACCTTTTCATTATGCCTGCCAGAGGCTACTGTGAACACAACTCTATTACCCCGCGTGCTTGCTTCGGCCCGCTCAGTCACTGCACAGACTTGAGAGCAGTCACTCGAGATGCCAAAGAACGTTGACGTCTCTTTTGTTTTCTTTCTTGTTTCATTTACGTCTACAATTTCTCCTGTTATAGATTTTCAGCTATGTTTGTTTCATTGCCATCAATCTGTTTTGATCTTCACTCTGTGTTCTTTCGTCCTTCGATGGTCTCTCAAGAGCGAGTTCACATGTTAATAGCATTTCTTATTTCTTGTTCAAAGTTACTGAGACGATACTTACTGAAGTTGTGATATTGAAGAGTTGCAGCGATTCAGTTTGTAGCCTAAGAAATGAAGATTTGTTTGCTTTACTTTATTCCGCCCCCCCCGTCCAAAATACAATTGACTTATTTGCCCCTCTCCGTCCCCAAACAGATCCTAACAATCCCAAAGGCAGCAGCAATCCTTATTTGAATTTCTGCTGCACTTAAAAAGTTAGAGTGTGAATTCTAAAGTAAATACAACACAAGTGTATCATCTAAGTGAACTTTCTCCATGAATCAGTATACTGTATATTACCCAATCTCTCTTTTGTCCAGAGGAAGGGAAGAGTTGCTTTTTTCTGCTTCCCCCCCCCAAAATCCCACATCTCTTCTCATCAAGAACTTTTTTTTTTCATTCTTTTTATTTTAAAAGCTGCTTTGAGTGCATCATATTGTGTTTCCCATCGCCTGTAACTTATGCTTAGCTTTACTTAACTTATACTATATTATACAACTCCATTTGAACTGATATCTTCATGATCTCACGTAAGCTACTGAAGATGGTCAGCAATTGCTATTTCCTACAATACATTACATCTAATTGTGTGTGATGGAGATCCCACTCTGTGAACTATGTTCCTTTGTGTGCAGCGATAGTTGAGCCAGAAACACAGTTGTATGTGGGTCGCTCCTCTGGGAGAGTTGACATCTTTCCAGAAAGATAATTGGGGAAAGATGGATTAGTAATTTGGACTCAATAACTTTAACACGATTTTATATTACGCATGATCCATGAGCTGCTCATGTTACCATGGTTATGTACTTAAAATTCATTTTTTTCCCCGTGGAGGTGAATAACAAGGTTTAGGTCCCTAGGTGCATAATGAGTTACTGAACTAACTTTGTGGGACAGACCCCCGGGTCACATCAAAGGCTTTAATATGGTCTTTTATTGAGTAGTTACATGTATATGTTCTTTATTGGTCACTAATTATTATATTGATCGCAAAGATAAGATGAACAATGACCATTTCATCCTTGATGAATAGAATTTATTTAGAATCTAAATTCTAAATAAAACATACAAATTACGTTGTGGTGTACATCCATTAGCAAACAATGCAGTGAAGAAAAGGAACCAGTCCTTATTTACATGAATTACTTCATTAAAAACAAAATAGGAATCACCAAAAAGTGAAAAGCCAACAGAATATATTTCCGGATATTTACAATGACGGCTGCCGTTTACTGCTGCCAATGAATATTTATTTGTAAGCATTTGTTATCATTAAATTATTTAAAGTTTAGGGAAAAAGCAAAGAAAACCAGTTGACATGACTGTAATGTAATCAATCGTATAATTTATTATTATAATTAATCAAGAGCTGTATAGGCTACATGTCCCCCCCCCCCCCCCCCCCCCCCCACCCTCAATGTGTTTTTTTAACTAGCCTTTATTTATTGGCTGCTTGTTTTAAATGAGGACCTGCGCTATACATAAGGTTAAGCACTTTAATTAGATAATAAATTGACAGTAAAGGTGATTAGGGACAGTTTATTCAGGACCTGTATTTGACATAACAACCATCCCGGGACACTAGAGGTGGAAAAAATATATAAATTATTGAATATAATACAATTTCCTCTTGAAAGATTATGTCCCAAATGCAGAAAAAATGGAACTTTTTAAACCCAGTTCTTGAATACATGACCAATTATAAGCAGCTCCGCGGCGCCGTAGCTCATTTGGAGAATAGCAGAGGCAGCGCGTGTTTGCTGTGGAGCATTAACGACAGATAGAGAGTGTCGCTGAACGCCGTGTGGGTGGACACTGAAGCTATCAGGGGAATGTACACTAGACTCTGCAGTGTGTCCGCGACTAACGGCTGCAGTTCCTCAAGTCAAATAGAGTGTCCTTGCCTTGTTTCCCTGCTGCTGAGTGAAGGGACAAAGCTTCCAGCAGCTCAGGAGTGAGTATTGACTGCGACCCCGCCACAAAGGGCTTCCCCTGCGCTTCGAAGCAGAAATAGACAACACCTGTAGCAATGTTGTAAGACCTGGATCCGTATCCTAAGGTGCCTGGAGCCCAACTGTTCAGCACAGCGCATTCATAAACACAAAGGAGTGTATAAACAAATCTCAACCAGGAAGTGGGACAAAAGCGAGGCGAAGGGATGCATTATCTGCAGCTTCAAACACCAACACCCAGCCTGCAGGAGCTCAACCTCCGCGTACTCCATTTGAGGTCTGCTGAAACAAAAGCAGCTCATCAAAGCCTTTCTTTTATTAACCTGTGTCGAGTACACAGCACAGCATTTGCCTTCCTCTCCATAAGCCCCAAGTCAACAACGGTCCTGCCCTAAATTTAAAGCAAACCTCATCCAAGATTCATCAGCTGAGGTGCACAACTACAACAATTTACTGATGTATATACTGATGGCAAATAAGACTTAAGAAGTATTTGTCATCAGGTTTGGACACTGTCTGAAAAATACTACTTTAACAGTCTAATGTCCTGATCCTTCTTACCAAAGCAGTGAACGGAAAAGTAAGAAAAGAAAGATGTTTAGGCGATCAGAAATGAAATAGGAAAAAGCTCCAAAATGTGACGATGATGATGAAAAAAAAAGCTTTTTTGAGTGGATGAAATTTTAGCCTTAAATATGCCTTTAAGAACAAGAATAAACATTTCAGAGGAGCATCACGACAACTACGGCTATGACAGGAAATACTGCATATAAAATGTGTCACCAGATTTGCATTTGTGCGTTACATAATTCATTTCAAAGGTAATGGCAACACTAAAGGGGTTTCAAACTAACTTCCTGAAACACAACTTCCCTTATGTAAATTAGGTGATGAAAAGATTTGAGATGCGCAGAGGCGGTTTGTGTATCTACGCCTCTGTGCACAGGGGAGTTTGTGAAATCAGGAGAGCAGGAATGTAAGAGAAAATGAAATGTAGGAACAGAAAAAACCGAGGATGACATGTGTGTTGGAGAATGTGTGTGAGAGAGAGAGAGAGAGAGAGAGAGAGAGAGAGAGAGAGAGAGAGAGAGAGAGTTGGAAAGTGAAGGAGAAAAAATGAACCCCTCAGAGATAAGTTCAGAAATAGACTGAGTCTAAGGGAGTTTCTCTTGTGCAATGGAGAGAAGAAGGCCACGTTAGACAGACATAGCTGACTTTATTTACAGAGATCTGACACAAGCCACAATAATTGTTTTTTGTTAACCTGCGCGGATAATAGGGAGATGAATGTGTAGCGTTCAATGGTTCTCTACGTAGTGAGGGTTTCAAGAAAATAGAGCTGATGAGATTCTTAACTTGGAACAAAGTAAAAGTCAGCATAAAAAGGCTGCCACGGGCTTATAACTCTCAATTCTATTCTGGGACCTAAAAATCTCGCTTCTGTAGTGTGAAGGGTGTGCACTTACTTAAAATCTTCTGCACTGGATTGGACAGAAGAAAAGCAGGCTTGCTTAGAATGCAGCACGATCCCTTGTTGCTAAAAAGCTGAAAATTGATAAATGGATCACTAGTCATATTGTTGGTTGAAATGTGCTGGTACTAGAGTATACATGTTTTGCTATAGTTAAATATATGTATGCCATTTACTACCGTGGACGTGTTCAAGGCGGGTTAAATAGTCATTTTTATATTTTACCTCGACCCTGAAAAAGCTCTCCTTACCAACAACAATGACTTGGAAGATTGGCCCAGACGTGTTAATTTACACGCTGTTGCCTCTGTTATGCAGACTGTCTGTCTGTAAAGAGTCTGAAGCCAACACATCAAAGTACTGCATGCGTTTCCATATTGTCACACAGTATTCCCTGGAAATGTACATCCAAGTAAAGACTGATATGCATGTGTGGATGGAGGGTGAAAGGATTTCCCTGCTGCAAGGTGGACAACGTGTGGGTATAGATTAAATCTAAAGAATATTGAATTAAGAGAGCACAGGCTTTGTTCTTGGCCTCATGCTTGCACACAATGCAGCAAAACTCGAAGCTTGAACGATTCGGAATGGGAGAATAGATGGTTAACTGTTTATAAATGCTGCAGAGGAGCATTATGAGGTAAAACATTATGAACACAGTGCTATTAAAGCTTTCATTGGCCCTTCATCACTGTCCCCCATCTTAGCATTCTCTCATAATTTGTATTTTACTATTAACGGTGGCATTATCATTTTGCTAAAAGCAATATTTAATTATTATCATCGTTATGTTTTATGTGCTTTAATAGTACATAATCGCAACATGGTAAAACAGAAATGTGGGAGATGCTCCACTAAAACGATGTCTTTTAACTCGCCTTTCGATAACAAAACAAACAGCAGCGATTCTTGAATAAATATCTTTTCATTGCCTCGATCATCTGAGCACAAAGCAGCGCTGGCATTGCTTTCGCATCCGATCGATAGCAGAACCAAGCGAGATCGTTTTTCCCACCAGCTGTTGAATTATTCAGGCCAGGACTTCCTCTGGGGAGATTCCTGCCTAACCTGCCAGACAGACACAGCGAGCTCTGCAGCCTGGCGGGGAATCTCAGGTTCACCTTAAAATTACCAACAGCATTGATTATGCCATAGCGAGTGTCAACTAAGATCAAGTAACATGAAGCATTACGAACGCCATGGTTTCGGACGCTGGCAAGCGGTTCATTGATCACGTATAGTTTGCGTCATCTATTTTTTCTGTGAGCTGCAGAATGTAATGCAGTACGGCTATCGTGCCAAAAAGTGTCTGAGCTGCTTCCGAGGAGCTCAGTGTAAAATGTCTGATTGTTTCAGTGATATCCGTGAACTTAAGAGAGAGGATCTCTCACTCGCACACAATATGCAGCAGTCTGGAATAATCTTAAGGGCAAATCCACAAAGGATAGATTGCTGTTGCTGATAAAATAAATTGCGCTGTTAGAATATACAATTTAAAAGGGTTTCAGCGCATAGTGTCAGGGTTAAAAAGTACTAGTACTTCAGTAATAGCGTGATAATGGGATAATGGGACTAACTTGTTTTGAGTTACATGTTTTTTAGTTCGGTAGAATTTAAATATTCCACAATAACTGTCACACACGTGACAAATGCAATAACATCCTTGAATGAATGCAGTCCTGACACACACACACACACACACACACACACACACCTACATACATACATACACATCCATTACCTGTCGTCCCCCGGGCCAATGGCAGCTCCATAATCAAATCCTCTTATCTCACCCGCACACATGCACAGGATTTTGTTCTTTGAAAAGGGGGCAGCGCCTGTGTCAGACAGGGTTTAACACACCAACTGATGAGGGGAAGAAGCTGCTTCTGTGGAAGGTGGTCTCGGTCCTGATGGAGAAGGAAGGGGCAAAGGTTGGTGTCTGGTGTGAGAGGGGCCGGCTACAGTATTTCTTGGCCGCCTCAGAGTCCTGGAGGCAAACACGTCCTGGAGGGACGGCAGTTTGCGGCCGCTCGCCCTCTCAGCGGAGTGAACGATGCGCTGCAGCCTGCGCTGCTTCCTGCCAGTGGCTGCAGATGCAACGCGTCTCTTTGACCACAAATCTCATCTAGTACAATGTGGTTGCATTGGACATGGTGTTAAATAGCTGAGCGATTGCTTAATATAATGACTGGAAAGCAAATGTATGCATCCAATCACCTGAGCACCATTCAAGATAAATGACTTTAATGTAAACCATTTGGATGCATCACTTGCAGTGTATGTGGTCGTAGTGAGGATAAGGAATTTCAATCTTTCTAATTACCAGGTGATGTTAGCTGTCCACAGCTGTGACTCGCCTTCCCCGGTTCCTCTGAATCAGAGCATTAATCTCCCGTTACTGCATGGCATATGCCGAAGACAGATGCTTCATCCGCTACAGAAAATGTCCAATTCATATTAGTTTTCCTCAGAGTTTTGGTGTGTTCATGCTTGGTTGGGGTTGGGGGAGCGGGGGGTTGACTATATATCCATATACTATGTTTCACATTAAAGACTTTTTTCCGAGGTAACTATGTGCGATCACTCGCCATACAAACTATCCCGCATTTTGTCTCATGACAATAACAGTGTTAGTCAATGATGCAGAATATACAGTTTATCTCCTCACTATTGAAAGTGAAGAAATAATAATTCAGCCTAAAACTGTTGTTAATCACTGAAATTGTTTTTGTCCAGAGTTGGCATTTATTTGCTACAAGCTTCATTATGTTACGGTCCAGCAGATATGTGGCCTCTTAGCTTTGTTGGAATTGTCAGTAGCTCCAACTAAAAAGCTGAATGATCCATTCATGTAATTAAAAAAAAAAGGTATGCGATAATCCCTCTGTTCAAAGTGACTTTGATAGAATGCTAATCAGTGAGCCAAGACAAGCATGTCGCAGACCCTGGTCAGATATCAGTAAGAGCCTCTCCAATTAGAGGGATGGCCCGGGTGACCCATGGCTCCACACATGCAGATCAAATGTTTAAACACTCATTAAGCTCTAACCTGAGGGAAGTTTGAGAAACAAAGTTTGCAGGAGCTTTTTACACTAAAATGATAACAAAACATGAAAAATGTCTGTCTGACTTTTACAAACACCATACAAAAAACACCTTTAAAGTGGCTAGAAAAAAAAACATGGCTGCCAAATATCTAATAAATAATGCTCCATAAGGAAACCCGCAAACTCAAATTAGTATAACTTAGAAAAAAAAAAAATCCATATTGTTATAAGTTGTTGGTCAAGCTGTACCTGACTGGAAATCTGAGACTACTGCTTCAAAGAAAACGTTGCATTTAGTACCGAGAGGCCATGGAAATTCATGTGAACCATCCAACTCACTGGTCACAGCCTTTTTTGGGGGGTATTTGGGACACAGATGGAAGGGGACAGAGTGTGTGTGTGTGTGTTTAGTTTGTCCTCCATTTTCACAGTCCTTCACTGATAAATTTGACTTTGACTTCCCAGCACTCCTCTTCTCTTGCCAACCAGCCAGTAAGCCCGTCAGTTAGAGGGCACAGATCAAAGCCCCGTTTCAGCCACTCAGCCACTGGAGCAGCGTGACAGTGAACCATCATTAACACGCGCAGAGCGTCGGCCCTCTCGTTCTCTGCACTCCTTTATAGCCACTGACGACCACGGCCTCGCCGGGCCTCGTTTGTATTCCGGTGAGAGTCTGTCACTGAGGCGTGAGTGCCAAAAGATACGAGCTTGTGACAGCGTGCAGGATTGAAGAATTTGATGAGTACAGGTATGAGACAGTTAATTCTCAGCAGCACAGCTCATAGAGCCGATTATGGCCACGGGTGCGTTAAGACGCCATCGGCTAAAAAGATCTGCTGTCCGGGCAACGGGGAATCAATAGGTGTTGTGTGAAGGAGGGACAGATATAAATAAGAATTGTTATAATATGATAATGAGAAGATAATAATCATTCAAAGCAAAATTTTGTTTTTTCCCTAATATGAAACATTAAGGTAAATATTACATTTAGTTTTAATGTGGAAGCAATTCCTTTGTGTGTGCATTTATGATCATTTCCGGACGCTCACTGTCCACTTTATTGATTAAGTGAATGCATTAGAAACAGTCTATCAATTAGTGTGCTGAAGGCGCTGGAAGAAAAGCCTGTCAAGAAGCGAAAACATCACTCAACGGTGAAAGATAGTCGATCTGGCTCAGAAATTGTTTGCTATATGCAATAAACTCACCCCAGGTTAGTAACAAAAAATGTATTGTTTTTTGCCAGGTCAAGACGAGAGAAGCTCTTTATGATGTAAATGCAGTCAGCTTTCAAACAGTTCCACACAGGCAAGCCTACACACAACAAGCCGTCTGTCCATCAACACCGTCTTAGAAGCAGAAAAAAATAAACTTTTGTAAGGAGATGAAGCTGATGAATATTAAGAACACCTCCAATCTTCATCATGCCTTTTAATTAGTCTCCCTAGTGAACCGTGTTGCTGTTATCGCGCTCAGTGACATCACACAGCCGTCAGTACAACAGAGCTACCAGCAGAGCACAAGAGGTCGAATAGAAAGGTCGGGAGCTGCTATCTCCAGATGGTGTGTGATGTCTCCCAAGAGGCAAAGTCTGTATAGAAGATTGTTGGAGCCAGAGAGAGGCTGGATGATCAGTGTTGCAGGGGTTAGAGTGTCGTGATGCTGCTCCGCTTACAGCAATAGCACTGCAGCTAATGCAGAGTGAAGCTTGACATGTAGAAGGAACATTATCTGTGGGGCCCCAACAAGAAAACCATCCGACGAGTGCAGACTGTTCCAGTCCAAACCTATCGCATGAATCAGAGTCAGATGATTCCAACAGCTGAAAATCAATGACGAATGAATTAATTGGGTCTTTTTCTTGCCCTCATACACTTGTCCAAACCCATGTCGGCTTAACTATCATCATTTTCGATGAATTAACCAAAAACATTCCTGTACAGCAATAATCTAATAATAGCTGAGCAACCATGATTAGAGACGGCAGCAGCTTCTGATGTCAGCGTGTTATTCGGCATCTAAAGAGTAGATTTCCCAGAATGTTTGTTCTAAAGCAGTTTTTCCTAAACCTTTTATTTCTGGGGACACACTTTTTAAAATGACAAAACATTTCAACCTTATTTAATGACTGCACTAAAGTAAGCTTCTCCGATCTGAATGACTGGCACCTACACAAAGTGGGAGACCTTCCTGCATCATCAAGCTTCAGTTTGATCAAATGTTGATCAATGCCTCCACTGTCCACACTACAGGGTTACTGAAAGCATGTGTGTGTGAGAAAGGGACGGACAGAGCTATCTTACTTCTACCAAATAAATTATAATGGTTTTATACACCACTTTTTCATATTGTAAATTAGCATGAATAAAGTTTCAGGGTGGTGTGGATTCACACCAAAAGTGCTCAAACCTAGAGAGATGTGATCTGAAAGAGCATGGGAAATCAGAGTGATGATACGCTGTAGCCTCCGATCTCCCGAGGGCTTTGACACACTGTGTGCGACGCTTTCATATCTGTCCCAGATCCGTAAAAGAAACCAATCAGATGCCGAAACTGGAGTCCTCATAAGCTCAAAGCCGTATGCAAATGCAGACCATCCTGACATTGAGCAGAGGGATTTAATCATAGCAAAACGAGCAATGCAATGTCCTAAACCCAGGAAACAAGATGGGAAATCACTGTTGTTGAGGCGCCGGGCAGTAACTACGGGAATAGAAACAGTGGAGTGCAACCACAAGCCACCAATTAGCAATTTATTAGAAGCTGCGTGATTCATCTTCTCCCGACTGAAGATCTTAGATTAAGTGTCACTCAGCAGATGTACCAACCGATGGTGGAGTGATTGGTTCTCCGCGCTCTGAGTTCAGTCACGGCCCGGTACTCATTGACAATCACACCTCGGCCTTCCTGACCCCTATTTTTCCCATCTGCCCCTTGCATACATACATATGGGTTTGGTTCTCAACAACTGGTCTGTAATAGTACCAAGTGGGTTCAGTTGGGTCGGGTCTCAAGGCTGCGTTTGGATCTCAGTTTTAGGCCTCTTCAGGACTCTAGAGCAAGGATGTACTGATATGTCAATAGTTTCAAAATTGTGTTTGTGCATTGTAAAGAATATTTTTCATCCAAATGGTAAAAAATGACATTTGAGAATTCTGGCAAAACGTTCAGAGCAGCAACACTGTTAACAACCTCTTGGGTTGTTTAAGGTTATCGGCTTTGGGAGCGAGTTATGTGGATGTCTTGCATTGGTTGTGCAGCCTGCAGCACACTGTCATGCCAGGTGAGCTCATTGCTTATCAATATTACCCTCAGCAGCTCCTACTCCATTGACTAACCTCCTCCGTCCAGCTGCCTGCAGATACTGTTTAAGAAACATAAGAAGTCCTTGATGATGTTTGAAATGGGAGGACAAACTTGTGGGAGTATAAAAGGGCAAAACAAGAAGACTGTGGCTTGGTTTCGTGGCTGTAGGATTTACGCCTTCTTTTCCTGTCTCTTTTTTTTAACCAAAAATGTATTTTTTAATTACCAATAATTTCCACAAAAGAAGTACACTGTTGACTTCCTGTTGGGAGAGTAAACACAGCTTTAAAAAACGTAAAATCTTTACTCTATCTTTTTTTATATTTTTCCGATTTTTGTTAAATTAAGCATTCTACATCTACTCCAAGATACGTAGAAAAAAAATATACATTTGTCAGGAAGTAAAAATTTAATTTCCCCCCAAAAACAGACACAGCAGAAGGCAAGTTAGTTACCAAATCCGTCTTTTAACAAATAAATGACAAATAAACCAAATCTTGCCCTTTCCCCTCATTTTTTCACAGAACACCACTGGCCCCTTCCCATTTGTCTTTGGTCCTGCTAATAATTCGTTGTCGAAAGCAGGGAGTGTAACCTGTAATAAGGGGTATTAACCCCATAGTGAACAGCCATCATTGAGGCTTGGAAGCTTTACGTGCACATGATTCACGAAGGAAGAATAGCAAAGAAAAAGACCCTGCGGGAGCCTTTTCTCTTGAATAGGAATCTGACTCACACAGGATCTGTGCAAAGGATTTGGAGGATTTGGGAGAGACTGAACTTCTATTAGAAGTGTTTGATTGTGACTACGATTTTGCTGTATATTTACTCTTGTTTCATGAGAGGCTTATCCAGCAGCCTAGTATTGAATGATTGTTACAAAACCACAACAGCCCTTGAAGGAGAGTTGGAAGTGCAGTTCTAAAAGCACCCTGACCATGCCTCAATTGTCTTTAAAGCTTGTTAAGACACCATCCGTTACATTCCTACATCATTACCCATCACAGCAAACCCATCTGCTAATTGGTATGAGCTTGTTTACAGTATGTCACACTCATATTCCATACAAATTACAGCCTAATTACTCCATTTCATTAAAAGTTGTTAATCCTGCACCATTAAATGTGTGCTTATAAGATTGTTCTTCTCACTCATCCTGTCTCCCTTTTCCTCTGTCTCTCGAATGCTCGCAAGGCAGCAAGCTTCCCATTTCAAATGATGGTTTATTGTTCCTCTTCTTACTGGTAGTGGGCTTCTGCACTGCTGCTCTGCCTGTCTCTTTTTTTCTACCAACATCAGCACATTATCACACACAGACACACACACACACAGACACACACACACACACACAAACATAGCACGCACACATGGATGTTGTCGTTGATATGTGCATTTATGCAGGGGGTTGTTCAAATAAGACTAATCTTTTCCCTAAATGGTGCTTGATTGGATCTGCTCATCATAACGAGCACAAAAATAAGAAACCCGCCTTTTTATATGCATCAATATCGCCCACCATCTCCCACACAACACAGACTCTCCATGCAATGGGTTGTTCATTCACTGAACTGAAACGCCCTCATTTCTTGTGTGTGTGTGTGTGTGTTTTATATTTATTTATTTTTTTCTCTGCGCGTAGAGATGTGGCAGCAAGCTTCTCTGAACGTCAAAAAGCCCATCAATAATGCACACACAGCTTGTTATAGCTCACACTCACTCTGCTTCGATGGCTTACCAACCTAAAACCCAGCATCAAAGACCAGATAGATGTTGTGTGTGCGCGTGCGTGTGTGTGTGTGTGTGTGTGTGTGAGTGTGTGTGTGGAATGCAAACACATGCCAGCACTGGAGTGCTTCTCTGGCAAAAGGCGTTGAACCCCTTTCCTAATGGTAAGAGGAGTGAACACTGAGCGAACGCTGTGGCTGGAAACAGTGTTAGGCTGTGTTAATGTGTTCCCCTGAAGTAGAAGGACATCTATTATAATGTAATAAAAAAAAGAATGTGGACAGGGGTACAGGCATGTGATGCAAACCTTGACATTGGTAGAGCGAGCATGCACAAGAGCAGGAAAGCAGCTTTCATTGCTCTGCTGGTGCTGAAACCAGCCACAGCGTGGGCTTCAACAAGAAGAAAGCTTCTGTTCCGTCTGAGAAGATGTGACAGCAAACGTCGTCTACAGTATAAGCACCACTATATGCAGTCTATCAAAAAAAAAAGGAGGAAGATAACCCTGAATCAACCAGATGAACAGATTTCCAATGTTGTGACTTTTGCGTAGCACGTAAGGGCATTCTGCACGTGTCACCCGCCATAACACATCCAAGTAGCTTTCATGGCACAATCCCTGTAAAACGTCAGGATGCACGACGTGAAGTTCGGCACATTTTCAGACCTTAACTTTGAAATGGATCGAGACCCTGAAAGGAAGCCGCGCTTCGCGTCAAGAGTGCAGTTACGAACATTCGATAAAACTCCAGATACGTAAACTAAACCACGCACGACTGTTGTAGCCTCAGTATCAACGCAGAATCTGCCGTTCACCGTGCGATTTCGTATTTAATAAGTTGTCTTAATTTATTACACATACATACAAATGAATGCCGTAGAAGTGTTTGGGGCGTTGTCAGAACTTTTGCAGCGCGCAGTGTTCACACGGAACTTTCCTGACTCTGCGGACGCTTCGACTCACCTGCAGGACACGGTGATTTCTACTTTGGTGGCGGGGATGTTGCCGGTGATCGGGTCGAAGTCGTACACCGAGGACATGTCCTCTAGTTTGTCCATGACGTCTCCGTCCATCATCTCCATAGCCAGTGCTCGAGGTGGCTCCGGTCCGATCCGGGAGCCGCACAGCCTGGCCCTGACGGAGCGGGTCGAGTCTCCGGAGACCCCAGAGACCAGATCGGAGACCAGTCGGCCTCCGGTCCGAGCGGGAGAGGAAGCCACTTCACAAATGTTGAAGCTGGAGAGGAGGGAAGGGGAGCGCTGAGTGAGTGGACATCAGCAACAAACAAAACCGCAGAGGCGCACCTGGTTAATCGTCCTTGCAACGTAAATTATCTTCTTCTTTTAAACAATGCGGGGAAAAGTATCTGGGAGTCCTGCTGCGCCTTCGCCGTCGGGCTGAACGTCACATGGAGAGGTGGACTTCTCCCGCGCCTTGTCTTCAGTCAGTGCGCACAGCAGAACGTGTGAGGAGAAAAGGCTGGATGCACTCAAACACATCCATCCTTCCTCCTCCCACACCGCTTTACGCTCAAGTGCAGGCGACCCTGCCCGCGTACCCCGCCGCTGCTGCTGCTGCTGCTGTCGCCCTGCAACAGTCTCTGTGTGCTCACTGATAACGTGTGAGTAATGTTACAGCATTTCATTATGCACACTTTATTTAAATTTGTAAAAAAAAAAAAAAAAAGCTAATGCGAAATCGAACATTTGACCATCGATCAGTGTGTCACAACGGACAGCTGTGAGACCACGTGGCGGTGGTTGTGAAAATGGTTGACTGAATTATGTGCATTATTGGATTATTGTGTCTCTTCATCCCGCCTAGATGGGTCAGATCCCGTGAACTGTTCTCAGCTTGGCACCCTTTAGTAAAATTGAGGCATGAGAAGATGCAAAAAAAAACATGCGTAGTCGTTTATCCTCATTTCTATTGAAAGGTGGCAATAATTCTGGAGAGCATGTATAGCCTGCTTTGTTTTCATGTCCAGGGGGGGGAATATTTAAGCACCACACCAATGGACAGCTGCCAAATTTGCTCAGTAATCCAGTTGTGGAAAAGCAGTATCTCAAAACCTCCTTGGCCATGAATGCTCAATGAGTAATTCCTGTGCATTAACCACATTAACCAAGAATCTAAATCAATTTGGACTTGGATGTAGCTCAAAAGTGCAACTGTTTCCTGTCCCACTGTGTCGACTTAAGTCATTTTCTGTGGAAAGACATTTGAAGTAAAGCAGTTACCAATTAAAATGTGTTCATGCTTGCTGATTTCAAATCTATATTAACGTCGGACGGCTTCCCTGACCACCGGTGTTAATCAAGGTGTTTGAGCGTAACCGCCCCTAAGATCTTGAGGTAGCTTTCAATGGCTCTCATCCTCCACAGGAATGCGAAAGAAGCTCCAGAGCAGATTACGTTCCACGTCCCGACAGCCAGGAAGAGGAAAGGAGCAAAGGGAGGTTACATTTGGGACCTCTTGGCCAAAGGTAAGCCCTACCAGGAGGACAAGGCTACAGACACACAAACCCTTCCACCCCGATAAGGTGATGGTTTTCCGGAGAGGATATATAGAAGAGAAACAGAGAAAGATCCTATGTCCCGAGGTCGGCTTTGGTCTAAATGTACTGAGCTCCTGGTTGGTTGAGGCCAGTTGTTCTTTCAGGTCCTCCAGGTCTTTGAATTGTGTCTCATTCTCAGAGTCGTCGTCCTCCAGTACCACCACCTTTTTTTCATGAAGAACCTTCTTCTCTTTGATTTGGTCCTCATGCTCTTCTTTGAGCTGGCTGAGTTGTGTTCTGAGGGCCTGACGGACCTCCTTCTCCTCCTCCTCGTGGAGCTGGGTGGCATTAACCAGGTTTCTTTTTTATCTTTCAAGTCCTTTGAGACTTTTTACAACACTGGTCTCTTTTTTAGAGGCGTTGTCTTTCAGTGTGCTGATGTCAAACTCCAGTGCCACCCCCTTCTTCTGATGAGTCTCCTTCTCACTGATGTTCTCCTCTTTGAGCAGGCTGAGTTGTGTTCTGAGGGGCTGGCTGACCTCCTCCGCTGCGTGGAGTGTGGTGGCATCCTCCAGGTTGCTTGAGAACTTGAGTTTATGTTTCATCACTCTGAATTCCAGCTTGAAATTCTCTTTGCAGATCTGGTCGGTTAAGCTTAAGTTTCAGCGGCTCAACTTCGTCAAGGAGAGTTTGTTTTTCCTCTCTCTTGAGAGCGCTGCGAGCCGGAGGCGATCATGGTCTCCGGGGCACTGGCCCTCTTGAGTCTCTCCATCTCCTCACGGGTGGCTTTAATCTAAGATGATCACTTTAAAGATCATATCTGTATCCTCCCTAGTATAAAACAGTTGCTTTTTATAACATCGATTGTGGCTTTTATTCAAGAAAGAGTTTTTGATCTTTTACTATTTATCCGATAATATTTAAATGTGAAGCGTTTTTTTGTACATTAACTTTTAGCTAGCATGTCAAATTCAATATGAACACACCTATGCTTTACAATTGGCTGAGATAAATATAATTATAAACACAGATTATTATTTATAATGGTCACCCACAGATTTAGATGAACATGAAAACATTATTTTGGAGTTAAATCTCTTTTATTCTGGATTAAGACTTCAAGTTCTTTGTACTTGTTTCCTATCACGTGATCCGGTCAGTAGGCTGTACTATTATAACCAGCATCCTGCTCCTGTGTTGCATCGCTCTGGGTGGGACTGCAGCCGCTAGTATCCATGGCAACAGAACGAGTTAAAAACTGCCGATCAAGCCTCGCTGTTTCCCACGAACTGAATGTTTTTATGAACTAAGCAGTTTTAGTTAAATAAATGAATGAGCTGACGGCATATGAGTCTTTGAAACCACTGATAAAAATAGCTTATTTTACCTTTGTTGTTAAAAAACAGAGGAACTTCTTAGTAAAAAATAATACAAACCAAGGACTTTTACAAAAAACATCAGTAGTCATGAATAAATTACGAGCTGTTTCACACAGATTTCTGCTTCCAATCTGTATATCTATTGACCCGCTTGGGAAATTACAGTACAGTTTATAGTTGTTTCTAAGAGAAAGACTGCCTATTTCTGAATATTTTAAGAACCCGCTTGCAAAAGAATCCACATCATGCGATTGCCGTCCATTTGCAATGGACCAGCAGGTGGTCAATACTTTGCACGGCTTCTCACATTAGAAACACCATGAAAATCTGGTATCATTGCAAATTTCCCGTCGTTCTCCCTTTCTCTCTATTACCCTCTTACTCACTGTCACAAGCACATCACACACACACACACACACACACACACACAGACAAAAGCACAGCTATAAGTATTGTTTTTCTTTCATAAAACCGGTGCAGAAGAGTACCTTGGATTGGGAAACCTATTCATACAGATACAGGACGCTTCTGCCTACACAGCCCTCCAGCTCAGCATCAGCAAAACACATACACATACACACAAATATTTAAAACAGGTATTCACCGGAAAAATTATTTTCTCATCTGTCTCTGAAGCACCCATAAAAGGAAATAAAGAGGCGCACACACACACACAAACACAACTCTTTTTCTGCCAGGATGATTCATGTATTTTAAGGGCTGTTGGGCGAACACACTATTGCAGATGTTCCAAGGAGTGGGCTGGAAGCAGCAGGGCCAGAGGACAAAAAAAAATAAACAGAAGGAGGAAGGAAGAAGACCTTCACAACAGCCTTGACAAGCCATCGCGGGTATGACAAATTAACACAATCCGGGATTTCAGATACCACATTTATCTTAATAAAAAAAATGGTTAAAGAGATTTCCATCCCTTTTTTTTAATGAAACCGGGCTGTTGTAGAAATATGCATGTTTTTTTAATGATGTCATTTTGTAGAACTATGTCATCCCTTTATGCAGAGCATATTTTGCTTTGCACAACTCTTGAATGATTTCAGATGACTAAATGTGCATTATCAGTAGTTCACACCACATTTCTAATGCTTCAGAGAGGCCGCACTGTACATCTCACGATGAAAAATGAAACCGAGCGGTGCGATATTTAACAACCCCAGGAATAGGTAACAAAACTAGCAAAGCAATATGCAATGCATGCACCCGGAACTCGTCCCTGCAATGACTTTGCCGCTCTTTACACTGCATTGGCTGACTCCCTTCTTTGCTCCCATCATAATTACTACAGCCACTGCGCTTTGTTTTGTATTTGTATCAATGGTCAACCATTTGAATAGCAGACCACAGCTTTCACCGCCTAATAGGTGGTTTAGTGGGCCCCTTTGAAACCATATCTATGAGGCTAATGACTGCGGATTGTGCTCGTTCGTTTGCTTGAGCAGGATCAGTTAGAGTCATCAATCACATGCTCATTAACCCTGGATGGGGTTCAAATCTATACCGTTCAATCCATCACAATGAACGTAACACTATTGAATCATCTCGGTCACAAACAGCACTTAATTCGACACTTGGCTATTCAAGTGTATCGATAGTTAACACATCGATACTGTGGCCCTGAGGGGAAACACCCAACATCATTTCACAAAACACAACATTTTAGGAAACACAACAATGTTTCAGAAAACACACCTCTTCAGAAACGCAATAACGTTCCACGAAAACACAAAAGGGTTGAAAACATTGCATGTCAGAAATGCTCACTGTTATCCCGCCTTGCATCATCCAGCTCAGGGCAGCTCTCTCGCCACTTTCACTTTCTGACCTACAAAGAGAGATGAAATACTTTCATTTATGATCAAACAGACAGACATCCGATCGGCAAAGACCCGACTTCCCAGTTCGAGTTCCACCTCAACATTGTTTTGCTGCTGTGTCTTAAATTTCACAGAGTTGTTGATGCTGTTGTTGATGTTATTGACTGCCACAGCCGCCGCATTTGAACACATAGCAGAACATACTTACTTACTATACCACATATGTATTACATAGTATAATTAATACATTATAAGTAACTAAAAACAAAATATTGAGCTATTAGAAAGCAGTTGCTGTTGCAACTTTTCATAGTTGCCCTTTCATAATGTCTTAATGAGCTGGCTTGTTGAAGGATCCATAGCAAATACTTACAAAACAGTGGACACCACGATTAAAGGCAATTTCAACCAATTGCAATGGATGAGTGAGTTGTCCGTGCTTTGTCCTGCTGGTCACATTAATAACACGATTGGGGATTGAAATGTCCTTTTCCTTCGGCTTCTTGCTGCTTCCTAAGCACTAATTACCGTGTTTATGCTTACTGGCGTCATGGTGTCTAAAAATATTGCCTTCTTCAAGTAATTATGCAACGACAGACAAATGCCCTTTCAAGTTTCTAACATAAGAGCTTGTAATTGTCCCTCACCACCTTGAAACTGAAGACATTGGTTTTTCAGCATTAATTACATTCCTCAGTTGTCTTAACATAACATCACAGCGCTAATAAATACGTGTTGGATGTACAAAAGCTATTTTTAAATACAGCGGGAGGTCAGTAAATACCAGCTAATCAGGAAAACGGTTGTTATTTTGAGGTAGGCTCTGACGCACACTTCTAAAATTGAGTTGTCTCCTTCAAATTTGACGCCATCTAGTTGGTCAAACAGCATATTTCGTCTGTTTGAGAAAGAACTAGAAACATAATCTGCACTTTACTTTGATAAAACTGCAATACCAGATTCAATATTCTCTGAGAGCTAAATTGCTTTTCCATTTCTGGGCGCCAATTTGGTGTTTAGAATAGAACTTTACTGATTGCCATGTATAATGGAGATAACATAATGTAATTCGAACATTGCAAATATGCGTTCTGAACTATCAACATATATTTTTTTGCTATGTATTGGTTTTCTCTTTACGTTGTTAATATTTATACATTTTAATTCCGTTTCCATTTGACATTTTGTTATTTTAGGCTGTTTTAAAACATCTGCAGAAATTGGCCTCTCTGGCTAACTCCGGCTCACTTACAGTGCAACGGTTGTTTTCCAAAATTGGTGATAGATTGCTTAAATGCGACAGGCTTCTTGGTAAAGCAAAATTATTTATACTTCCTCTGGATTTGATCTGACTGCTGAGACTTTGTATGTGTCTCTGCATGCTGTATAAGTGTGTACCTTACTTCTCCCCTTTGGACTAGTAGGAGGTTTGTTAATCCCCCCCGTTCAAAAGGGACACATGTTCCTTGGCAGGGTGTAATCCTGCTCTGTGGCCCAGTGGTGATGTGACGAACATCATACAGATGCCTTTTATGAATGATGGCACTGAGAACAACAAGCAAACCGAAAGAAGAACCCATGGAATGACAAGCCCACATTAGGTATTTATGGATAGCTGCAGCAGCCTGGGTGGCTAATTAACTGGCTAATGGCCCAACACTCCCTCAGGCAGCAGCAGTGGGGATTCAAAGAGCTGGCTGTTGGATTGCAGCTGCAAAACAATAATAATAAAAATAACCACACTTGTCATGAGTCATTCTACAGGTAGATCAATTCTCAAACTAATTATGAATTCTTCAATTCAACACTTGAATCTCGCTGCCCTTGATCAGATGAGCGGTACAAAAAGTTGTACTGGTGCTTTATGCCGCCGCGTCGCTCTTCCGCTCTATTTTTACCATTTGAGTCGGCTTAACTGCAGATTAATACCAGAACGAGCAGCAAAGGACTCCCACAGGCAAAGTTTCCATCAGAGCAATCATAATAATGATAATAAGAGAAATCTGCCGACTTTTTGAATCTGTTTTTTTTTTTTTTGCCATACATATTACACACATTTATGGCTGTACCAGTGTACAGTATACTTTTCCATTGAAAGAACTTACAATAGATGTTGGCAAAATAGAATAAATATTCTTTGAAGCAAAGGCTATTGCTGAATTCACAACTGCCTACGACATTCTATGCAGTCTACAAGTTGATGTGAATAACAGCCTCTTCCTTCTTCCTCCCTAAATGTGCAACAAGCCAGTTCTTGTTTCATAGTTTTCCTTATCGAGAGTCACTACTCTGCTACTGCCTTTGCTGAATGGCTTGGTACGGTATGGTTTTGAAAATAGTAAAGTTCAGGCTTTTACGACATAATGAATTGATGACATGTTTACATGATTTAGTGTACTACGAGAGTATTTCAGTTGAAGAATAACCCAACGTCTGCGGCTCGTTACGGAACACGCGTCAGCGATAAAGAGGTAGATAATGTTTGACAGGAATAGTGCGACGATGGATCAAAGGTTCAATTGTATGGTCCCGTCAGATTCACCTTCAGTCTCCAAGAGATTTCTGTCCGCGAGTGAGTGTAAATCCGAACCAGGTGAGTGTGTCTCTGTAACTGGTGTCAAACAACACTAGACTCTCACAGCCTGCTTTCTATCACATGTGCACATCTTAAACCTGTATGCCCGTCTTACAGCAGCAGCATGGTGGAATTGGCTTTTTACCCGGCGGTGGCTCTGATGTATTTCTTTGGAGTGATGAAAGCCACACAGGACGATCGGGTGGAGCTGGACGAACGCGCGTCAGTCAACGTTTTCTGCCTGTTCGTGTTGGCACAGCCGCTGTGCCTTGTACTGGGAGAGTACACTGGCATGGCCACATACCTCATCACAGCTCTGGTGTCTTACAACTTCCTGCCCTGGAGGACGACGACAACGACGACGACGACGACAACAGAGCCTGCAAAGGAAAAAGACTCAACAAAGAAGTCAAAGTGAAAGCAGGAAATATAAACTGAATGAAGATGAAAACAAAACTGAATTGAAACTGGTTTAAAGGAAAGAAATATTTATGTAAATGTTCTTTGTGTTAATAAATTAATGTGTTGCTCCACCATAGTAGTTTCCTTTTTTTCATCTCACTCGTCAGAAGGTACAATTTCCAGGGACAGGCAGGGAAGTGACTCATCTATGTCTGCATTGTGTTAAGCCATGTCCCTGAGTGAATGTGTGTCCCTGTGATGTTCCTAAATGTACTGAGATGATGCGTGCGCTTTGTACAACTGGGCTCAAAGAGTCGGTGTATAATGGGATTAGACCCTGCTATTTAGTTGATAGTCCGAGGCTTTGTTCAGCCGTTCGCGCTCGTTCCTGCTGTGTATCTGAGAAACAGTGGGAATTTGCATTGAAGATGCTCAGGAGTTGCTTCGGCATTCAAATCCTCCGAGAGTCCCTGTTGTGTAAAGTAATTTTACAGCTTTGCACAGTGTCTCTTATTTCTTCTCTTACGCGTGAGTTCATGTGGGGTAAAGTTGGTAACCTGCAGTCAAGCTCCAGCTACAAAGGTTACATCTCTTTAGGTTACGTATGAGAAAATCCACGAGATATTGTTTGTCCCTTCTGCTGTATGTCGCTCTGACTTATTTTTAGGTTAGTGGTGCTGCCTTCTGCATCCTCCTTCAGTTCAAAAGTTGATAGTTTAACCTTCTTGAACTTCTATTGCTCATTTATTGCATTTTGAGAGATTTCTTCATATCCCCCAGCCCATCATAACTCAATTACTTCTCCTTGTTGTTATTCTATCCATCTCAAATCATTTTCTACATTTTTTCCCAAGAGACAGCTAATCAACAGTCAAATTTGTTTTCCGGTTCCAGGTCCTTATTATCATCCGATTGGACTCCCATTATCACAGACAATTGCTGTATTTTCCAATCAGCAGAAGAAAGAAAAACTTAAATAGCTTGAATGGTTACTGGATAATTATTGTATTTCCTGTATGACCACCACATCAATAGGATTTTACAAGCTAAACAGTGATATGGTTAGGCACAAAAATATTAAAAATATATGAAAATGAGTCGATTTTGTTAATTATGGGATCCTTACAAAAAGCCGAAGAACGTGGCGACGTAGACTTTTTTTAATAACCGGACTGGATGTTCACACGCAGCCACATACAATAAAGCAAAGGTTATATCAATCAACCATCCATTTTCCATCTTTTAAATGTTAAAACCTGGGCTCACATTAACTACAGACAAGGACATAAAAAAAATGTATTCATGTCTGTTATTATTAAAGTTACATGCCCATCGTTAAATAATGCACTCCGGAATGCTGTTAGCAAATGACAAGGAGGCAATACAGAGAGAGGGAGAGGAGTCTGATTATCATACTATGTTGTCTGGACTAAGAACATTCACAGACTACCGGAGCACCGCTGTGGTCAAGCAATGTCTGTGTGCCTCTTCGTGGAGCTGAACACATTCTGTGCACGCGTTGAGAATAGCTCGCAGACTGAACAGCTGCAAGAGGTCCAGGACCGACGCGCACGAGGAATAGGGAGGACAGACGTGTGCAGCACTTTCAAAAGGATTTACAAAGACAAGGCACCTGATCCCAAAGGGAGTTACTGGCCCGGCATATGCTATGCCATTTTATGACATGCTATGTTATGCATTTTTCATGACACACTATACGGTGACTTTTCATGTTTCTTTCATGGGACACTATATTCTGTCATGTTATTACTTCTGACTTCTAGGCCTTTTTAAAAACATACTATACAGAGCTTTAACATCACATAATGTTTCTTTTCCCAATCAAACATAACTGAGCATGTATGAATTATCACATACTCTACTATGTTATACAATGTTTTTTTTTTTTCCTACCATACTTTTACCATACTTTTTACGTCATATATTATGACTTTCATGCCGTTTTACAGCATTCTAAACAATGACAGATGATACACAAACGATACATCTCTCGGACTATTCAATTATTTTGCTAGCCTCTAAATATCCTCAGTGCCCTCGTCTTCCTTCCTCAGTCCAGATGATAAACCAGGTTCTCCACTGGCATCAATCCCACCGCCGCTTGAAACACAGGTTCACCACAGCCAGTTCCATCGTTTTTTTTTTCCAAAATCCACGTCTTCGTCTCCTTGATTTATTAATCACTCATAAACCTCATCATCTGTTCAGTTAGTAAATCCTCCATTTATCCAGGCTTGGGACGGGTGTGAAGAATGAGCATGGCTTGTGTCTCCCAACGCTTTGAACACAATTTATTAGCAACTTGGTTTTACAGTTCCGTTCTGAGTAACAAATCGAACATTAAAAGTAAACTACAGCAACTGTGGATTTTTGTTGACAATATTGGGTTTGAACTTGTAGTACCCGCTTCATTTTACTGCAAAATTTCCTATTTTCTCAAGGCTAAATTTCAAATTAAAGTTCCCAGTTACAGGGCAATGGATGAAGTAGGAGAGAGATTGATGGATCAGCAAATAAGAACTAACTTAAAAGTAAATTGCAGTGTAATGAAACAGACGAGTGCAATCAAAAGAAAGTTTCAGGAGTTTGTTTCATATAGCTGCTGGGACAGTAGGCTTTTTGCATGGATGGTTACTGGTGTGGGAATGCCATCTTCAAATGTTTTTTGCCTCCTCTCAAGCGTTAATGGCCGTCGTACATCACAGTGCTGGTGTCTCCCACCGCGTCTGGGAAAAGCGCAGCTTGGCATGAGTTAATGATCAGAGTTTACAAGGTAAATGAAGATGAATGAGTCTTTGTCTCTGGTCCTGAGGACAAAATAAATGCCTCAGGATGAAAAACATCTCCCCAAAAGTGCATCTCATCCCGTGCAAGCGCTTTTACCCGTAATGGTGAATAAACTCCACGTCCATCTGTAAGGTGAAGGATCATTTTTATTCTTAGCAACTTTGGTCTTTACATAAATCGGAGGCAATCAAGAACTAAATATAATCTATAGACAGATAGGCATATACAAAGAAAAAAACTAAACCACATACGATATTCAGACCAGAAGACTTATTTATTTTCTTAGGGGAATGTTGAGTCCTGCATTAAATATTTATTTACATTATTTACAGTTCGATATTTTACACGGCTAGGTCACATGCACGCTGTCCTATATAAAAAAAAACTGTACAAACATTTACACTCATTGAAGAGGGAGTAGTCTGTGCAATAAAAGGCACAAATGACCCGTGACCCTGCATTTATGACCCATGAGTACAGGGTTCAGACACTGCAACGTATTCCTTTACCGTATGCCCGCTCAACAGGAGAACTCACGCCTGGAGAAAAACGGCTTGAGCAGCCGCAAAGAAGACCTGTGTTGGTGTAGGACAGCGGTCCACGGACCAGCAGCAAAGCAGTCATGTGCCCTCTCGGTTGAGAATAAGAGGAAATTCCATCCACTTTGCAACCTGAGGCAAAGAGATTTCAGCCATACCGATAACGTGACGTCTTCCAGCCTGAAGACTGAAGTCTAAAATCCTCAGAATAAGTATTTTACAGAGTCAGGATATAGGCTGGGTTGTGGTTTGATCTTTAAGGCGTTGAGGCCAGTTGACTGAGGCAAACGGCTGAAGCTGAGCTGACCGTTCACAGCCGAGGTCATAAGACGGTTCGACCAAACTAGAAATGGTGGCGCTGTCTTTTTTTAAATTTTTTATTAAACCAACGCCCCAGCTACTGTTATGCTTGATATGGTCCATCGACAAAGGTCCATGGGTGCGCCGTTTATTGGCACAAAACTTTTAATACTAACCCTTTGGGGCACCAAAGTCAGAACTCTTCTATTACACACATTGTGGCTCTAAATAGCGGTCAAGGCATCTGCTGCTGATCACTTTCAGCTTCGGTCAAACCGTTTTCTCATTTCCAATTTAAACTAGATACCAATTCAGGGTGGTAGATTTGGTTTGATATTAAGCATGATTTCATCATGTAGGAACCTCCGCTGTTGAATGTTGCTGGAGAAATAGTGGTTACATCCCATCCACGGTCTTCATAGAGGGTTTGTGATCACAACGTCTGAATAACAACAGACAGCCGGAAGAATTAGAGTGGAGATGGGTTCTCTTGAGTGTCTACAAAAAAAAAAGAGATCACTCTTGTCATTTGCTTGAAAGAAGGACTTCAAAAAGACGAGGACATACTGGGGACATTTCTTGACTGTTATCTTACATACTGCATCGGCGCAGACATTTCTATGATTGAATTCTAAACTTACTGTCGAGATAAACAGTTTTTCAGTCTAATTTCAGTGCTTCAAGCCTTGTGTGGGACTCATAAACTGGGTCTAAAACCAGGCTTAGTACACATCCCCAAAAACAATTGACAGAGTATTCACAGCAGTGTTCAATATTCAAAGTGCATGAAAATCCAAACTTGCAAGATTATTCTGAGGCCACCTGCTCTGTTACTTATTTATCCATCATCAAGTAATGAAAAAACTTCAACTCCTCCAAACTGATGGTAACTTTGGGTGGAACCGATGAAAGGCCTGATAATACGGTAATAACAATAATGATGATGATAAGCTTCAATGCTTGGTTAGATCTTCCAAGCAAGTGTTCTTTGTGAAGCACGTGAATCTTTTGCTACATTTCTTTTGGCATAATCCATGAAACTTTGATGCTTCAGAGTTCAAACAAATAGCCGAATCCCTCGAAGATTTAGATAAATCCACTTGAAGGCGAAACGGGTGGCAGGGGACAGAATTACCTACTAAATTGCCTCATGCATCCTTCTGCAAATTAACAATTGCAAGGCACCCACGAGTATCTAAAACGACTGTACGGTTCAGAGGGAGTCTGAAGAAGGGACGAAACTGAGATAAATGCTGTCGTCGCATTAACAGAGGAAATCAGAGGTAAGAGTTGGGGCAGTTTGCCTAATGAGCAAACATAAAGACATACTGTACGGGGAAGAGTCCAATGGAGTATGACTCAAGGTATATTACATATAACCCATTATGTTTTTGAGGTTAATTTTTCCTACTGACACCAGTCTGTACCGCTCACTCCATTTGAACTACTATACAATTACTATATTATATGCATATTTCAAAGTATCTCCAAGTAATTATGGTAGAAAAAAAAATTGTGAGTTACAAGACTTTGGCCTGATTTGAAGATAACAAAGTCTACATTCTGTACAGAAAAGCACAGTACGTAGATCATTAGTAAAGGGAATCAAAACATCAAACAGACTTTTTTTACAAAACGGGATGATCCATGATTGTACCTTTGTCCCAAAGTAAAAGAAAAAAAAACACAAAAACAAAAACGCTAAAATGAATTTGGAATTCAAGTGATGACTTAAGCCTCAATAACATTGTCCTGTAATCTTTACCTGAGTTTTTCAGAATGGCAAAATATTAAAACGGAGATCACTTTTAATCACCTCCATCCACACATTTGCATTCATTGCACTCCCCTACAACATAAAACAAAAACCCACATCATTGCTTTTGGCGAATGCAAGTAGCTTCAAACTCGTCCTCAACAAGCAGCAGTGCATCGTCTGCGAGAGAAGCACGTCGCTGCCGTTAAACGATCAGAGCTTTGTTGAATCAAACTCGTGTACGTTTCTGGGTATTTTTATAAGGGTCGACGTTTCAGAGCTGAACAAAACTATTCATTCGTGTGGTATTTTGACACCAAGACATGACTTGCTCTTAATTGCAACATGTCATTTTGGACCAATGAGAAAAGTGTATAAACTGAAAGGGACGTGAATGCTTGTTATCCATAGAAAAACAGCCAAGACCCATCAAGCAAGTAAGATAACGGAACCTTGTGTTTGTGTGTTAACTGTTTGTGCAAGTGTGTTGCCAACACATATAAAATCGACCCATCAGTGCAGGGCGCTTCTCCCACTCTTTTAATGTAGCAGCAAATAGTGCGCCCCCCGACCCCTCAAGTAATCTTGCCAGCAAGAAATCAGCCTGAGCTCAGCGACCTCTAATTAAACCGGCTTCCTAGAGAAGTTCAGCAGCCGAGAAGGAAGAACACTCTTTAGTAAGGCTGGTCGGTCTGATACAGTCGCTAACCCTAAAGACCAGAGTGGAGCAGAAAGAAGGCAGGGGGGGAGGGAGGGGGGAACGGATAGGGCTCCTATTACCATTTGTGTGGAGCGTAATGGGCAGGTATGGGCCTCGCACTGTAGGCTGGTTGAGATAATGATCGGGACCTTTGGCCTCAGCCAAGTACCCGGCTCACAAGTGTCTTAACTGTGTAAAAAGAAAAAGATGCGGTTCATATTGTAGGTACGCACAGTATCACGTACATCTGCGGGTTTTTTTTTCTTCTTTTTTTTTGTCGCATTTGGCACTTTAAAGAGCCGATATCACACAGTCTTGTCAGATCCTTCAGGGGGCCGCTGTACCTTTGCTGCACTGGTGGTCGTGCGTTTTCCCGTTTGCAGAGCCAGCAGCCAGTCAGTCTTATAGCCGGAGAGACACGCGGGACACATTCACATGGAGATGAAGAGACATTAACATTGAGTCAAAAACAAATGAGGTAGGGAAAGTAATAAATTAGTTAAAAGACATAAAAATAAAACAACTCGTGGAACACAAAGTTCAGCGATATCCGGAGCGTGGCTTGAAATATTGGAGGACATTTCAAAAAGACATTGGCGTTTGTCCAGTGATCCCCAAATATCCAAATATCAACCTTTTTCGGTTGATAATCCAACACACGAATACACGCCTAATATGTCCTTTTAGGATATGGAAGCCTTGCTGAAAGAATACAAGCCCACGTCTTCTCCTCATACCAGGCTGTGGTAGTTTTCGTTTCAGGAGACAGAAAAGATTCCGACGTGTGAATCCCCGGCTGGAAAGATGCGGTTCATATTGTCCGAGAGTTGCACCTCAATGGCTCTTTAAAATTGGTAGAAAAAAAAAAAAAATCTGAAAGGCAAGTAGTTTCTTATTTTTTAAGATGTATTCTGGCTCGGCTTTGAGATTTTGCACACTGACAGAGAAAGAAAACTCTTAATTGCCTTGGAAACCGTGTTTGCAGTTTCCCCATCTCATTGAGCAGAAGGCGTTGCAGCAAGATGGCCGACAAAAGAACCACCTCCGTTATCACCTCTTCCTCCACACCTTCGACGACCAGATCTTCACCGTCTTGTCGCTAAAAAAAAAAAAAAAAAGAGAGAGAGCAAAAGTGAGGGGTTGGATGATGAGCCAAAGGAAGTCAGGAGAACACCACAACAAAATAGAAAATAACAAGAAATCAATAAGACAGACTCCCCTTTCACAACAAACCACTGTGCCTCCGACGGAGCACCAAGAGATTGATTTACAAGTCGACGTCACAAACAAAAGCCCTCACACACTTCAATAAAGACCCGTCTCGTGGTGTCAATCAAAAACACCTCAGAAAAGAGGAGAAACAAGTTTGATTTATAACTCTGCAACAAGTACATCTAATAAACTCTACTCTCAGCAGACCAGGAAATTTAATTAAAATGTTCCAACGCGGTGCCATGGTGCTTCATCATAACCCCTTGGACTGTTCAGATAGGCATTACCCAGGACCCTTTGGTGTTACTAATTAACACACGCTAAATGAGTTAGCTGTGCTCTTTGATTGCTGTTAAGAGATTCTAAATGTCATGTCATTTGAGCCAATTCCGTCTGAAAGGATAGTGCTGAAATTGTTCAGATGGGAAATCGCAGGCATGACGTTGTTAAAAGGTGGAGAAAATCCCCCCCCATCGGTATCCCCAAAATGATTACAAAAGTACACATCTAGTTTTGTTAATTCAAATGAAAACAGTGAGCAGTGAGTGTACACATTTAACGCTGGGCTTTTACAGTGGGTTAGATGGCAGACTATGAAATATTGTAAAAAAAGGTTAATCTGAGCATGATCCTGAGTCACTGGAAATTAGTCATATTAGTGTGGATAAGAAATTAGTTAAACATAAGCAGCTACATTAAAAAAAAAAAAAAAAAAAAAAACAGCAGAAAAGGACATTGGCAGAATTGGTACATCACGCAAAAACTATAGAGCGGATAGAAACAGAAGAAGCGCAAGCAGGCAAGTGCAGCTACCAGCCAGGTTAATAAACACAAGGACACATGACGGAGAAGAAGGTGGAAATGAGTTCAGCGGCTACCAGAGGAAGGGAGGGTTGGTGAAGAGGCAATCATGGGAGGCTGGTGGCTCGGCCCTTGATGGCGAGCACCCGTCGAGGAAGACAAGGGGTCAAGCCTGGCACATAGCTCCACAACTTCACCCTGCAGTCACTGGGGTCAGGAGGAGGAGGAGGAGGAGGAGGAGGAGGAAGGCAGTTTAAAGGACAAAAGAAGAGGAAATATTTGTCCATGTAGAAGAAAAGGTAAGAACAGAGATTATTAAGATAAAAGAAGTGAAGAAACAAGAGCGAGAAAAGGAGAGGAAGGAAGAGGAGTTAGTCTACTCCAGTGACAGCCTGAAGACGGACCGCTGAACTCTCCCCTCAGATACACACACGAGCTACGAGGTCAGGCCAGCACACAGCTTCAGATGAATGGGAACAAGCATGAATCGTTCTCCAGTTTTTCACACATATTCACGCTCCGTACCTGTTCAAAAAACTCAAAGAACTTGTGTTTTATGTTCTTAAACTCGAAAGTCTCGCTCATAAAGGCTTGAATTGTTCTGTATCTTTGCAATTGTCAACAAATAAAAAAGACAAAAAAACAACAATGCATTCATTTTGGTCTTTGCACAAAAAAAAGTAGATTAAGCCGTCTAATCTTTTGATGTATATAATCATGTATGAAGCTGATAGTACTTAAATCTGCACACACCTTCATGACAGTAATCCACTATAAAACAGTCATAATTAATAATTAATGGTCTTAATTAAAAGCTTTTCCCATCAATCTCTTCTCATAATCTTCCTCAATAATCTTTAGAAATAATACAATTTCATTCCATTTCACAGAACCACAATAGTGAAAATATGGAATTAGTTATAGTGCAGTTCACATCATTTATTTTTATTTACCTGGAAGCAGTAAAGATCTGTCTTGAGTTGGTACATATGGCGTTTATGGGGCTTTCGTGACCTCTGACCTCTCCGATGGGGGTGAAGCTGTCTACGTTCCACACCTTCAGCATGCCGCCCCTACAGGCGCTCAGCAGCAGGGGCCGGCCCGGGACGTGTGCCAGAGCGCACACCCAGTCCTTATGGGCGTTGGGGATTTGCTGCGGAGTCAAAGCGGAAATAAACTCAGAACAACACCGCTGCATGGGAGAGATGTTCAACACAACCAGCTGCTTCCAAATAACCTTTACATTCTACACAACGCTTTCAAAGCGGTTTTCTTTTTCGTGTCGTGTTTGATTTGCTTCGGTCACACATTGTTCCCACATAGCGTTTGAGATTAACTTTTCACCCAAACACCACCGCAAATAAACTCCTTGGCGGAGTGAAAACTCATGCAAGACACTGAAGAAGATTTCACCTTGAACCGTTTTCTTACAGAAGAAAAAGTCCAATCATGAAAAAATGAACTTGGCCCCAATCTTGTCAAATAGTAATAGAGATCTGCATATGCATATATGAAAATCTACATTGCTATTTGACAAGAAGGAAAACGTCTGGTCTAGTTCAACGAATGAAAAGCATTAAATACAGATGTTAATCCGGGTCAACCACCCGGCAAAGCACACAAACTTCACACGTTTTTTTTTTAAGAGATATTTTTATAAAGCATACAGGAATCATTAAAAGAGTGTTGAGTGATTATAAATAAATTGCCTCACATATCCCCCGAAGAAACACGCTATGGAGTATGCATTTTCACAAGCAAGGAGGAGGCCCAGCCTTTTGTAATCTATTCTATTGTACCCCAAGCCACAATTTCGTCCTATTACATAATTAGACAGAGACTCCACACTTAGAGAGGCTGTAAAATGGGTTGTGTTGGCTGCTTCATAAATGAGGTTAAGGCTATAGGCCGCAGACCGCAGCGCAAACAGAGTTTACTTAATCAGCCTTTGAAGGGAAACTAATGTCTTATGTTCTTGTTTTTCGCTGCTCTGGTCAATAACGGCTAAATAGAACGTACGCGAACGGCGAGAAAGTGCTGATTAACATGCACATTACTGCGCATGCAAATGAGTAAGCCGCATCCGCCCACGAGGCGCATTATCATGCACCATCAACATATGCAGCGCCAATGTGGGATGCACGAGAGACATCACAGGAGTCCCCGCGTGCATATGAAGACGCACACAAACACAACTTTCCACTCTGGTAAGTGGTGCGTGTGCGCTTTAACACCGTGACACAACAACACTCTGTTGACCTTCTCCACGGAGAGGAGCCTCTGGGAAAAGAAAGGCATGAAGAGAGCCGTCTACCGACTAAACGCTCAGCGCTCAGCCCCATTCTTTAACAGCCAAGTCAATGTCAGATGACATCTAGAGGGAATGTTTGGGCACAGGAGGTGTGTCGTCGTGTCTGTGTCATGATAGGGTTTCTCTTTCTGTGGAAAGGCAAATGTCTGTAGGAACAGTCATTCTCAATTATTCACTTCACCGTAATTAATCATTAAAATAATGATGTAGTCTCACGGTACGGGTGAGAGACGAATTAATAGCCTCAGAGGACAAACCGTGGACTTTGCATGCTTGAACCTGCAGGCGCACAGGCCATCACATCAGGGTTTCAAAACGCCCAAATGAGTATGAAATACATCTGCTGCTAAACTCGCCCCCGCTGACCTGATACTGTGTATACGAACGGGCTGCACGCTCGAATTTAAAGTCTAAAGAGACATCCATGACACAAATCTCTCCACACAGGTGTGACACACACCTGAGTGAGCTCCTGGTGCTGCAGATCCCATTTTTTAATGCCGTTGTCTCGCGACCCGCTGAACAGCACGTCTCCATGTACAGCCAAACACTCGATGCCGTCGTAATGGGGCGGCTCAAAGTTATGAGCGGGACCGATGTTACCCAGCATTCCCTCTGCCACGTCAAACACCTGCGGAGAGAACGGGGTGCAAGAGGATAGATGTGATTGCATCTGTGCCACCAGGGTATTGTCTGTAAATGTGTGTGCGTGTGCGTGTATGTGTAGTACCTTGACATAATGGTCTTTGGATCCAGTGATTACTTGGTCTTTGCCCAGCAGAGACTGTCCCACTGTCAGGCACATGACAGAGCCGATGTGGCCCGTCAACTTCCCCATTCCTTGCATCCTGCACGCACGCACGCACACGCACACGCACACACACACGCACACACACACACACACACACACACACACACACACACACACACACACACACAAAAAGACAAGATGTGTGTGAAATACATTACCAAGTTTTCACTTTCGATCTCACGTGTGAAATAAAACCACTGAGAAAAAGCAATGCCAGAGGCAGAGATGATACTGAAGAAATGTTTAATACACTCATCTTTCATTTCTTTTATGCATCATTAATTGGGTCTGAGCCCCTGAGCGTAAACTGTCTGGTCCAATCTGTTAATCATTTCTCTCAGGTGCGTGAAAAGGAAGTGAAGCTGCAGGGTTTCAGAAATGGGTGCCGGGCAGAGAACATGCATACGATCATTGCCGAGTTTGTTATTTATCCTTAAAGGTCTCTGCAGCGTTCTGGTTTGATGAACATCTGACGACTGAATTTATACATCGCCTTCGATTTAGGGATTAATTAAGGACTCGTCGTCAAACTAAAGCAAAACATATTGGGTGGGAGGACTAAGCATATTAATCAGTGTAGGGGTTAATGATTGGATAATGAGTAGATAAATACGACCGACATACTGACTGCATACTTTAACATTCACCAATGACAAAATTGATTATTAAAACATGTATACCTGTTGAGGTCCCACATGCGAACGGTGTTCCCAGCAGCGGCGTAGAGCACCGATCCCGAAGGGTTGAGGGCTATCTGGTTAATTTGACACTCACCCTGAGCAAAGGTTATGGTGCGGGTGGTGGTGCCCGCACACACATCACCCGAAACCACCTGCCCCGACGAGCTGTGTGGGGTAAAAAGCCAAAAAAAGAGGGATGGAGAAATATGAGGAGATTAAAAAGAGGAGACTTGAGGTGGAGAAAAAAAAAAAAAACGTACAGTTGTAATTAAACCTGGATGCATTTCACGCAAACATTTAGCACTTTATAAACTGAAACGGCAGTTTGCTAAATCGGTTTTAAAAACGATCGTATTCAACTGCTACAGAACGTTTCCTCTGTGGTCCGTCGCGGCGAGAAATAGCAACTTACGTAAGCGTGCGGACACACTTGGCAGAGTCGCGGATGTCCCACACCTTGATGTAGGACGTGGAGACGGAGAAGACCAGGCAGGAGGAAGGGCAGTATTTCAGCGACACCACGTTGTTTGGGTGGCCTTTGAGCGTGACTATCTCCTGACCCGTTACCAGGTTCCACATCTTACACGTGCGATCTGCACACGAAAGAAAGGGCCGTTCAAAATCGCTCTTTAGATCAAAGCATATTATCCTGCAATTAATGGGTCCGATTATTTTATTCTTGCCGCTAAGATTCATTGGAAATTGTTAGACTCATTGTCTGTAATCAGGGTTTTTTTAATTAGTTATTTAAGAAATAATTGCTATCTAGAAAAGCTTTAAAGCTTTGCCTCACTGGGCAAAAGCAAGGAAGCAGTAGAAATGAAAGCATTGTGGCTGGGTGACTCCACGCTTCCCACAAAACATTTTGTTTTTACTGCATACAAGCCCCACGGTAAGAATTTGGGATGTTTGAAAATTGGGAAGATACACGTACTCATGTTATATGAAAAGATGGATAATACTCACACTTAACCTCATCACGTTCTCTGCTTCCACATGAATCAGGTCAATTTACAAGTGCATTTCGTTAGTGGTTCGTGTACCTTTAGATCCAGTGAATAGCAGCTCATCTGTGGCATCCACACACAGGACGGCCTTCGAGTGGCCCTCGGCTACAGAAACGCACTGCAGGGGCGCTGTCCGACCCCCCTTCACGCCCCCGATGGGATTGATCACACCCCTAAAGATCACATACACACAAGTGTCACAGTCTTTTCAAAATAAACCAGATATGAAACGGTGTGTGCGCTTTGAGTCACAGCCTGATCACAAGCATGCACACAAAGATACAAATGCTCGTCCCGTTAAACAGTGACAATGATAAACTGCCCTCAAAACTATGCAAACGTGCCATCACACTATTTCCTGTTGGCTTTTCCCAGTCCACCCACTCAATCTGTGCAGTCGGCCTTTGTTCTGGATCTGGAATATACCAATTACAGCATTAGCCCCCCCCCCCCCCAACCCCCTCCATATCTATGCACAACTGTCAAGCACTGGAGAGCAGTCAGCATTGTGAGTAGAAGAAGAGGGAGGAATGTGCGAAAATTGGTCCCTAGGAGACTTCCTAACTTCCCGACACTAGTGGTGGTTAGTGTGTATGCGAGTGCAAAAGTGGGTGAGAGAGCATGAGGTGGGGAGCGAAGCGCTGAGGGGGAGCCAGAGGAGGGGAGCGGGGCAAAAAGAAAATCTGCCACAATCAACACACAAAACGGATTTGGTTTCTGCAGAGTGAGAAAAACACAGAACGGCGAGCTTGAAGTGAAGATAGCCACATGCGCCTCTTCTTTGCCTCCACTTACACTGATGTCCCAGCGTGAAAGCACACACACACACACACACACACACACACAATACACGCCTTAAATAAAAAAATGATACTTTCTGACGTAAAAATGCCAACCAAAATCAAAAACAGTGTGAAAAAGAATTGCATGCATGTCTACCAAGCCTCACAGAACACAAAAGACCACCGACTTGCGGGGAATAAGCTCAAAACAATTGTCACAACAGCAACAGCCTGGAAGACCAGCTAAAAAACAGCATAAAACTCATAAATAAACCACAGCACAACGTCCTAAAATGTCGTCGTCACCACATGCAGCATCTGTTCTCCGCCAGTTTGACAGTTCAGCTTCCTCACTTATTTGCCTTTTTGGGGCTCAGGGGAAAAGGGAAGCGGTAAGTAGAGGGATGTAACCAATTAATAACAATCAGATTATCTGCTTCTGCCACCCTGCAGAGCTGCAAAATCAGACCCTGTTGTAGGTACACTCAATCTGCGCCACTCATTTTGGGAAGACTTTTAAAAAGGTATTGGATAAAATAATACTTAACATGTATTCTTGGTGAATAGAAAATACAGGAGCATTTAAGAACAAGTTTTTCCTCGGTTTTCTCTCCAAAGAACATTTCTTAATATTTCTTAATGCAGCACTATGTTTCTCAAAGCAGCGCGCTGGCTTCTTCCAAAAGCAGAAAGTGTTCCCATTCTATCAGCGCCTGTGAAAGATATCACAGTGTGCTGTGTTATGCGCCGTATGAGGGCCATTATCGGCTGTTGCAAGGCCAAGCACCAAGAGACCAGCAGACTAATGAAAACATGGAGGAAGATCAGCGTGTGCTCTTTGCAATACAGAAAAAGAGCCTCCGTGAGAGTTAAAAACACTGAAATAGTGCAGGATGAAAGGAGAAAGTTATGCCATTTATTTATTCTTTTTATTCTTTTTTTTCAAAAAGGATTATTTTGACATTTTGGGAAATCTTTTTGCTTATTTGCTTTCTGTATAGGAAGATGAATAGATATTCTTTATAAATGCAATACTGTAGCTGGTAGTCAATTATCTTACCACAGCATAAAGAGACAGAATGGCTTGCCTGTCCCATGTCCCCCCGCCGCCCCTCCGTCCCATTCCCACTCTTTGTGCTAAGCTAACTGGCTACTAATACAGATTTGACAACAGACAGACACAAGTGTGACGGCAATATTTAAATCTAACACATCACAATGAAGCAAGTGAACGATTCCTTTAATTGATAAGTATTCATCAACCTCTTCTCCTGCAGGTCTTACTGGAATTTAGTCGATATTTTAATCTAACGGCCGTTGTCTCGCGGGAGACGGGTTACAGGATGTGCATGCGGTTTGAATTAAACTTGCTCACTGCCAGTAGAAACGTGGCATGGTTCACTTGGGTCTTGTGTGCCGGCAACCCAACATCACAGGTGGGAACGGCCGCGAGTGGTTCAAACATGCATTACAGCAACCTCACCCACAGCGGGGAGGGGAGGGGAGGAGAGGTGGGGTGGGGGACGGGGGGGGGGGGGGGGGGGGGGGGGCGTAGGCGAGGCCAGACGAGGCACTGACTACCAGTGGAGACTAGATGACACCAGGTGAATTCAAACAGGCAAAATGGAAAAAAACAGAGAGTGACAAACACAGTTCCTCTACCTGAGCACCTCGGAGAGCGAGGAGTCGCTGTCATCCGACCTGGAGGCAGAAGAGGAGCGGGAGCGGGAGAGGGTGGGGCAGGAAGAGGAAAGGGTTAACCACGCTAAGGAAAGACAGAAGGGTTAAAAAGGAGGGGTGACTGGAGGAAGGGTTTGGATATAAAGCAGAGCGCCAACTGGCAGGAAAGCCAGTTTTTAGTCAGGCAGTTTGCCATGAAAGGGTCTTCTTCCCAACACTGAATAGCCTGGATTATTTGACCATTAACTGCAGATGTTCCCCCCTGAGCCATTGCACATGTTTATGTCACTGTGCAATGGCTGGTTACTTGGACTTTTGCCTAGTGGTGTTCGAGCTGACATCAAATGTTAGAAATAGAGAGACATTTTTGGCTTATTCACCTTCATGTCCGTCTGTCCAATATAAAGTCCCAGCCAGCAGCTGGATAGCTTAGCATAGCATACAACAGGAGACCAGGGAGCAGGGGACCCAGCCTAGCCCTGCCCAAAAAGGTCAAATAATAGATATTTGCCTAAAAATTTGACATCAATTTGAGGTCTTCCATTGGGTTGTGTGCTGAGACCAGGACAGGTGAGGCGTGTCCCCTTTTCCCATCTTTGTGATAAGCCGAATTAGACGACATGTAGCTTTCTTTTTGACATAGAAAGAAAGGGAAAAACTATTTCCAAAAACTATTATTTTGATCAAGACAGAAAAGAGGTACTAAAAAGGAGGTAGATCGAGTAAGCATCAGTAATACCAAGATTGTAATGTACTGAGGTTCGCTTCAACTCCAGCCCTTTTCAGCAAACTAGTGCAGAAAGCAACACCTGGCACCGGAGGAAAAATGGTGAGGTTGTCAAACTCAAAGCTGTCGAGTGAAAAATCCAGACCACAAACGCCATTTCAACTGAGTGCAACTAAAGTGTTATTATATTGTAATGAATATTTTATAGCTTCAGATTTATCACTATGAGTAATTGCACTCTGTGCTTGAAATAATAAAACAAAGTTGTTGTGGATAAGTCTGGAACAAACAGCCGTGTCATTTCTTCAAATGTACTGCTGCTCCAAGAGGTCGTTAACTTAGTGATATTCACAAACGACTGAGGGAAGAATGTGTTGCTTTAGGGGGCGTGCAACTGCAATCAGTAAACTCAAAGGGTGGGTTTACCTGATGCGGATTGTCTTTCAGACCTGTGCCAAGTGCCTTATTCCTGTCTCATAGGGAACCATCTCTTTAAATAGGATTTCATTAATAAAAGCAGAGTAAATGTATACAGTCGCATCACACATAACTCTTTCTGCATTTTAATTAGTTTGGTGAAGTTGCAAAAGGTCATAACTACGTTTTTTTTCTTTGCACAGGAGACAGTTTCTAATTTGGCAACCAATTACACCAACATTCTAAAATACGATTAAAACTTGCTGCATAGTTCTTTTTTTCGTAACGTGACTCCAAATACAGTATTGAATTTATTCTTGGAATGATGCTTTAAGCGTCAAGCTAGGTGAATGCGAGTTAACGCCACGGTAAAGGTTATTGAATAACAAATCTTCGACAAAACATAAATCATTGCATAGTAAACAAAACATTAACCTCCACTTAGAAATAGTGTCAATTAAAAGAAAGGTACGTTAGTGCCCTTTAGTGCAACTAAGCGAATGCTCCCTGAAACCCCAAAAAATGAAAGAAAAAAAGCCCTCACAATGTTTCCCGCTTCTACCAGGAGGCCTTCTCCTCTGGGAATCCTTACACAGAACCCTCAACATAAATATCCTCCCATACGGCCACACTGTGTTCATTTCAAATGGCCACCAATCACCACAGCTGCCTGAAAAGACGACAAGAGCCAACTCATTTACCTTCCCCTGCTCCTGATAACGAGGAGGACCCACAGGCACACACACACACACACACACACACACGCACACAAACAAACAACACTCATTTCAGAGAGCATCCTCGCCAACAATTACGGGTCAATACAGATGAGAAATGTTCCGGATTAATTAAGATTACACGACACGCTCCCTGAAATTAACTGCCGACAGTCGTAAAGTGGAAAAGCAGGAGTTGAATGAGCGCAGGAAGGGAAGCGGCCGTCTGCTCGCTCCAGACTGAAGCCTCGTGCAGCTGACATTAAACGTATCTCGCGTCCGCATCGAGTATCTGCGCCTCTCAACGTGTGAGCCTGCAGTCCAGCCGCACCAAACAACATCCAACTACAACGGGAAAAAAAATGAACCTATTTATTCTAATTCTCTGGGAAAAACTTTCAACAAATGTGAATAGTTACGGGAAAAGACTTATTGCAGAGCTATTTTTATTTGGATTAGTTTGTGCAAGGCAGACATACGATACCATTTCTTGTTTTTTTTCCCCCCCAAAGAACCACAACTGCTCAGCCAGTTTGCTCTGACAGAAGCTACAATGTGAGCTGAACGCCGACTGGACGGGTGCTGCAATTAGGACGGGCTTGTTGTTTGAACGATCGAATCGTCTATGCCTCTTGAGTGCACTTAACACCTGGATTCTCTCATTCTTCACACCATCCGTCCCCTCCCAGGAAATAAAAATAATCTCAAATGAAACTTTTTTTTTTTTTGTTGTTGTTGAAGAGTGGATAAGGGAAAGAGTGACTCATTGGAGTAGCAGCCTTACAAAAAAAAAAAAAAGGACTTTTCTCTCCAAAGGCCTGATCACCAGCCCCTCTACAGGACCACTTTCTACCATTGAAGAAATGAAAGTCAAATAAAAGAACGGTTCCAAGTGAGACAGAATTTACCTGAATCCAGGTACAAAAAGGACAAAAGCAGTGATTGTGTAATCGAACTCACTTGTCCAGACCAGAACCCTGCGCTTGGTTGCTCGTGAGCCTTGAGAAGACATTGCGGTCGTTCCTGGTCCTCAGAGGAGGGGAGGAGGGGGGAGTGTAACCGTCGGTGGGCCTGATACTGGGGCAGAAGGGTGAGGAAGGTTAAGGATAAGGAGGACGACCGGAGGAGTTAAGAGAAATGTGCAGATGGGATCAATCTGCCAACAAAAGATTTCATAACGGTGCATATACCTGTACGCACGGTCGTAAGATTTCCTCCTTGTTAGAGGGGAAGTCTCATAACCCCGAGACTGCCTGGGACTGACACACACACACACACACACACACACACACACACACACACACACACACAAAAGCAAACTAAGCAAATCTGCACAGGAGGATGATTCATCTCTAGGTAAAACTGTTGGGAGCGATTTTGAGGTTTGAACAGCATTTCTAGCTGAATAAGCAACTTGCAAATTCATTTCTTTAAATATCAGATCTCAGCCCACCGGGCTGATGCAAATCTTACCAATTCATTAGCTTCTGGTTTCCTCTCTTTACGGCAATTCTCTATTCGAAGAAACACCAGGCCTGCGGTAGTTTCCCAGTGGTCACGTGTAACAAAAAATCTCTATCTCTAAATTTTAATTTGATTTTGATTCAAGTTCAAATTATTTTTTCATCACTAACCATTTTTCAATTCCATCCAAATGCTAGTCACCTCCCGTCATCAGAGCCATTGTTTTAATTCACTTACAAGGTGTGTCCCCTGACAGGAAGGCTGATGGTGCGGGACACCCGGTCCCTGTGGAAGGGGTCTCGTAGGGGAAGGCTCAGCCCCAGAGTGGCTTTCCCAAGGCTCAGGCCGTCCTCCTGGATGTCGGTCAGAGAGGCCAGAGATTTGGTGATGTACTGCTGCTTGCTGCCTGACGAAGGATCCAGAATGGGACCCAAATACTCCGCAGACACCGCTTTCATCTGAGCTGACAGGCGAGGCTCAAACTGATTGGAAAAGGGGCACCGTTTGTGTTACAGAGGACAGTAAGAGGGAGAATTGTATGAAAAGGGATGACAGTGTGATATAAATTTCCTCCGCCGTAAAATAAAATGACTCTACCAAATTATATATTGACTTTTATTAAGAAAAACAAGGGGATTACTTATGTTGCTTGAAAACATCCCTCAGCAGGAAGAGACATTTGAAAAACAAAACGTGCTTAAAAGGAGAAGGCAGCCATTGTGGGTTAAAACACAGGCTAGATAGGAAAAACACCTAACAATACCAAATGAATAATAGAGAACATGGTATTAAAATGAGGCTAAGGCCATAAAACCAAGGTATTGGAAGTGGAGGAATTTTAAGCGTTTGCTTGTACTGCCACCTGGTGGTTGCAAAGAAAATGGCAGCTGCTTTGACAGAAAAACTGTGGCATGGGATGATAGTGAAAATAAGAGTAAAGGTCTCAACACAAACACACTAACACCATGTGATAACATGCAGTGTCTTCATGGTTCATAGAGGCCAGTGCAGATACAACTAGACGGAGACATACCCAACGCTTTGAGGACTGACCGAGGACTGACTAACAAAAATCCACTACCAGTCAAACCTTTTGGACACACTTTCTCATCAAATTGAATGAGAAATAGTTTTCAAACTTTTGCCTGGTACTGTATTCTGTGATTAAAATATGGAACTATTCTGAAATGTAAATAAAAAACATTCATTTTAAGTTGGGAAAGAAACACAAATAAGATGTACCTTTATTTTGAAATCATCTTGGCTGTTGGATTCTTTTATTTGTGATACACTGCAGAAAGAGAATGCAATGAGACCCGTGGTACATTTTGCTAAATAAACCAACTTTGGCATACAACTTTTTAAAAAAGATTTTGTGCGTGCGTCTCACCTGCTGTCAGAGGCTTGGCTGAACTCAGAGGGCTCCTCGTCTGTGCTGGCATAACCATTCTCTGGAAGCACATGTCTTGTCAGCACATCAACGTGAAACCATGACGTTTTTTCCCAATTTCATATCCCCCCCGAGGTTGAGAGCAGCCAGAGAGCGTTCAACGCAACGCCAGGCACAGCCAAACGCACACAGAAGAAGACAGCTCACCCTGCTGCACGTTGTGGATGAGAGCTTGAAGTTCAGGGATGCATTCTGCCTTTTCTCTCAGGGCATCGAGGATTACGTGATTGTGAGATGAGCCGATCATATCGGTCTGTTTCAGCTGACCCTCCAGCAGGCGGATCTGAGCCTCCTTCTGAGCCACCTGTAAACTCTGTGCACACAAAGGCCGGACAAATCCAACATGATAACGAAAACACACATCAAACACAAATAAAGTTACAACTTACTGCATTTAGTATTTTGCTTTTCCAATTATTGGGGGGTTTTTTTTCCCAAAAATGAGAAATAGCCTTGACTTATGACAACATCTCACAATACAAATAGACACAACTAGATGGCAGCACAGTCCATTATTCGATGCGCCACCGCTGGACTTACTGGATGCAACAATGCATATGAAGAAGAAAATGTTTGCCATTGGCATGACATGATAAAAGGTACAAAATGATTTCATTTCATACCCATAATAAATAGTTTCATGCCTTTAGCTTTTTTTTGTTGCTAACGTAACATATTGTTACACACACCTTCAGGAATCCAGATTTCAATAGTTCGGTATTGAGTTTACAAATGTTTCTAAGGCAGCAAACCCACCCGTTGTCTCGTTAAGCTTAAGTCTTAAGTGTGATAATTTACTTTGTCTATGGAAGCCTTCAGGAAGTGGTCCAGCAGGTGGCGCGCTTCAGCCAGAGAACAAGAGCTGATCACCACCGACGTGTCAACAGAGTCCAGCTCATCCTGCAGCGAAACACAATACGTTTTACACGGATTAGACGCAAACATGTGTATGCGTGTGTGCGTGTGTATGTGTGTGTGTGTGTGTGTTTGTACCTTGGTCTCCTCTATCTGTACAATGGTGGCCTGGCAGTCAGACAGGCTGTCGTTGATGTAGTCTATGTTGGCGTTCAGCACTTCAATGTCCTCATTGATTTCTTGAAGGAGGCGGTCCTCTGCTTCTGGCCCCTCCCCGTCCGCCATTAGCACCTCCCTCTTATGTGAGAGGGATTCCTGCTGGACTGTCAGCTCCTCTCGCTTCTGACTCATCAAAAATACAAAAGGTAAACAGAAAAAAAGGAAAGGTCAGAGCTGTGCTTACAAAAACACATCTAAATGTTGATTTGAATTCTTTATATATATATAAAATCATAGAAAATACTACAGCATGATGGGATTAGTCTCTATACAGAAATACAAGAGGGAAAAAAATAGAAAGGAAGAGCCTCACGTTGAACTTGAGAGATGGAGTAAGCCCAAAAAATAACTGATATAAACCATTGAAACTGCTGCTGCCAATATTATGTACATGTGTCAATTTGAGTCTGAATATTTCATTTTAAATACTATTAATAATCAATTTTGGCAAATCTTCGTGTCCCAATGAAACAATAGAGCCCTCATTTATCCTCCAAAGCCCCTGAACCAAATGCAATGACACCAAGAAAGACGCCAATTTCCACCTCAATCTTAAGTTGAACTGTGACTGTGTAAACCTTGATAAGGCGGTCCATGTCAGCCTCCACGTTGGCGATGGTCATCCTCTGCATGACGATGTCGATAATGCGACGCTCGAGTGCCTGCCACTTCTGACGGGCAGACTTGGAGAAGCTGGTCGCTCGGCCCGCCGCTGCAGGGCTGCCCTGACCCGCCGGCTTACGCTGCAACTTCTTCCTGCCGCTGGGAGGAGATGCAAAAAAAGAAAAGTGAGGAGAGGGTCGGAAAATCAAAACAGGGGAGCGAAGCAGAGAAATGAAGAGTTGTAAGTATAAAAAAGATAAACTCCATTCTACTATAAACATCGAATGACACATTCAACTTCCCCATATTAAGGACCTTAATCAAACTTTTAGGCGTGTGTACAAGTGAACATTCATTTTAAGCCATGTTGGTCTGCTGCTAAATGCTCCGCAATGTTGAGCAGTTAACTGATTTGTGCCGAGCGAGCTCGTAGTATTTTAAAGCTTGAACACTTGAAAAACAGCTGCTTGTTGCAGCTCAATGAACACTATGCAAAACATTGAGTTAAGATGAAGTGAACGGTCCGTGAAGCCGAGGGGAGCCTTTGTTATGAACCACGTAAACACGTGCACATGTCGAGTAGAGCGAATTGACCCTTCTTACCTGATCACCCTGGTCCCATCCATGCTGCCTTCGCTCTCCGCCAGGTATCCAAACACGTTGTTTTTGTTGTTCCACTGCCTCACCAGCCCGCTCACACTCCTCCCAGTCTCGGGCTCGGAGCTGCTCGCCGTGGTGCCGGCCGAGAACTCGGCTCCGGAGTCCGTGACGGCGGTGGCCTGGTTCCAGCGGGCCACCCGCCCGGCCACGCGGTCCGACATGGGCTTGGCCAGGCGGCGCAGGGCGCTCACCTCCTGGGTCTTTCTGCGCAGCACCTGCTCCTGCTGTCGCTTCTGAGACTCCAGCGAACGGATCTGGTACTGACGGACAGGACGGAGGGGAACGGTGATGTGAAAATGGGTTTCTCAGTCTTCCCTCGGTTCATTTAAATGAGCTAAACAAGACGTTTTCCACAAGAGACTTTGGTTGATGGTGAGAGGATTTTAAGACAATCCCTAAATAAAAGGATTACGAATGAGGACCACAGCGTCATTAATAAGTCATATAAAGAGCAAATGAATGCATTCAGGCTTGGTGGTCCTATTCAAAACATGATTCATGCCAAAAAGAAACCTCCATCCTAAATGCACACAAAAACATGCAGTCTGACCTCTTGGCGGCGCTGCTCCTTCTTGAGTTGAGCGATCTCGCGGTTCCTTTTTGCCTCCACCGTCCTTCTCCTCAGCTGCTCCTCCTTCATTTGCTTCATCAGCGTCACCTGGAAGCAGCACGGAGGTCCGGCTTCTTAAAAAAACGGCACGAGCACGTGCTCCTGATCCTCCCTCGCTAACGTTCCTTCCCTTTTTACCTTGGCTTTCTTCATGTCGTTGACCTCCGTCTGGAGTTTCTTCAGCTCCCGTTCGTACCTCCCCTGGTTTTTGAGGAGACGCGCATGCTCCTTCTGTGCCACCTGCAGCTTCAGCAGGTCTCGGTTCATCTCCTTGAGACGCTTCTCATAGTCCTGCTTGATCCGGTTGGCCTTGTCCTCCGTGTAGTTCTCCATGGACACTGCGTCGCCACGTAACAACGTTAACGACATGTTGCCGAGCGTCAATGGGGACAACAGCTCCCCTACCCCCCATGTGTGTAATAAACATTTTGTGACGCTTTAACTCACTGAGATTCTGCAGTACGCGGTCTCGCTCCAGCTGAGTGTCTCGGATCTTGTTTTGCAGGAGAATGAGCTTCTCCTCGTACTGCAGCTTCAGCATCAGCAGCCTCCGCTGGCTGTTTTCCAGCTCGTCCATCAGCTTCTGCTTGATCTCGATCTCGCAGGTCAGATCAGCCAGGTCCGCCTGGAAGTTGGCTGCAAATCAGAGAGGAAAGTCTCAGACGGAGTGCAAAGAGCTTATAGAAGAGTTACAATGATGTTTTCTTTTAGGATGATGAATAGCAGAAAGTGTCGAAATAAATGGAAAGTGTTCTAACTCTCCATTCTTCTTTTATGAACAGTCTCTAAAATTGCACATTCAGATTCAAATACGAGAACCTGAGTAACTGGATTAGTTTTCAAAAGACTTAAATTACAAATAAAAGGGCATTTAAATCAGATGGATGAAGCAAGAGGAAAAGTTAGCATGATGATGCTTCATCTAGGGAACATGAAAGTCTGAGCACGATTGTATAAATACTTATGATGGACTATATTATATTTCTCATGGTGGTTAAGGTGGAAGAGCGGTTTTGTTGTCAGAGAAATACCTTTCTCATCAGAGTCAGAGTCTGAATCCACCAGGCTCTCGTCACTGTCAAACTCGTCCTCGTCTTCCTCCCTGCCTTCCTCTTCATCATCATCACAACCACTCTCCTCCTGCAGCGGGGACATGACGTCCTGCGCACAGAAACGCAGACACGTCAGACGACGCTTGTGTTGGTTCTAACTTGGTAGGAATGCAAACAGGGGTTCATTACCTCAGTGTAATTGTCATCTGAATCGATCTCTCCGTTCTGTCCGTTTAGTCTGTTATCACCACTCCGCCCGTTCTCTCCGTTCTCACGAGTGTGCAGTTTCACGCGCTTCTTCAGACCTTTCTCCAAATCCGGACTGGAGGCGGAGAGAAGCGTGATTGTTCACCATCACGGCAGTTGGCAATGCATCCTAAAAGCAATTTGTTCTTCACCGTGTTCAGCCGTGGATGATCATCTAGCATATTCAACTGCAGTAATACGAGGGGTCTTTGTCCTTTAGTTTGTCAAGTGATGTGCTTATGGCAAAAGGAGATCTCCTAAGCCATTAGCAAAGTCTCCTTCAGCTAATCTACTCGGCCCTTTTAGCTCTTCACTTTTTATTGCCAAATGTATTCCCCTTCGCTCCTTCTTTTACAACCACCACTTGGGGCACGTTTAAACTCCCGTCTCCTTCCATCTCCATCCTATTAGACCTCAATTAGCCTGTTAAGCTGTGTACTCTTCTCCATCGTGACCCACTGGCCGACTGAATTGGACCTTTTTGTGTCCAAGCCAGCGTTACGGCTGAGCGCTGGCTGCTTCCCAGCTGTGTCAGGAGCCGGCCTTCCCAAAGCACTAAGCGACTTGTGATGTGGCTCTCAAGCAAGAGGAGGAAAGCAATGAGGCGGGTGGGGTGGGGGGCAAGATGAGCATCAACAAAAACAGATTCCTGATTCCTCCGTTGGAGATTATTATCGTTTTGTGGAATGGTCATGTGATATCATCTTAACTGCATCCCACCTCAATCGTCTCTGCCTCCTCTCTTTCTTCTTCAGCCTCTCGATGTCCCGCTTGGCCCGCCGCAACACGTCCGTCATCTCGGCCTCCATCGATAGCGAAGCAGGGGAGGAGCCAGGGGGGTGGCCAGGGGCGGGGCTTAGACTGGAGGAAGGGAACGCGGGGCGCGAGGAAAGACGAGCCGTCTGCCGTCGCAGGGACTCGTTCATGGCCTCGCTCTCAAGGAGCTTGGTTCTGAGGGAGGAGGAAGAGCGCAGAAGAAGAAGACGAGTCATCAATCAATCCTTTCGTTCTTTTTTCTCTCTCCGGTCAGCAAGACTCTACATAGCCAGGATTTCACTAAAAGGTCAAAATATTGCTAAAATAATAATAGTAATCTCAAAAGCTTGTAAAGTGAGTTTTATGTTAGGGTTAACAGAAAAGGGTTTGGCGCCCTTACCTAAGTTCTTCAACCTCTCGAATGTAGTTCTGTATCAACGCACCGATCTCCTCGTTTCCCTCACCTGAAATTTAAAGAAAGAAGAAGCCACCTCAGGGCACAGAAACCAAGCACCACGATGGGGTGCATTAAAGTCAGGCTTAAGATGGCGAAACGGAAATCTCCCTCACGTACTTGACTTGGTCAGCAGACTGCTGACCTGAGTGGCCACCAGATGTGTTACCCGGGTGTTGAGGTGGTCGATGGTCTCCTGCATGGCCTTCACCCTGAGCCGCATGGTATCGTTTTCTCTCTGCAGCATTGCATTCTCCTGATACAGGTCGCTGTAGCCCTCCGAACCATCCTCACCAGCCACCCGCTTCCCCTGCACACACACACACCCAATCAAAAGTCAGCATGCAAGCCAACGACTCTGAACACGACAGGCATTTTAAGGAAAAATACGAAATCAGGACCAAAAAGACGGAAAAACAAAAACAGTTTGTAAACACTGACAGTGGAAGTCTTAATCAAGTCAAACTGGACAAAAGACTTGTTTCAAATAAGACAAATGTCGCTCTTTAAGCTGTTATTGTTGTTCTCTGAATGATAAACGCTGAAAGAAGTCTTGCTGTTTAAGCTTTGGACAGAGGGTCGTTATCTGACGGGAGTCCCGGCTCGCAGAGGTCATGACCTCCAGCAATCCCACACTTGCAGACTCCAGTCACATCCCTTGTTCTACCACCGGTCATCTCTCAGTCCTTCGCCATGGCGAGACATTCAGGTCCTTCTAGTAACCGTGGTAACGGCCTTAATCACATAACAGACTGACAGCCTTACTGAATTTCCTGTAACTCTGGAGGTCAAGGCTGATGAAAAAACGTTCCTGGACATTTCTTGTAACATTTTCTCGTATCATTCTCCACTATCCTCTTTACTTACTGCATGATGGTCAGCACTGGATAAACCATGTGACACACAGCCTCTCAAACCAAGCACATTCAGAAACGGGATTAAATTCTCTAGAAAACGCTAAACTCTTACTCGCTCTCTAATACCATCTTCACTGTCACATCAGTGTTTTATCTTTTTTTTGTCTTCTTCCGCCCGGTAACTATTCTCACTTTCCTCCAGCGTGGAATCTTTCTCTTGCCGCCTCGTTGCGTCAGTTACACAGAGACCCATGTGTGGTCTCTCTTCTTCATCCCTCCCCATCATCCTCAGCTTTCTCACCGCCTTGTACTCCATCAGTTCCATCTGAAGTCGGGCGATCTCGGCGCGTAGGGCGCTGATCTGCTGGCTGGTCTTGTCTTGGTTCACGACCACCTTGTTCCTGATGTTCCTGGCCCGGTTGGCGTACTTCAGCGTGTTCAGCGTCTCCATGAAGTCGCGGTCCGACGGACTGACGCAGGCGATCATCACCGTGCGGCTGAAGAGGATGAAAATGGAACGGCTTAAGAGGGCCGTGCATAAAGTGAAACTATGTCTTGTTGTTGGTGTGATAAACTATGAAACCTCTGTCAATAAAATAGACCAGGGCATTAGCACCGCAACTGATGGCTATTTATTGGTCAATTTGTTAATATTACTTTTTATCCATCATTTTTTTTTTTTTTTCAGTTTTCTATTCCATATGCCAACGAAAAGCATCAAACGTTCACATTATCACATCAAATTTGGTCCATTTTGATCAGAAAATTTAATTTACTTTCAAAACATTGGCAATTATTTTCTTTCAACTAACTAATGCTTTCCGCTCCAGTGCCATGATGGATTACTACTTGGCGTATGTCCAGCATGCATGTGTGTGTGTACCTGTTGCCGCCCAGCGAGTCCTGTAGTAGACGAGTGAGCTTGGAGTCTCTATAAGGGACGTGTCCTCCCTTCTTGGTCTGGTCCCCTAAAGCACTGATCACGTTTCCGAGCGCCAACTACAGCACAAACACAAAGCCTCATTCTAGCGGTGGGATTGGCCCGATCGCACACATAGGGACACACTTTAAACGTCCGCTGCTCTCACCAGTCCACAGTTGATGGAGATCCCCTCACGGGCCCTCTCCCCAGTGGCTCCCGTGCGTTTCAGCCTCTCAGAGCCAGCGAGGTCCACAAAGTGGAACTTGGCCATCAGAGTCTCGAACTCCGGCTGAGCGATGGGGGCGGAGTCCACGCCGTTCGACTCGCCGTTCGACTCGCCTCCGCCGTTCTGCTGCCCGGGGGCGGACCAGAAAACAACTTGAAACAAGTTCACGAGCTGAGAATGTCTTATTGTATTACATGTTTGTTTTGATTTGAGCTCACCATTTGAGCCCGCTGGCATACTCTCATCTGACAAAGGTGGATAGTGAAGATGGCGTGGGAGCGGGAGCTGGTGGCGTTCATTTGGGTGCTGGCCGTGGTGCGGGACAGAGCGCCGAGCTTCAGGCACTGCAGCAGCTGCAGCACACACACACAAACACAATATGGAGGAGATTTGGTTATGGCCTATAAGAGAAAACTATAAGAAAACTATGATAAATAAAAAGAATGATTTCTGAGAAGAACTTAACACGTAAGTCTTTAAAGTCATTTCTACACATTCAAAATGCTGGAAAATACCTACTGAAAAAGTCCTCTCCCGCTCTTTATCCTCAACCTAATCCATGTGTCTTTCCACTTCCATCACCTCCCCCCCTCAGTTTAGAAATTTCTCATTTATAGCTATCGGAATTACCACATGGATAACCTCTCCCTAAACTAACCATCTCGTCATGTATTTGAGGAGAAACCGTCTGGATCTGAGCCAGTGTTGTCTGTAGCCCTTTTGTTAAATCCCCGTCTGCCCGCTCTTTGTCCCTGGCTTGTCAAACAGACATCACTCCTGCCATCGCAAGCCCATCACTCCTTATATCTGGCAACTGCTCAGTAAACGACCGTTGGGTATCACCCTCTAAAAGTGACTCCTTGTTTTCACCATTCTGGCCTTGAGGCAGCGTGTTAGCTGCCTTATTAACCTCTACCTAGTCCTTGTTATGGACAGCTGAATGCTACATGGTTCATGCCAGAGATTTTGGGATGCTGGCGATGTCTGGCTGGTCCCATGCTGTGCGTCAACCAGTCAGCATTCACAGCATTTACATGTTCTCAGCTAATTGTTTGCGATAAAATGCAGATTACTTCTAAACTTGAGTTTGGCTCTCCAAGCTCCAGTTTACTGATTGAGTTCGAGCCTCTACATTGAAATATGTTTGGTGATCTGATCTATATATATGCTGCGTAATTTATAGTGCACAAAATACTACATATAGAAAAGAACTGATAAAAAGTGAGGAAGATGTCTGCAGGTGACGGACATATGATATCAACACACGCAAACAAGCGCCCACCTCCTCCTCAGAGTTCACCAGTCTAGAAGTGACTCCACTGGTGTAAATGCTGCCACTGGCGTCTTCATGGATCTTAATGTTGGACTTCCTGCTCCGATTCTCTGGATCTCTGGATTCGTCAAACAGGTCCAGCACCTCTTCGTTGTACAACTGCAAGGAACACACATGCATCATTACACAATGAATATGTAACCAATGCTAAAGAAAATGAGGAAGCGCATGATTTAATGAGCAGTTTGTCATACGATCCTCATGGTCTCCCCTTTTTCTCACAGCTATGTTTCTTATTGACACACAGGTCACAAGATGCCAAAGAGGGCGAGGGCCACAGAGGTCACCCGAAAAAAAACGCCCAAACACATGCGCCCCCCTCCTCTCACACACACACACACACACACACACACACATCTGTTAACCGTCAGAGATAACAATGTGACCTGAGAACATAGACACATGGGCAGCAGAGAGCAGGATGGACAGGAAACAAAATAAGAAAAGGCTACTAAGAAAATAAATGTATCATCCAATTCATCATCACTATTGTTTCAAATATCTCAATAAAATAATTGGATCATGCAACCACACACACACACACACACACACACACGTAAATGTCTGCCAGAAAACTGGAGGAAATTAGACGTCAGGCAATCTCACTGCTCCCACACAGCATCCATCCCTCTCATCCATCCTCTGCCCCACAGTGATGAGGAGTAACGTCAGAGGTAATGGCCGCCATTAATCAGGACCGACACAGCACAAGCAGACATTCCCGCCCAGCTGTCGTCGGGGTTGTTACTTCCTGTTTGTAGACGGGGGGAGGGCTTCTCCTCTCATCTCCCTGTATTGTCCCATCTGGTTAAAGTTAATATGGACCAATCACACACACACACACCTGAAAACAAGAATATGAACACCACCCTGTGTTAGCTCAGTGTGGTTTAACATGCGCTCCGCGTCCATCCGCATGTGTTACTCCCACCTCTAGGAACTGGGCGCTGACTTTAAACTCGGGGGGCTGGGTGCCGGCCTCCTGGGCGCGCGCCCTGTTGTTCTTGATTCCATCGAACAGCTGGTGAACGGCCCGCGGGATGATGCCCTGCTCGTGCTGGCCCAGGCTCATGTCGAAACCCGTCCCCATGGTGTAGGTTTTCCCCGAGCCCGTCTGAAAAACAGTTCAGGGGCTTTTTATTCACCAAGAATATTGGGGCGCCAGCGAACCGGTCATTATCAGTGTTCCATTAAGTACCAGACTGACTCCTATTAAGTGTGAATGAACACGCTGCTGTGTTAAATGTTCACGACAAAATGTCAAATGACAGCACATTTTGAAAATGACTCTAAATTAGCATTGGGAACATTAGTGTATTTCATGATTGTGACACAGTTTCTTATTAATTAGCAATTGAGAAATACATCCTCGCCCAAAACAGATCTTGATTGAAGGCCATTTGTCAATTTAATATCTATTTCCCATGAGGTTTTCTGTTTGTCATCAGTGCTTAGTTGTTTCTTTATACATTTGACTTATAAAACAATTATTAAATATAAAGAAAACGATGGGTGACGACAGAAGCTATGAAACTCTTCTCTACGAATCGATCAATAACAGAAATATCTAAATCCGAGCCTGTGCGTCATACCTGTCCATAAGCGAAAACGGTGGCGTTGTAGCCCTCGAAGCAGCCCTCGATGAGCTTGTAAACGCACGCCTGGTAGATGTGCTCCTGCTCGGAGTCGATGTCGAGCACAAAGTCGTAGGTGAAGGCTTTGTCTTTACCCAGGAGGACTTGTGGTTCTCCCGGCGTGACGAGCGTGCACACGTGACAGCCCTCTATTTTCTCCTTGGCCATCTGAGGACGAATCCTGCAGGAGAAAAGAAAAAAGGACAAACCGAATGGAAAATGATTTACCGATCCCAAAGAAATGAAGCGATTGTCATGACGTCATGACTTTCTCTCCTGACAGGTAGTTCATTCATTCACGTTAATTGCCTTCACCTTGTATCTCAGTTGTTAAAAATAATCCGTGATAGAAGATGAGCCCAGAAGGAAAAGCGCCTGAACATCGATGAACTAAGTGACAGAATGAGGGCCGAGTATTTAATTATAGGCTCATTTTTTATCTTGTTTGGCTGCAGAACTCCTTTAAGCTTTGATTGCAGGAGATGAAGCGGATAGGGACACTTTTTAACTTGCTTGTGACGCAGCACTCGTTATTTGTGCAAAAACCCTTCAGAGAAGAAAAGGAGAATATGCAACGTACATAAAGCAGAGGATCGGTCCGCAGGCACCACTGTTAATCTGCGGACTCAGCTGGGAGGTAATTAAAGCTTCGCAAAGAGCTGTGATGCAGCATTATCGGAGCGCTGCTACATGCTACGCGCTAACCCCTTCCCCACAGTGCAGTCCTCAGGGGATGCAAATCGACCCCCCCCACACGCTACCACAAAGACACACACACAGGCCGTATGGAGTCATAGAAAAACAAGCGAAATCCCCAAACACATACAGCTGCTGTACAGACAGTGGGAGCACCACAAAGACACACAGTGACTCCAGAGACAAACACTGTACACACGTCTCACAAACAACCTAATGTACAAGCTTCAAGTCCACACATGGTTTCTCTCAAGCATGCATTAGGAACCACACCCACTGCTGAAACGCACAATAATCCTTTTACCACACGTCTTTATGGCACTGCAGAAACACACACTCACACACACAGAGCTCACAGCAGCACTCTTTCAGGCCTCGGGCCGTCGTGGAAGTGGGTCTTCCAGGAAGGAATTAAAGACATTAGAATTGTCCAATTCAGCAGCAGTATACTGACCCCCGACGGCTTTATAATGGGCAGCGCGACAGAGAAAGCAGCTTGCAGACAGATGAGGGCCTTTTAGAACTGGAGGGAACCTTGACAGAGAGGTTATTATAGCCACAGATCTCTCAGGAGCTCAGCTTAAGAAAATTGGGAACAGAAAATGGATATGGAAGGCGGACTTTGCACTATGGATTTATGAGAAGACACACAGTGCAAGTGTGTGTGTGTGTGTGTGTGTTAAAAGGTCCGAGGTCATCCCTCCTTTTCTCGTTTCTGTCATTCTTTTGTGTGCATTCAATATTGAATGTCGGGAGGATCAGGTGTAATACTTGACAACTGACATTTAAAAATGAATGACAGAAAGATAAATATACTGTTTGGCTGAAAAATTGTTTTAATAAAAGAGAAATAAATGTTTAGGTTTATTGAGTACCAATTTACTGCCCGTCTTCCCTGGTCAAGGTCAATAGTCATTTGTTGGGATTCTAGGTCAGACAAAACACGACATTTAAAGCCATCATCTGTGGATCTCTTTAAAATTGTGAAAAGGAAAGCTCTGATATTTTAAATAATTGATCGAAAAGATTATAGAAAGACCAAACCTTGTGTCTTCTTCACAATCAAAGGAGAGTAAAATGTTCACGCACACAACAACGAGACACAAAGACAACAATGACAGCCTGTCAGTGATCCACAGGGAGAAGAAATGCAACAGCTATAAATAATCATGATCGCAGAAGGACTCAGATGGATGAACATTTAAGCCAGCTGCTGCAACAAAAGATCGGGATCCATAATATTGATCGGAACGGCAAACATCTCTCTCTCAAACACACACACACACACACACAAACTCAGTCAAGAACATTTAGCAGCCAAAAATAGCCCTTAAATCCAGCAATCAAATAATACACACACCTTTTTTCCTTTGACTTGCAGTTGAATGTATAGTGTCGAATGTTTGTACACTCATTACTCCATTCTTATGTCAGGGGCTGCAAACCTCGTTGTGTCAGACGCACAAACAAAACACACACACAAAGTCAAAAACTCATTATCCAAAAGCTCTGAGGGAATTCAACGATTACAATAATGATCAAAGCCAATAGGGCTAATTATCACCAGACTCATAAGAAACACACACACACACACACACACTAGTTGCAATATTAAACCTGGATAACTGCAAACGTCCAAGTACACAAATTATCGTCTACATGTTTAGAGGCCTTGAGGGGGAATCATAATACTAACAATCTTTGTTCTCGCGACATATTACAACATAACGTTGTAATATTTGAGGGAAGCGTCATAATCTTTTGGGAAAGAAAGTGACCCTTGTTTGTTACAGTTTCAGTTCTAAACTCATTTTTAGATGATTTAAGTGCAACAGTTATAAATCTCCATGCTGCTGGGCAAACAAATCTCGTTTCATTTCATTCGCACACAACATCTTCACTATGAACCATCCAACGCACTATGAATGCTAACCCGGTCTTCTTGTTGTAGGAGGTTTTTCATCAGATGGCACAATTTAGGAGGGTCCGGTTTCTTTGGGAACTGCAACCAGCGCTCTGGGACTCTTTGTTTGAGCATGCGTGTGTGTCTTACACCAGTACAATGTATAATGCTAATCCAGTTGGGCAAATAGCAAATTACAAAATGCTAATGCCCCAATTATTCGGTTATCTTTACCTGAATTTTAACTGCTGACCAACTAGCCAATCACAATCCTGAAAATAGCCGAATGCAAATGCTGCGCCAAACAGGCCCAGGGAGGCAATAAAATGCTGTAATTGCTGCCAATGACAGTGAGGTCGAGTAAAGCGTGTGTGTGTGTGTGTGTGTGTGTGCGCGCTCCCTCAACCTTCAAAGAAGAGGCCGTTGATAGCCAAAGAGCTCATTTCCCTAATGTAAACACTTCAGTAAAAAAGAAACAGCACACACACACATACAGAGAGACGGAGTTAATGGTATTCTCCGGAGCTGTGAGGGTTGCAGAGCTCCGTTGTCTCGCTCCTGGCTGCGAGCCAGCAGCGGAAGCCGCCCACTGCGGCCACGTTTCCTACAACACTTTGTCCCGTTATCAGAGGACATCATCTACTCACTTCAAGTTTTTTTTTTTTTTTTTCCAATCCAGGACCATTCAGTTGTTACCGCCTCCCTCTCTTTTTAGCTTTATCCTCACGTTACAGGAAACCACAATTTGTCCTCAAACCTCCGCTCGTTTCAGCGACCTCTCGCCGGTGAAAACAAGACTATCAGGACCGAAGCTCGACTGGTGGAAGCGGCAGAGAGGATTGTTCCATTTCCCGTCCGCTGATAACAGCAGAGAACAACCGCCGCACTTCCTGTCTTTTATTCCATCAATGAAATATCACCTTTATAACGGAAAAACCCATCCATCACCTGCGGGGAGACACAACGCTTTTATGTCTGTTCCTTAACCGTTGTTGTAAATGCAAACACAAACACACAGTCGCCGGCCTCCACTGCCATCACACATCAGGGCCTAAACCTGGTGCTGACAACTCAACAGTCCGTCCGCCATTCAGGAAAGGTTGGGCTGACGGCTGCATAATGAAAGCTCCACTGCGTTGTTAGGACACATTGATCAGAGGATAAAAGCAGAAAGCATGTTGGCACAGTTGATCCCGTAGAAGGACTCGGCCAATCACAATTGATTTTGTTTTGAGGAAGACGGTTTAAGAAGCTGAGAGTGCACCGAGCTCAGATCGTCGTGCTGGTCTCCCAAAAATCCGGAGAGGATTGAAGCCGATTAGACGTCCGTGTCCCATATTGAACCACCCAGTTTGTCTTTTCACACAAAAGAAAAAAAGACACACATTTGTTGTTCAGATTGATTGTGAATAGTTTACCGTCAGATTAGCAATTTGAGAAATTAGTTCAATTGAAAAATCTATTACAGGATTGTTTAAAATGGTATGTCCGGATTACGTTTCTGGTTTTGACGTCCACATGCCTTCTGGATAGTTGACACAACACAGATGGTTGCACCGCTGAATGGACAACTGGTTGACATCAAATTGTTTTGGTACAAACATGTGGGGACCATAAACTTTTGTTTTTGGACTCTGTCTGCAAACTAAAACCACATCCTACTGTGTATTCACTCTCGACATGAAAGAAGAAACAAGGGGGTTGATGGACACAACATCCCCATTGACGTCCCACTCCTTAATAAACCTGTCCTGGTTACCATCTAGTCTGGATGTTGGCTCCACAAACCCAACGGCGCTTTGCATCAAATGATGGTGGTCTGCATGCTTCAAAAGACGAGGCTTTGCGAGTTGTGAATGAAAAACGACTGATTTCTAAAAGAAACAGTGATGACGTGAAAAAACATCTTTTTCTTGTGCTGAATGCAAAAAGCGAATTTGTTTAACTCAACACACCGACTACGTGCTGAGCTCACAACCAGATAAGTACCAAATACCAGCTACACCTGAAACAAACTTGCTGACTCGTGATGTTATTTACTGTGTGTCCCTTTCGGAGAGAGATTAAGTTCATACAAGCAGCCCGACAGAGAGATTACACAAACACGGCCACATTGTTCTGTTCGCTTCACCCGTACCTCCGATTAGTGCCGAGTCATTGTCGGAGTTCAGATCAGGATTAACACAACTGGCACAGCGATGTGTGTATGTGTGTGTGTGTATAACCCTTCCTGTGGTGTGTACAAACAGCTTTTTCTGTATATATGGTCTTAATTTCTTCTCCTAGACTAAGAATGAACACCATGAATAGGTAAAATACGAGTATGAAAAAGCTTCATAAAAAAGTGTATGCATAAAAAAAAAAAATTAGATAAAAGAATAAGAGTAGAAAGAGCCTGACTAAACTACACATCTAGTGTGCGTTTTCCTCGTAGACTTGCCGCGACAAACCCAGCTGCCGTCTTATCACGGGAAATGTGAAGGTCATGTCAAGATCCCCGTGGCAACTGGGTCAAGATAACTCAGGACAAAAGTTTACAAAACCACAACCGTTTCAATATTTGGAATATTCACATTTCTCATCCGAAAACTGCAAAAACACAGACCTGGATAAATGGATATTTACCAAGGGATAAAAAGCTCAATACAATAAAGGAAGAGAGAAGAGGGATGGCAGGTAACACAGATCTACGGTCAGACTCGGACCCCCGTCAGGGTCTGGGAACCTTTAAAGACATAAAGGATGTCTCTGGTGTCCTGGCAGCATCTCGGCCTCATTCCCACTGGACACCTGATACGAAACCTCTGAAAGGCAGTCGAGGTGGAGCTGATCAACGCTCTTCCAAACCGCTTATCTCCCCCCTTTCATGTCCATTCAAGAGACACACAAATAAAAAAATTAAAAAAAGACAGAGGGAAGAGGAATAATGCGGCTATTCATTAAAGATTTTTGACATGAATTATTGTCTCGGCCTATTTTGAGTCGGGAGCTGTGGGAATATCAAAGACTGGGTTGAAATGCGAGAGGCCCAGAGGAGCAGCAATGGGCGGTCTAAAGTCAATACGGGAGAAATTAACGGCCTGAATAATAGAGTGGAATGGATGTGGAATAATACAAGTGTTTGAAGGTCAATTGATTAGCGGATTGTCCATTAAATTAGCTGACAATATTCAAGTTATAAAGAACTGTATGACGCGTGTTTAACGTTGACATTTTATAATAAAGCACAGTGTACGAGCTGAGGAGACTGTTCTGTAACATATTTGACCAAACAATATTGCTTCATTAAAAAGAGTCAGAGTAACAATTCATCATGATACAAATTGGTTGGTACATCACTCTAATAGTTGTTGAAAGATGCCAGTGAAACAGTTAGAAGTCAACGTAGATCAAAAGATCAAATGGTTTTGCATCCAAATAGCGGCTTAAGAGAAAAGGTTCTCATTCATCTAAAATGTTGTACAGTATATTTCTCTATAGTATATCTATATTCTAAAAGTATATCATTGAAATGTTTATAAACATCAGGGATATATGTCTTGCATCTCAATGTGGATGTGAAATAATTTTGTGTTGCAGTTCTTCCCTTTTACATAAATATATTCAGCAGTAATGAACATCCTCTCGCATCTTACAGCTTTCATTAATTAAAACCGATTCATCAACAAGAGTTACTGTAATACCAATCACATCTGTAAGACGCGAGCATAGTTTAGCTTAATGGCTTCATGCTTCATAATTGAGCTACAGTAAGCATTTCTGTCCCGCTGCCCATTTAATCAGCCCTCGCATCGATTGGACCGAACGTCGGCAACGATTCCGCACATAAAACCGCCAACTGCCTCCCTCGCTCGCTCCAATCCACCTTCTGATCTCTCTGTCTCCATCCATCACGATCCATCCAAGACACCTTTCCTGTAACACCCATCACATGCTTTTACAGTAATCAGACAAAGCACCTGTGCACGAGTGCAGTAGAAAGACACACTCACTAAAGGCCGGTCGCTGAACAAATCCGTCTCTCGCTTCGGCCTCCGGTCACCTGCTCGGGCCCGACATCACGGCAGGCTAACAGGCTGGGAGCCAAGCACACACACACACACACACACACACTGATATGCTGGTGCAAACGGATGGTAGGAAAAGGCCTGCACCTGGCAGAGTCCGGGTACAGGCTAAAGTATGGTAAGCTATGAATGAAATGAGCTGCCATCATATAAACACGGAGTAGGAAATGGCATCCAGAGGCAGCGGCGTCCGCAGAGCGAATGGCTGCCTGAGTACGTAATCGGGGAGGTAAAGAAAACTGTGTATATTAAAAGCAGAGGAAGAGTGGCAGCGGTCACAGGCAGCCGGCGCCGGGCGAGGACAGCTGCCTGGGCCAGGTGGTGTCGGGGCCCCGACTCGGAGCGCACACCTTCTGCCGCTCCCGTTCTGCGTCCGTCTCGCCGCACTGACACACACACACACACACACACACTCACACTCACAGACACACACGTGCCGATTCTCCCACAGCTGCGTGCTTGGTTTAGTGCAATGTGTCCACGGGGCCACCGTGACAATCCCATACTCATCCCATAACGATGCCCTGTGGGCATCCAGCTTATGTGTCCTCGCTTGCATGCAAACTAGAGCTGAAACAATTAGTCGATTGAGTTAAAAACTGGTCTTAAACTACTTTGAGGATTGAGTTCTTGACTATGTGCAATGACGTGGCAAAACACTGGTAATCAGCAGATGGTGACGACTTTGGCTGTAAGAAAATTGTTTCTTACAGCCATTTAATGGTTGCATGTTATCAAATATATATTATAAATCATGGGGACAATACGAGCACTTGCCAATTGCAACTTTTAGCTCTGAGAAAATCATACAGGGACTAAATGCAGGGCCGGCCCAAGGCATAAGCAGCCCTAGTTTTGTATTATAACCTCACTGTATTCGTTTATAATTTTCGCTGTAACAGTATAGCGTGACATTTGTGCCAATAATCTTCTAGCACAGGTGACTGTGCGTGGTGGGAGGGGGGCCCCCAAATAAAATTCTGCTTAGGGCACCCAAGAGGCTCGGGCCGGCACTGACTAAATGAATCAATTAACTGATCATATTTGAGATGAATCAACATTGAAAGTAGTTTACTGATGCAGCACTTGAATAATATCATCTGGTTACTGGTGTGTGGAGGGTCTCTCTCTGGTCACGTCGAGAATGATGACATAAGCACACGCACACAAACAACCATCACCAACACGGGTTGTTCTCCGCTTCTTGGATGACGCATCGTCTGGTGCTGCACCATCAGTCTACTGGCCTGTACGCTCACGCGAACATTAGACAGGAGGCACTGTTGACGTCCTTTGTATCGACCCGCTCTGCGGTGCCAACCTCAGAGACCGGCGGCCCTGTGGCCCGAGGCTCTGCTGCCTATTGGCAGTCGGCGATAAAGGGGAGAGCGGGGCTCACACGCACATCGCGCTCATCGGTTTGACTGGTTGTGGGTCAGAGTCAAATGAGCGAATTTGGTTCATCGGCGTTCACGAGCGGCTTCCTAACCAAGCCAGACTACCGGGATAGAGAGGTCCTACATTGTCTGGAAAAACGGGGCCACGTCACCTGCTCCAGAAAGATCGACTCAGTCGCTCCTGCAGGAATTTATTTCCAAAAAGATAGACAGGGTCCTCGTAGGTTTAGGGTCTGACTTGATACGCAACTGTGGCCTCAGTGCTTTCCTTTTTTCTGCTGTGCCTGTCGAAATCTAAAAAGAAGAATAGAAGAATAGACATCCCCCCTCCTGTGACAGCAAACCAGCACTTAACAATAAAACGGGAAGTGAAGTCAAAGCTTCAGAGTGGGATCTCAAATGGTCAGTAGCAGGTAAATTGATACAAAGCCGTGTAGCCAAGACTTAAACTGTCAGCTGGGAAGCTTTAAAAACAGAGCCGCCATAGACACTCAACGAGCGAGGGGCAATTCATCGGTGTGTAAACGGAACCACTCACTAGAAGGAACTAACTTCTAACCACTGTCAAAGACTAGTAGCCATCAATTCATTTCGGATGAGCGTCGCTCATTGTTACAAGGGCAAATCAATCCGCATCATCAGAGCCGATTCTGGGTCAATCCCCACCCCACTTCCTCATCCCCCCCCATCCCATTTCCCCTCCCTTCGCCCGGGTCTGCCCTGTCTGCCGCTCCATGGGGGAGGTGGAGGCAAGAAGGAATCTAATTAGCTTCCTTTCCTACGTTTTCCTGCCAGACGGCCTTGGCGAGGTCAGGGAGGTGTTAGACGATTCTGCAGGATTCCAATTATCTTCAACGTTTTCAAAGAGGAAGTCCTGGCTATTAAGATAACATGTGTTATTTAAAGGATGTTGGATGTTCAAACCAAAGTACTTCTTCGTACCATGAATGTGTGCCGTTAAAGTCCGAGGCATCAGGTCCACACAAAAGAACCTGGAGATCTTTAGAGATAGTCTCAAATTGGCAGACTAAACAATTTTGCGACATAAATCCGGTGAGACGTGGAAGACATGCGAGTGGCACTGGGGGAGCGCGAGACCCAGTGTGGAGTTCATAAAAAGACCAGAGATTTTTCTGTGTCAACACGTCCCAATAAAGACATGGGGCAAAAAGGTTCAGCACACTTAAAAATGTTCAAACGCACGTGCAAAATTTTGCACCGTTAATATTACACTGTATCATGGCAATTCTGTCACATGGGAAACCACTGAAAATCTGTCTTTAATGAGATAAAATTCTGTTTTGCATGTTTGTCTTTTCTATGAATTATTATAAAACAAAAAAATTGTAACTAAACATTAACCGCAGCATGCTAATATGCTAACCCTGTATGGTTACCGTGTTAGCCGTTTAGCTTAAAGTGTTAGCATGCTAAGATCTGCTAATTAACACTTAACAAAGTGTGGCTTTGCAGCCAAATTAGTCGGCCATGAACCCAGGCAGCTTTATAAATTAAAAGGAGATACATTTTAAGTTCTACGCTCATCTAGTGATGAAATAAACGCTTTTAAAGCCCGTCATGCTGTCTATCTCAGTTCACGGGCAACGGCACATAACAAACTCAGAGACAAACTCCAGCAGTGATTAAGCTACTTAGCACTGAAGGTGATTATGGGACCAGCTGGTCCCAAACAAACACACACATACACCCCTCCAAATGTGCATAGCAGCTCTAGTGAAGCGTGCACACAAACACATTGTACAGTCTGCCACCAATTCAGGTCTTCACATCTTTTGTCTCGTCCATAACGTCTCCTTTTCCTCCGCTGGCTGAATATGAATCAACCCATTTCAGATGGACACGGCGACATGGAGGCTGACCGGATGAGAGTGTGCGATGCTTCAGGAAAGCTTTTAGTGGAAGAAAGATGTGTGTGTCCGTTTGTTTAAGTAAATGCTTAATAAGACAGCAATTAATTACACACTGCGATCAAATGGCAAGCCATTTTAAACATAAGAAAATCATTTTACATCATTTAGAAAGAACATTGAAATAGACTTCATACAGTGCTCCAGACACAATGTCTCCTCCTCCCTCGGCGGGAATATAGCAAACACGTGCAGCTGCGCCCAAATTATTCATACGCACAATTCTCCAAACGCGCGCACACACGCGCACACACACACGCGGCTGTGCAGACACACAGTGATTGCATGTTTGGCTAAGAGCTCTTATTTGCATGCTACAGTAGCCCTATTGACGACAGAAGACACACTTGCTCCTTTCTCCACGCCGCCCCCTAAACTCTTTATTTCTTTTCTTTGCATTTGTTGTTTTGAATTACAGGAAGCGTCCCGCTTTTCTGAGGGAGAGCGCTCTCTAAAACAAAAGACGACATCAGGAATAGACTGCGCAGACCTCTTTCTTCCGCCCTATTCTTTCTACCTTCCTCTCTAAAAATATAGCCGCTTGTTCATCCCCCTTCGCCCTCCGATCGCCTGCCCTTGCGGCGTGAGCGTGCACACTCAGCACAGAGCACAAAGACCTGCAGTGACATCAGACTCATTCACACTGCGTCCTCTGTCTACACTCTGTTTAAAGGGCCTCTGCTACTCTGCTACCCCCCCACACCCACACACACACACACACACACACACACTCCTAAATGACCACGACAATCAACATTCACACATTTATTGGTTTATCGATGTATTCAGGTGACAGCGGACTTTATGAGATATGTATTTCATTCTCACCAAAATAACAAAGAATCGATAAAATATGTTCTGTGCCGACCATAGAATCCACGGAAATGTTTTCTTGTGTCCAAGCAGCGTGAATCATTAAAGTTAGAACTGTTTAGAAGGCCACTGACACAACGCCGAGACCCGGATAACAGAATAATGCAAATGTTCATACTGAAGCGCCTTTCATTCCCTACAGAATTCAAATGGATGAATTCAAATAAATACAGATGGTGTGTGTGTGTGTGTGTGTGTGTGTGTGTGTGTGCGCGCAAGAAAGAGTGAATAGAAGGTGGAACGGAGCTGATGGGTGGGGGAGAGAAAGCTGGTGCCCTTCCAGCCTTTTGGTAACAGTTATAATGCGTCACTTTGCCCCAAAGACCGGACGAGCTGGGGCAATGTCAAAAATTCTAAGGACGAGGCAAGTTACAGATCGTCGTCTCGAAAGAGCAGCGAAAAATGTATGTTATATCAAAAGAAATGCCGTCCTGGAGACTTCCAGTATGTGGCCTTCTGTTTCACACTCTCACTGAGGATCCGCTCTCAGCTGAATTGCGCCAACAAACTCATCAGCGGTTCAAAAAGCAGGAAGTGCGCATAGCCCAGGGACAGCCTCACAGGAAGTCATTCTACAGCAGCGCACAATTCTGGAGCGGAGACCAGTTGCACAACCCATTTTGACGCCACAGCGGGGGCCGTGTCCCTAATGTTTCCGATCAATCGATTTGAAAACCCAAGCTGTGAGGTAATACATTTCATCGCTATTAATCTCTATACATAAGCACCATGCATAGTCGTTTCTCACACACACACACACAATGAAATAGCTCCGTTGTTCATCGGTCATAGGGTGTGCCATTAACAGGAGGTGTGTTTTTTTTTTGGGAAACCAGGATTGCATTTTCGTAGCTCGGCAGCCTCTAGCTTCTTTGTCCTGCTGACCTTTTGCCCCTCAGCCACAATCTGTGACGCCCGAGAAGCCTTATTATGTGGGACAGTTACTAGAGCTGAATAACAAAACATTCAGTATTCTCATTCTTTTTTTAAACCAGCTACTGTCATTAAACATTCTGCCTCTTGACTTCCACGCATCACTGTCATTTGGTCTGAACAGGATGTTCCTCTCCAGCTTTGAGGCCTCGTGTCCCAGGCTTGTTTCAGTTACACTGCGGTCACACAACAAGCGCACCGAACACACAACACCGAGCCTTCGTAGACAGGGCTGCTTCTTCAGCCCACAAAGGACCCTCGCACAGTTAGTGTTGGAGAGGGAACAACAACCAAAAAAGAACTCGTGACCAGTACGGCAGCAGTGAGGAGGAAGTGATGTGCACAGCTGTGGACAGCCACCTCGGTGTGTGTGTGTGTGTGTGTGTGTGTGTGTGTGTGTGTGTGTGTGTGTGTGTGTGTGTGTGTGTGTGCGTGCGCACTCGGTCACGTTTCCTGCTCGTCTCCCCTCGGTAGCGGCCAAATAGCTGATCAGAAACAACTTCAGCGGCGACTCCCGACAACAAAGCAGAACCGGTTTAACTTTTCCCGTCTGGGGATCTGCAGCTCGCCGGGTCGACGGGGGAGAAAATGTTGAGGCCAAGAATGCATTGGTGAGGAGATTACATTGCAGCACCTCCCGGTGACTAGTACACACTGTGGGCTAATGCATAGTCCCAACCACAAAAAAAAAAACCACATGCACCATTTCCCACCAGAGTCCGGCCATTTTAAAGTCGACCCCCTGGGGAGATGTGTAACCCAGACAGAGCCAGAGTGGCAGACTGTTAACACACACACAAAAACACACACACACACACACACACACACACACACACACACAGGAAACAGGCGAGACTGGTGGCCTGCACAGGACATTTGTCCTCCAACAAAAAAAAAATCCCATTTAAAAGGCTTTGTGCATCAGCTGTGAGGGGCCCCTTCCGCTGTAGCAAGTCGCTACGTTTGTGCTTTTGAAGCCGGTGTTTTGGTCACGGGGTGGCAAAGGTCTGCAGCACTTTTTTTCCCCGTTTCCGAAAAGCACCATTTCGGTCTGATTGATCAAATCGCGAGGAGAGGACCGGACAGATAAAAGCTCCCAAGAAAAAAAAAGGTACAACCACTATGTCATAACTAATACAGTTTTCCACCTGTGGGCTCAGTGAACACTCGGTAGTTTGAGCTGAAATTGCTAAATATATATATTTTTTTCATTTCAGGGTCATGGGTGTTATTATTAAAAAAAGGCATGGAAAACACACAACTGAGGAGTCAATTATTTGTGATTCCTCCAGGTCATTTGCTGGCAACAGATCTAAAATGAGTCATCGAGTAAAACCTTGAGGAGAACATCAGGCACCAGTCACAAGCTCAGAGACGACAACAGCTCCGAACACACAGCTCTTTGTGTCTCATTCACACACAGGCAGGTCTAATATGAGTAAGTGGCAGAGAAACGGCAAAGAGATTGATATGCAAATTAAAATGTACACACACAACTCGCGACTCTAACTCAATTTAAAACACAACATATGGCAAACACACACACACAAGTTGACTTCTTGACATTACTGGCAGCACTCAGAGAGTCAGCGCTCACGTCTGGGGGGGAAACGCAGCACTCAACTGAACAGCGACAAAGGGGGGGGCACGAGATGAAGTGAAACCGTTCATACGTCTGTGCGTGAACGTGAGTGTGAGTGTGTCTGTGTGGGTTCAACTGGTTGAGACGCAGGAAATGTACGTCTTCTCCCGAGCCGGTTTGCATCAGGCTTTTTTTTTTTTTTTTAAGTGAACGTGGCGGGATGAAGATGAAACAGCGAAGCCAGAAGCAACGTCACAGCGGCCACTTAGTGGGAGAGTTACACTTTAGTCAGTGTGCGTGTCTGTGTGCGTGTCTGTGTGCGTGTCTGTGTGCGTGTCTGTGTGCGTGTCTGTGTGCGTGTCTGTGTGCGTGTCTGTGTGCGTGTCTGTGCTTGTCATACCAACATCAACTCTCGCTGGGGTCTCTCGTCGGTCAGGTCACCGGTTATGTGGCCATTGTTTAGGGAAGGCAGTGCAGACATTCTGGAAATGGCTACTGACGACTCAGACAATGTGCATGTGTGTGTGTGTGTGCTTGTTTGTTTGTTTGTTGGCCCTTATGACAACCTCATTGCCTTTCAAATGCTTAGTCACACATGCGAGTCCCTAGTCTTAAGCAGGCCGCTTAAAGCTCCGGACTTGCAGAACCTGCGGGACCTGCGAAACGTGTTAGCAATTACACACCATCCGTTGCTATAGGCAGCGAACCTTCTCAGAGGAAAATAAACCACGCATGGCCATCACTGGGAAAACAGTCACTTATACGGCAGGAAGTCATCCTTCTCCGTGTTTATTTGTGGGCTCCTCATTTCCTGTGAAACCGTAGTCTCTTTTGGTGGCTTTCGCAGGGCATGTAAAACGCACACACACACGATTAAAAGGGTGGAAGCGCTGGCTCGCCCACCAGCGTAGTCATCTAAATCACACCAAGCGTTTCCTTTCAATGTGGAGCTCGTGCTAATTAAACACGTGTGAAACACTGCACTGCTGTAGCTGACGCCCTCTGCGCCGATTTGTAAATATGCTCACGCACCGGCGACCGTGTTGTCAAAAATCGCACAAACAAAAACAAGACGGGGACAGCTGAACACACCGGCGTGCAGGTGGTGTGTGAAGCCAGATCTGTCGCCTCCCCTCATTCGAGCCTCTTTCAGACTTCAAATCAATAACTCGCAGCTGAGCAGCGGCCACCAGCTGTCCCCATTGGGCTTCTCTTTTCACCTTGTCGGCCTGCTTTTGTGCCGACACCGCCCACCCCACTTCCTGTTACAGCCGTCGCCGTGCACGAGCACAAAAGGAGATGCACTCAGCGGTGGATTGACAAGTGACTCTGAAACGTCCCCTTGGGGGAAATGGGGCCCATCGGTTGTGATGCTCGTCGTAAAAAGGCTGCTACACTGGTCCCACCCCCAATTCTCCATCAGTGGTTCACAGACTGTGGTTGGAGACCCTCAAAAGGGGGTCTTTGGAGAGGAATAGTTAAATGTAACTGGTACTTTGAGGCAGTTGGTGAAGATTTGCACTTTCCACATCGTGTAAGGACGGCGGATTTCTTATTGTTTCGTGAGTGTGGACCATTTGGATTCACCAGCTGACTCTGGAAGGGTCTGGGTTAAAGGACAGCGGGACGGTCAGACCACCGCCTCAGCCCTGCCCACTGCACCCAATCACAATCACCCAGTGTCGGTGCATGCACATAAAGGGGGTCCCGCTCAATATGCGTGTGGCATTGGGAACACACACACACACACACACACATCAATGGGCCGCGAATATCTCCTTACACAAACCCAAAAGCGGCTCTGCTGCCTGAGCTTTTGGCTGCAACGCCAACAAAGGCCGTGAATGACACAGCTCCGAAGGAGAACACCCCTTTGTGCTTGAATCATTTACTGAGACAGTTTGTATTTGTGTTTTTAAAAAGCAGAGAGCTGGCTGTGGACCCAACTCTGCCATAGACATGCAAGGTGCTCACTAGATAAGAAGCCACAGCAGGAGCAGTTGCAAGAATAATATTGCAGAAACGGGATTGAGGAGAATTAACCCCTATTGTGCTGCGTGCACCTGGTTGCAGATGTCCTGCCACTTCATCCCATGTTCAGGCACGAATGCAAGCCGCTGCTTGGGGTGCTAATTCCCCAGGAGATCTGAATGCCCTCCAAAAAAAGGAAACGAGTCATCCGGAGGTAGCGTGGTGCTGCCACATGCTTCGCCTCGCCTTATCAATACTGTGCAGAGCACCACCCATGTGTTAGAGAACGAGGTGTTCGTGCATGATCTTTCCTCTGTCCTCCTGCAACGTGCAGAGAAGCCGACGAGAGTAAAAAGGGTAAAATATCCCACCACGGGGGGGTTGCGGCATGCATTTGTGTGATCGCCAGGAGGCACAGACACAATGTGGTCTGCTGGAAGTCGGCAGAGGTCCAGCGTGCACGCGTCGCAGGCTTACCTCAATGCAACCTTCACGCAGCAGTCGCCCTGGCTCGCCATCGCCGCCTTCCGTGGCCACCGGCGGGATTTGGTGGAGTGATTCGGCTATGATGGGTTTTTCGGTGCGGGTGAACCGCGCGGTTCTGTCAGCGGGGACTGCCGTCAAGACCTGTCGGAGATGAGCTTCCTCATCGGGACTCCTCCGGTCTTCTTCTCCGCCGCTGTCATGTGTGACTCTGTGGTTGTTTGTCACATCGCGGAGTTCAAACGCGATTTTTTTTCCTTTCCGTGATCCGTCTCAGCGCTACATCCTGTTTAAAGTGCGTATGAGTGAAGCGTTTCAGCGCTCCGCAGTCTGAAACCACACCGGCTCTCTGTGAGAGGCGCTATCGCGCTGAATCGGCGCTGAGACGGTGAAGTGGAGGGGATGCTGCTGCGTTCAGGGGCTGTCGGAAAAAAAATCTCAAAACCCATTGGCAGCGTTTGCGCAGAATCAACAGACTGCCTGTAAAGGGGTATTAAATCAATATCAGCACCATAAAGTTGGCTGACTTTATAAGACGCGCGTTTAAACAGAAATTGACGATATCAGGGTCCATCAGTGCCTAATATTGCTCATATTCTGGATAATATTCGTAAAATAAGAAAGAGCTGTAAAATAAACTGCACTTCATATAATAACAGAATAATACGAGGAGCTCTTGAAAGCAGCATAATCACATTCGATTGACACGCAGTTTGACTAACTGATGGATCAGCCCCATCACTATCGGAAACGATAGACCAATCGGCGGGCTCGATTGGCCGGTGTGACCCCGCCCAATTCATACACCTAATTTACATCACACAGACTTCCAGCGGCCACATCTGAGGTCGGTTAAACTGCCATTAACTGGGGGGGAGACCGTTCCCATGACGAAGAGGAGGGGCAACTGGTTTAAACGCTTTGAGGTCAAAGGTCGAAACCCTTGCGAACGTTAGTGCGATCTTGAAAAGAATGGAGGTAATTTGCTTTTGTTTGAAAAGGGAAGTCACAATAGCGTCACTTCCCTGTGCTGCTGAGTCAGATTTCTTGAAAAGGAGAAATTGAAAATCCTTTCTCTAAAGTGAGTCAAACAGACACGATGCTCGCAATCTCTTGCTCTCTCTTGTTTCTCAATATTTATTGTGGCTTTCATTAACTGATCCGCCCGAGGTACTCGACCATATGTCCACTGGCTGTCCAATCCTGAGCCTCTTCATGATCTCAGACTGGTGTGAAATACTGCCAAGCACAGTCATCTCTCAAACCAAGGTACTGTATTTCCCAGCACTGTTCAGTGAACAATTCCACAATAACAGATAGACCATTTAATCTAAATGGCCTCTATACATATTTTAGTGTGACCATACATTTCAGACGTAAGCATGTCTGTGTGTGTGTGTGTTTGTGTGTGTGTGTGTGTCCCGAGGACCAGTTGCCGATGTCCGTGCTGCACAGCCTACGCTCTGCAGAAGCAGTTTGGGATTCCACACAAGATTAATATCCAGTTTTGAGGATAAAGCTAAAATCCTCCTCAATCTCCTGGGAACCTGCAAGGGCGGGGCTCGCACAAGCACACACTCACTTCACCCAGATTATTTGTCTGGTGAACTTTTAAGACCATACTGACTATTACGTAAAAAGGTACATATGTTGAGTACCTTTTATTCCCCTTCTGTCATGTTCAGTCAGTTTTCAAATGAGCCCTGGCTGATTTGTTTCCGTGTATGCCACCCCCTCCTCAGCACTTTCAAATGTAAAAAGAATGTTTCATAACCGTGCCGTGTAGGTTATAAAACACTGAAGATATTTAAAAATCGCAGCATAATCCCTGTATTTAGGGCTTTATGCAGTCAAAATAACACCGTAATTACATAAGACGCCTTCAAATACGACCATTCCAGCCGCCCCGGGTTCTGGCAGTCACGGTGAAGTCAGCAATTCAGTTTTCCTCTTTGGATTCGACACTTCAAGCCCGCACACAAACACACACACACACACACTCATTTGTGCAGCATGTGATTGTGACCTGAAAACAATAAACTATTTTTTTAGCTATTTAATATATCATTTACGAACATTTCATTTTTGTTGTCCACACCTGTAGCAAATAATCTAAAAGATACTTGTATACTTGCACAAAAACAATTAACTGCCAAATTTCCAACACAATATACCACCAAAATGCACTAAGATGTTTTAAGCCCAAATAGCAACCCTGTGTTTTAAATCCAGCAAAGACTACAATGCATTCTGCACCAGCGAGACCAAGCAGTAGTCTAAAGTCCTTTTTCTCTGCATCAATGTATCCGTCACGTTTTCTCTCAGTAAAAAAAAGATGAGAACGAGACAGAAAGAGGAAGCTGGAAGATGAAACGGCACCCGAATGCATTCTCCGTCCTTATTCTTTGATGTGTATATAATCCCTCAAATGCATTTTCTATATTTGGCTTTCAAGAACCGATCCTCTCTTCTTTACCGTAAGAAAATCCGTTTGGATCAGTCATGATTTCCGGAACACACATTGAAGGTCCTTGGCGGTGATGGATCCCCTGCGGTGCTTTGTCCCTTCGTATGGATCTACATGTATTCGCAAAGAGACTTTCGGTCACAGGAGGGATCAAACGATGGCGAGCAATCAGTCCCAATGTTGCTGAGGGGACGGCTGCAGCCTCAGGGTGTTTCAGAGAAGTATGCAACACCCATAGACGGATTTTCGGCTAAATCGAAGGGCACGGGGTCAGAGTGTTTGTGTGCGTGCGTGTGAGCAAATGTGTTTGATATTTGAGCAGGAGGGTCAACAAGTAATGGTTGTCCTTTGCCCCCCCCCCGACCTCAAGCCCTCTGCATGCTGCTACTCACACATTAAAAGAAGACTAATAGAGTCCATCTGTGCCAGCGGAGCCACACACGGCTCAAGGAACGTGCTGCAACAAAACTTAATTCATAAACAACAACTATTTACATGACACTGAAATGTTTGATATCCATTAATATGGTTCATCAAATCACAAACTAGTTTCCCTCATTCATTATGGTAGCGGTCTGTGATTAAATTGGTATCATTGCCAAATTATTTCTCCACCGTATGCTCAACTTTTATGCGACCCTATCCCATCACCTATCCCATCACCTTGTTTCTATGGAAACAGCCTCTAAAGAAGAGAGGGAATGAAGAGATGCTGAAATGGCAGAAAGGCCTCTTTGTGCTCCGGGACTCCCGCATCCTAGAGAGGGGAGAGGGTGAAGGGTTGATCACACACAGCCGACCTCCATTTCAGGCTAAATGTAACAGACTATGAGCATCGATACATTTGCAAACTCCCATTGAAGCTTTTCAAAACTGTCGTTTTAATAAACAACTGTGTGTAGCTTCCGTAGCGTCTTTCTGTGGTAACATTGACCGTGTCAGTAAGGTCAGGCTCATGATTTGCTGCCTTTTAACATTACAGTTAATGCATCCACTGTGACTAACAGGTCTCATCACATTATGCATTCATAGAAAGAAAGAAAGAAACATGCTGACACAACATGGACGGGCACAAGGAAAGCATCACACAAACGCACACACAAAACACGCCCAAAAGTGTCACTTCATTCCGTATCAGAAAATTGGATTGCTGGTCCGGGATAAGTTGATTAGGAACAACGTCCCTCTCACTCGCGGGCCGGTATCACTTAATTAAGCTAAGTGCATGAACACGCCGGCGCCCACACTGCTACACACAAGCACATTCACCAGACATTTTGCCTACTAAAACAAAACATGTGTCTGGTATGTAGGCATGTAAAGGGCTTCTTTAAGGCACAACATTCAGGTGTTGAGCAGCAAAACACTAACAATGGTATGCGTTACATTACCGCTGGTAACACAACTGCACTTTAGTTGTGTTACCAGCGGAAATGCAGATAGCGTGGGATGGAGATATTTCTACAAAGACTAATAAACATAATAATATTTTGATGTTGATGGAATAAATGCAGCAGATGTGACATCATTTTGAACAGGACACCACACGTGCGAACAATACACCCCATTAGGAAACAACGATAACGTCCTCTTACAACAATTTTTAAGAAGCGGAAACAATACTGAAACAAATTTGAGAGCTTCATTGAGAAATGCATTGCTATAGTTTTTCTATAAAGGCATTAGATCCTCTTGGACTGGCTACCATATCAAACTGCTTATGTATGCATCAGCAGTTACATTAAATCCATAATGTATTATGCACACGTTGTAGATACAGAATATATGCAGTTTGTGACATTAATCTGTGGGCTACTTTTACCTTTGCAGTTAGTTCTCACTGAGTTAGTTCTCACTGATAATACTTGCGTATTATTATTAATAATACTTTATAATTGCGTTTATTCTGAAGTATATTTTTCCATCAAGGATATTGTGTGCTAATGAATGCATGGTTTGGAACATAAAAAGCCTGCTTAGTAGACATGCACATGAACGTATCAGAAATTGAACGGTTACACTGAAGCTCTGTAGCTCCACCTGGTGTTGGACTGTCGCACATACAAGTTATTCCAACCGTCACAGGCCAGGTTCCCCTTAAATCATCCAATGTGCATTACAAGTGTTTCTGGTGGCTGTGACTGTTGAAACCGGCCGACATGATGGACCCATTTGGTCCCACAAGTTGGAAAATGCAAAAAATTAATCATGCAATCTATTATGTCTCCTCCTCAGTTCATGTAAATGAGCCCGAGGACGAACTTTGTCCAAAGAAGGATAGTCACACAATCAGTGGATGAATGATTGTGTTAGTTGCATATTACTACTGTGAAGGTTATTGGTATCATTGTCGAACATACAACTTTGCATGATATTCTGTTATCGGATCATTTATGACCCAATACAATAATTAAGTAAAAGATGAAAAAATTACAGAAATCTAAGCAGGAAAACATAGTTGAACTATAAAAGTAAAACTCTGCTCCACCACTACTATGCCTACATCTTATTCCACTTGGGGACCATTGTAAAGGTTCGTGCGGATCTTTTACCCATCAATCATTCATTAGGCCACCTGAGGACCACAGAAGAACGAAATCCTTCCGCCAGCTGGTACCGAGGGGAGAAGCGACCATCCAAACTTCCCAGTAAGTCTGCTTAACGCACACTCACTACTACGAGGAGCTCCTATCTGACCAAGGGAATTACAAGAAAGGGGACATTTAAGAGAAGGAAAATCCGGTTTCTGCCGCCATGCTGCCGGCTCAGGAGGCCGCAAAGATCTACCACACCAACTACGTGCGCAACGCGCGGGCCGTGGGCGTGCTGTGGACGGTGTTCACCATCACCTTCTCCGTCATCACGGTGGTGGTGTTCATCCAGCCCTACTGGATCGGGGACAGCGTCAACACGCCGCAGGCGGGATACTTCGGCCTCTTTCACTACTGCATCGGGAACGCGCTCACCTCGGAGCTCACCTGCAAAGGGAGCGCGCTGGACTTCGGCTCCATCCCTTCGGGCGCGTTCAAGACGGCCATGTTCTTCGTGGGCATATCCATGCTGCTGGTGGTGGGCAGCATCGTGTGCTTCAGTCTCTTCTTCTTCTGCAACGCGGGCAGCGTCTACAAGATCTGCGCCTGGATGCAGTTGGCCTCCAGTGAGCAGCCGGGGTTTTACAGAGTCACGTTTGTAGGATTGTGGCTGCTTAGATTGAATTATGAAAAGGCTATGAGCATTTAACAGTATTTTGGAACTATGCAGGACTGCATGCAGTACAAAAACATTAGAAAATCTTGCACGTATTTGCAAAATGATGGTTTGCATATTGGTTTATCTTTCATGTCTTCACAAACAACATCCTTCTATTAGGAGATACACATACTTGAGGAACATTTACCCTTTGGAATGGTGCCACATTGTGTATAGTTATTCGTTAGTTGTAATTTAAAAAACACACACACACACACACACAGAAGTATTATACAGGAATAAGAAGGCTCTGGCTGGAGATTTCTAGCAACATTCGAGCAGTTTTAACATGTGCACACACACAGAAGGAAACATGATCCTGTGGTTGGAACATGAAGCAGCTTGTGAACAGATGTAGCTGCAAGTGAAAGGACCAGTGTAACGAAACAAATAATGAGATTAACCTGAAGGTGTGCATTACACGTTCTCCCCTGCTTCCTCTCACACCTGCCGCTCAGCGTGCGATCCAACTAATGTAATGCTTTGGCGTCTGTAGATTGCACACAAACATTATTCCTACATTTGGTATTCAAAAGACTGAGTTAGTTTGTTAGATTGCAGAACTTTCTTAAATGAATTTGCTCCTTAAGATACTGTGGCTTAAGAAAATATACACACTTACCTTTTTGAATGTATTTTTGTACAGGAAACTAACGTTGAAGGGCAAATAAATCAAAAACATAAGTAAATTGAGGTATGTGCTGCACAGAGCGTGTTTTCCCAAAATGCAAAACTGAAAACATCCCCCCAATCTCATCACTGGCCTCGTACCTTTGAAACAGCAATGGCAATCACAGTTAATCGTGATAATAACAGCTCGGCCAGGAAAGCAATGTTACCATGACAACCCCCTCACCCCCCACAAATCTGGAGACAAAGACAGATGCAATATTGTTTTCCATCAGATAGCAGTTACCGATGGAAAATGAAGATATGTGTGTAAATTATATTGAACTTTATATAAAAAAGGATTCGATTAACAGGTAATCGGATTAAACAATTGAGTAATTGATCAGCTTGATCCGTTTGTAGGGATGAACCGCAGATGAGAAGGAGAATGTTTGACGATCATCTGTATTGAAACTAGAGGGCGGTGAGTTTCTGTCACTTGATCTCTGCCGATGTGCGAGAGCAGAAAAGCAGGGTTTCTGTCGACAACCGGCCGGCAAGTTGCGAGCTTTCGAGCATCTTTCTCTCCCTTCAGTTTGGGAACCTCTGCTACGGGGGAGGAACTGGATGAAAGGAATGCGAGAGCTTGGAGAGTGTGAAAGTGTCTTTGCCTTCTAACGTTTCTTTTGGTCACCGGATAGTTCCCATGGCTCCTCGTGCTGCGGTGGGACGGCACTAGGGCAGCAGTTAATAATGGATGAACAAGTTCATCCTACTGCAGTTGAGATGCTGTGCAGTTGTTGCTAGGCAACTCACTTGAGTATGCGTGTGTGTGTGTGTGTGCGTGTACCTGAATGAGGGGACTGTGTATTTAATTTCTCTGGTGGCTTCTCTGTAATGTGTTAGTTCATTGTTGGAGGTGGAGAAGCCTTATGTGTTATTACAGTCCACACTTCAGTATAAAGCAGATCGAGATCCTTTGCTCATGTAAAATGATCGATTCCACACTTGACAATACTTTTATACTTTAATGCTTTACATTTCATATCTTGAAATCTGATACATTTTAAGTAATACAAACAGAAGTGCTTAATATGAAAGATGCCCTCGTGAGATATGTTACTATGATCATAACACCTTCACAATGTTGGTTTTGTCCAACCAACTTCAACATTACAAATATTGAAAGAACTTTCAATATTTGGTAAATCAGAGTTCCAACATTACAATCCTTGGACGCATTTTAACACATGCACTAAACTTTCAACAGCGCAAGAGTGCTGATGCCAAAGTAAAAATCCTCATCCTGTCACTGTGCCTCCCTCTCAGGCACCTGCATGGTGATTGGCTGTATGATCTATCCCGACGGCTGGGACTCCGATGAGGTGAAACGCATGTGTGGCCAGCGGACCGACAAATACACCCTGGGCAACTGCACGGTGCGCTGGGCCTACATCCTGGCCATCATCAGCATCATGGACTCGCTGATCCTCTCCTTCCTGGCCTTCAGCCTGGGCAGCCGGCAGGACAATCTGCTCCCAGAGGACTTCCAGGTGGAGAGCAAAGGTATCAGAGGGATGGGAGAGTAAGATAGCGGGGTGACGGAGCAAGACATAGGCCAGATGAGGAAATTTAAAAAATAAGACGTAAGGGTAAGGGCTGGAGGACGGGGAGTTAGCAGGAGGAAAGTTAAAGGTCTCAGAGGGTCGGGTGCTGGAAGGACAACGGAATGGGGTGAAGCAAAGGCTGGTAGCCTCCTCTGGATAAATGATTCCCCGAATGATGAACTTGAGACTGTCAACGAGTCTAGCGCAAATGACTTTGTAGTTGCAGCCATTAAGCAAATATCAGAAAATATTTTAACAGGAACGTTTTTCTCTCAATTACAGATAACGCCTAGGCCGGATGCGGGCAACGGAGGCAAGAGATGGACAGGGCTTTACGAGGAGCAAAAATGGACTCAAGGGATTAAAATGTATTCATGGGCTCTGGGAAAGTTAATTACAATCTATAAATATCTTGCAGGAAGTTTGTCTTTCCCTTAAAATTGTGACAGCTGATCCAGCTCAGACCTCAGTGTTGGTCGGTGATTGAAACAGCGTTTTGCAATAAAACAAGGGAAACTTGGGCCTGCTGGACCAGAGCAGATCTTTGTTACCAAGGAGAGGGTTGTCAAAAGGACAAGCAGGCATGTTTTCCTTGTCACCGTTACAACTCAAGTTCAGCAGTTGTGTTTAGGGAGCATTTTGATGTGATCTCAAAATGAAGTGGGATCATGAATGGGTAAGGAATCAGTGGAGATGAAAAGTGACGATCTGCCCCCGATTTATATCCCTGCATATTTGTGTGTCAGAGGTTGGAAACACTGCAACAGAGAATAGCAATTAGTTAAATTCCGAAAAAATATTTATTAACAGAAAAGGAAACTATCAAATGAGTGGAAACATGGACAGAAAGAGGACACTTTGTAGAAAAGCAAAAAGGATATTGAGAAGAGTCAAAGCATCATCACAGCATCTGTTTTTAGTACAATCTATTTTTCAAACCCAACACCTCCATGTGCAGTGGAAACACTTACTACAGCTTTAGTTAAACTGGATATCACCTGAACATTCCTCCAGGCACTGCCACAGAGGGTAAACAAAATACTCAAACCGTGTGCCTTCAATTTTTAGAGCAGCGGGTGTCAAAGGTGGCTGAGTCTTTCGTGCACTGCACACTGGACGCGGCGCCGCATTTTTTTGATTGGACTGATAATGTAGGAAGGCTAATATATAGCAAACATGTGATCCAGGGATAGAACCAGGATAAGGATCTTTTTCACATTGTATTTAAGTGCTTTTTAAAAATAACACCCGTACAGTCTTCCTGAAACGAGTAGTATCATTAGAGAAGGACACAGTTGGGTTTTCCTTAAAAATCCTGACTGTAGGACATAATGTATGTAAATGTATGCTTTCTGATCATGTAGTTCTTATACAAAAAGGTACAAAAGCTTTGAAGGTTGATGCTAACTTAACAGTGCCGTTAGCGTCACACACTTAATATTTAGCACTCTGCGCACACACAACGAGGCCAAAGGCGTAAGGCGGCTGACAAGCTACAAAGACAGATTTGGCTTATTAATGAACAGTATGTAGTTTTGATACCCGTTCTAATGTTTCAGTTAACATCCTGCACTTTCTACATTCGTACGACCTCCGTTTCAATCTGACCATCAGTCCGTTTTCTGTAGCTAAAAAACACAGAATAATGTGCTGCGAAGAAGAAGAAGAAAAAAAAAGGGGCGAAGTCCTAAACAACCAGAAAAAAAGATCCATGAATATAGGAGGAAGACCACAAGTTCATTCTATCACCAGTGTAATCCAAAAGGGGGCCAAGACTTAGCAGCAGTCTCTTTATTCTATGTTCATAGACGTGTGTGTGTGTGTGTGTGTGTGTGTGTGTGTGTGTGTGTGGGGGGCGGGGGGGAAGCCTCAGAGAGCCATGACAGGAGGATGCAGGCACGATGCAGTCCCAACGTCCCGCAGACATGAACGAGTTTGTTTACTTGTATGTTTTAAAGCCCAAGAGCTCCGAACCCAATTTATCCCTTCACAAGATGAAGGGGGGGGGGGGAGAGGCGTGCACGGCCGGCATCTAGGACGCGAGCCACGGATGCGAGAGGCACTGGGCCGCGGTGGCCCTCCTCTCGGGCACCAAGTCCAGCATGGGCAGCAGGAAGGTGCTGAAGGTGTGCGCCTCGTCTTTGGACCACTCGTACTTTTCCATCAGCACGTCCAATAAACCCCACGGCTTCAGCTTGGTGATGTGACGCAGATCGCCTGAGAGAGGAGGAAGGAAGCATAATAAGCACCAATTAGGAAGCATAATTGAAGTTGTACATACATGAAATGCAAGACTGGCAGCCTGGGATACATCCATAGCAGTGAACTGGAAATAGACACTAAACTTGATTTGCAAAACTCAGACTGAGCAGATGGCTGTTCCCTTGAGCCATCAGGTGCTCCTTCAGAAAAAGCCACTTTTGCAGCAAATAGCTGAGCATATTTTGAGGAGGCAGACAGCTGGTGGCAGGAAGGTTGTGTTTACCTTTCTTGGTGAAAAACTCCTTTGAGTATTTGCCTGCCAAGATCAGCTTCCGAGGAACTTTGCCTAGCAGCTCGATGATGAGCGCTATGTGATCTAAGGGGAGAAAAGCAAACACAGCTTGAAGAACAGACATCACAAAGTCCTCAACTTCCCATGTCGACCCGGCATTCACACTCGTGTCAGCGTCTATTGCGGCAAGTCGTTAAAAGTCACCGACCTTCATCTCTGGAGTAGTCTTCTCCAGAGTGGGGCTCAAACAGATAATCTCCGGTGGCGAGCTCGAAGGCCTGAGAGAAAACAAATTCACAATAAATCAATAACCGGGACATGCATGTGTGTATACAAATAAGACAATCAGTGTAGTCATGGAGAATACACAGCGTGTTTTGATGACAAATGAACTTGCTTTGTAACAATAAAGAGTCAACAGGCCAAAGCCTTTATGTAGTTTCAGTTGATCTGCATGCTTAGTTACAATGATGTTTAGGTTAAAAGCCTTATTAGCGCTGCAGGTGTCCGTTTTACCATGCAGGCTGTGCTCCAGATATCTGCTGGGGTGCTGTAGCCGGTTCCTGTCAGCACCTCAAGAGAACGATACTGCCGCGTCTGGATGTCATCTGTGAAATGTTTGTTCTGCGGGAAGAAGAGACAAATTCTGAATGCTGGTCACACAATAAAGTCACACTTGAGCAGGTGTTGCATTCATTTAAAAACATCAACTACAAAATAAATCTTTTAAGGGCTTCATAGAAAAGAAAAAAAAAAATCTGTACTCACCACCCAGCAGGCGTTACCGAGGTCAGCGATCTTCACCTGCAGCTTGTCAGCGTTAAGAGGCTCCAGGGGGTTTACCAACATATTGCCGGATGCTCCTGTGGAGGAGAGTAAAGGCAGACAGGAGGGTGAGGTGGAGAAGCAGGCAATAAAAGAGCAGACAAGTCCAAGTTTATAAGAGTACTCAGAAGTACACTGAGTGACTATTTTTACTGTGAGTTTGATTAATTGCATATTAAAGCAAATTTTGCATGTGCAACTGATCCTCAATACAAATGTGTATAGCTGTATATATCCTGTACATTCTTCACAAAAGAAAGCATTTTGTAGAGTGCAAAGTGTTTGAACACAAACTATTAAACCCCTGATACGGTAGGGCAAACACTGCAGCACGTATACGGATCATCTTCCCCTATTCTCACTGCATCGTCATACATTTGGTGTAACTAACCATCTTGGCTGTCTTCTTCCCCTTTTTTGGTCTCAACTTGGGTGTCCGTCTCCTTCCTCTTCTGGTCCTGCTCGTCTGCCGCCTTCAGCTCCACCGTGACAGAGCCTGGGTCGAGCGAGGCAGCGGTGTCCTCGTGTGAACCGTTACAGGTCTGACGCTCTTCTTTGTTGCTCAACGTGCCCTCGCTCTCTGTGTGACTTTCCGGCTGGTTTGCGTTCTGTTGGTCCTGCAGCTCCTCTATCGATCGTTCGGTCCCTTGTACCTCTGGACTGGTGTCGCCCTCCGGTGGCGAAGCACGGCCGTTGCATTTGACCTCCATATCCTTCTTGGGCACAGTCTCACGCCGCTCATTTACCTCTGGCATCTGGTGGGGCTGCTCATCAGGAGTCGAGTCTGCTGCAAGATAAAACGTTTTTAGAAGAAGACTCAATAAAACCATTTGGTCCAAAGCCGTTATCCGCTGTCCTCCATCTCAATGACCTGCGATAGTATGATCGGCAATGTCCTGCAGCGTGGCGGACATTGACAGGGTGGCTGCCAAAGTCATATCTTCGGTGGCCTCGGTTGTCGTTGTGGTCTCCTCCTCCTCCTCCTCCTCTTCCTCTTCTCCTCCCTCATTAGCTTCTACCTCCATCTCCTGGATCCTCTTCTCCAGCATCTCAGCTTGCTTCTTCTGCTTCTTTTTCATCTTCTTCTTTTTGTTCTTTGACATTTTGGTCATCTTAGCAAAAAGAATAATGTGGAGTAAAGGAAAGGAAATTAGTCAGCTTATATTTCGGCTCAACTTGTATTCAAGGCTCTGCAGCTCTGGTAAAAAACAAACCCTCCTTACCGGTTTTGGTGCTGGGGCTGTGCTTACTGTAGGAGAAAAACATTAAGTGAGCGACATATGTGGCATTTCCTTCAAACCGCTGCAATTAGGATTTGGTCCGGGTGGTTGCGTTGATTCACACAGAGCTGTGGTAATAGACCGCCACAGTCACACACACTCCTCTGGGCGAGTGGGTAATTTACATAACGAAACCAGTGGTGACTCATACTCAGACAGAGCTCAGCGTCTGTTATTACAAACTTCCACATAGCTTACGTCTCTCACACACATAAGTATAATTCAGTAATGATGGCAGTTCTTAAAGATAATGTCTCACGCTATTGTTTGAATCACTGAGTAATTGAACTGTCAGTCAAACAGTCGTAAGCATTGGACTCTTCTGAACGTCCTGCGTGTCAGCAACGCGCCAATTCAACCACAGAAGTCGATTACTGAAGTGCTGAGGAAAACAAAGGTTGTAACCTGCGGAACCCGAGGGAGGTGCGGCGCCAGTCTTCTGCCACTGCGTAGCTTCAGCAGCCATCTTCTTGACGTAGGACTCGTTAACGGTCAGCAGAATGTTCTCTGGTTTGATGTCTGTGTGGATGATCTTGCACTTGGTGTGGAGGTAGTCTAACCCCTGCAGAACCTGCAGAGCACACAAGTCATGCCATCACGATTCCTGGGATCTTAACAAGGGAGTGAGCCGAATGTTATGAATTCAGTACCTGCCGTATGATGGTTTTAACACAGGGCAGAGGCAGGCCTTGATAATTCGACTTGATGATCCACTTCAGCAGGTGGTAACCCAGCACCTCAAATACCATGCAAACATCTGGAGAAACACACGGTCAAGGACTCATACAATACAATCCTCTCAATCTACCGTAGACACACGACTATGACATCCTATATACACACACACACACTCAGTTTAGAGCGGTCAGAAGTACTTGCGTCACGTGTATTGAGATGGGAGTCATGGTTATAACCACAATAAATTGGTTAAAACAACAATAATTGTATACATTTATAAAACGACATACATTGAACAGCATGCTGGGTACAGCTCGCCTTCTATCACAACAAGAAAAAACTTCGTTGCTACATTAAAACACAAAATAACTTTTTGGAGGGTTTTGGTTTTAAAAAAATCTGCCCAAGGTTTGATCAGAAAACAACTTATTGCAAAGTTGGTCGCGCCACTGGTAATGCGTCTGGTGGCAACACCAGTAGCCACAACAGCAAACACTCACTAGACAGAATCTTACAAAATACCATGCTATATATAATGTGGCCTTTAAGCGCAATACCAAGCAGGCGCTAAATGAAGGCCTGGTCTGAGGACATGCAGTGTAACGAGTGTAATTAGGACGTCTAATTCATCCCATTGACACCGCAACAGAAGCGAAAACGGAGGGACTCCAAGAATTTAAGTAGGAGCTGTTGCACTGTTCCTTTACTTTAAAGAACAACGGCAGCCTCTACAACGTTACCTGTTGGCAATAGATCACTAGGCGCCATTTAAAATAAGGACACAGTTCAGCTCAAAGAGTTGTTGCTTGATTAATCTGTATTGTGATCTAAATATGACACCAAAAGTGCACAATGATATTAAATGGATCATTGTAATTGGATGTGTAAAATTGAAAATCTGTATTTTAGGAACAACTTAACTTCTAAAAAACAACAAAAGGATACGAGTGCCATTAACTCCAGAGATTTTGAAGTCGTCCAGAAGCTGCACCACTCTCTCTCTGCTGGGGTCACTGGGATCAGTGTTTCTCACCTGGAAAACACACATGAGGGTTGTGAAAGTAGTAGACAACATAATCTGAAGACTATAAGCCAGTGTATGCATGTTTGTGTCACGGGGACGGTGTGCCTTACAGATTTAAGCAGCTTGATCTCATCCAGAGCCGTCTCAGTGTAATGTTCAGCACTTTTTACAACCTTCATGGCCACGAAGCGCTTCTCCCTAAAAAAAAAAAGTTTTAAAAAGACAAAAATCCAGTTTTTAAGTTGACAGAATAATACAGTGTGTAATGTGTGCGTGTAGGTGCAGTGCTGGTCCAGTACAAAGAACCGGGCCACAGAATGTTTCTAATGCTTTCTAATTTTGTGGTTGTAAATATAACGTTTGACCATTGTTTATTTTTTGAGCATATACATCATAGTTTAACTGGCCATTCTAAGTAGAATCAAACATTCAGTTTCTCCACAATGTGTGGAGAGCCCTACGCTGAAATATACTTATGTAAACAGCCATGTTAAGAGATCCAGACCCCCTTTTAGATTTGCGCTTTTGTGAAATCCACTCAGGTCAAGTTTAGCAGAAATACTTACTGGACGTCCCATGCCAGCCACACAGTGGAAAAGTGCCCCCAGCCCAGCTTTCGGATCACATGGTATCTCCCAAGGAACAGATCTCCAATCTTCACATGGTGATATCCACCTGACCCCAAAAAAGATGCAGACACATTGAAACACTACAGTTTACTGATTATCTTGCACAAATGAACATGCACAAAAAACCATAATATTTACCTGCAAATATAATTAAAAAGTAACTATTTCTGCCATTGTACTGGTATGCTGCATTATTAGCCTGGATATACACACACAACTCGTACCCCTGCAGTAGTCGTTGGGGTCCTCCTGCTCATCGTCATCGGAGCCCAGAATCTCCTCATCCTGCTCTGGGAGGGGAGAGTCTGCCTGGCTGGTCTGACAGCCGCCCCCCCGGCCATGGGGCTCTTGTCTGGGTGGAAGAACAGCGTTAATGAAATAAATAAATCAAGAGCAAAGGGAAGGAGAGTGCCAGTGGAAAAAGGGACAAGAATAACAGAAATCATGAAAAAGTGTAGAATCGTTTCATCCACAGAAACGTGTGGGAGATATAGTGGATGAATTAAAAAATGCAGCAAAAACCAACTGAAAGTTATATTTGGATATCTGCCGACTTGATTATATAAGCTGTATACAATATGCCTGCATAATCCAGATAACCAATAACATCGACTTGCAGATTCATCTGACTGGCTCATACGTGTAGGAAGAATCCTTGTGGGGAGAAAAGCTGAGAACTATTTTTGTGTTAATGCTTCTACATATTCACCCATCTGCTGTGAGACGTTTCACTCTAAAGACGAAGGTGTCACTGAAGTGGGCCTCTGTTAAACAGCGCCATTGCAGATGGTGCAAAAAAACGGACAACATCACATATCATAATAAAAGAAAAACATTGAGGCATGGACACGTTGTGCCAACATATATCAGAACACTGCTCAGTCTCCAATTCATTTAAAAAAAAAAAGATCAACAATCAAGTGAGCATGATAGTCAGAAATATTGACGTTTAAAATGCATGCTCTGCTACATGTAAACTCTAGCGCTTCCTTAAGGTGGAGGATAAGGTGGGAGGAGTCCTGCTGCATCCAGCACCGTGCAGCCTCAAAGAAAGTTGTGTCTGCAGTGCACTCCGGCATGAGAAGAAGAGTAGAGACAGACAACGGAACAGAGAGAAGAGCTACACGGTGCGGAAGGTAAATCAAACGTCAGGAGCAGAAGGCGAGGAGCTAGTCCCTCCAAAAGGATCATCTGTTGTCCTTCGGTTTAGGGGGATTTAGGACAAGGGACATTAAACAAGAGTAAAGCACGTGCACAGAGTGCGTTAAAGTTGTGTCTGCGCTAGAAAGCATCACAACCAGCTTGTTCAACTACCTGAAAAAATCACCACAAACCACAGTTGGCCAAAAAACAAGGGTAAAGCTAACGTTGCCTCACTGAATCCCTTTCCATGTCCAATGATGTCAACCCGAGTGAAAAAAACATTTATCAAGCACACTCCTCTGCACGGCATGTCGTGGAAAACCCCAAAATGTTAATGATTTAGAAATGTGAAGACTGAGAGGAAATAGAAGATTGTGACGGTTCAGGTTGATCAGGTCATTGAATGTTAGATCATTTGTTTGATTTGGGAGGAACGCAGGCAGAAAGTCGACATACCGGCTTGTTCACGTCTATTGGCTCTCCTCTCTCATTCGGCTTAAAGCCCAAATGTTCCCACATCCTGAGCTGAAAGCAAAGTGTTTGAACTTGTTTATCCTAACTGGCTGTAGATGTCACATCATTACATGGTGGATTCTCGTCTTCTCTTCACCTATCGTTGTCCGATGTGTGTGTGTGTGTGTCACACTGCGCTTTCGCAGACAAGATGACAGAGGCAGCACGATCGAGTGTTGGTGACATTAACTTGTATGTAAATATAGGCGATTTATTTAATAGAATATATCGCAGCACCAAAAGTTATGCCGCTCATTTTTATACAGGGTGCAATAATATATTGATTGTTGAGACAGGCCTTCACTGGAGTGAATACTATTTTAAGTAGAAAGAAAAAAAACGGGAAAAAATGAAATGGTAGAGGTCACAGGAAATTTGAAAAATCGTATGCATAACATAAAACTTTAAAATTGAAAAAAAAAAAAAATCACTCATTCTCACAGCACGGCCTTTCAAACATTAAAATGTTGTTCACACTGCGGCCCACAGACAGTTTGATGACCTCCGATGGTCAGACAATGTGAACAGAAAGCATGACCCGTCAAGGACTCCTGCAACACTCTTAAACATCTCGAGCCGCCGCCAACTGCACGCAAGCCCAAACCCATACATCCTGCTCTTACCTGGCAGATGCACGATTGCCCATAGGGAGTGAAGGAGGAAGCAGGAGAGGGGGGGGGGGAAGATGTCAAAAAAGATAAAACCTCACTCCATCCGCCGGGATGGGAGGTGAAAAGTAGAGCGGAGGAGAGTGCAATCAAATCAGTGCTGACAACAGTGAAAGCAGAGATTATACAGGAAGGGGGTGGAAAAACAAAAGAGAAAGAGGGTGGAAAGAGCGGTGCAGAGAGGAGAGGAAGAAGAGCCCGAAGGAGAAATGTGGGGGCTCTGCTGCAGTCTGAACACTGAGACGAGTCCTGGACCACGCTGACTGACTTGCTCAATTCCCCTCCAACACACACACACACTCCCCCTCTCTCTCTCTCTCCCTCTCTGTGTCTCTCTCGCCGTGGCTGTCGTCAGCAGTAGGCGCCGCCCTCTTCACTGGCAGCCGGGACACGATTGGCTGACGCAGCCCAGCACTGCATTGCAGGTGAGGGACGACAACAGCCCCCATCCCCGTCTGACCAAGACATCTCTATTCCAGTTAGTTGTACATGCGCTATGCAGCTGGCTGCTCCTCGTGGCATCACAATCAAGACCATCCAAACCCACACGTGGGAAAAGAATCACAAGGGAACCCGTAACTAGATAATTCCATGCTGGAGGCAATGAATCACATTTTGAAAATACTTTTTTTTTTTTTTTAAAAGATCTGTCACATCAGGATGTGACAAATTTTATTTGGTCAAACAGTATCGGTGAGAAACAAAATGTTTAAAAAAAATAAGATGAGAAAAGCATGATCAATTAAAAAAAATACTGTTTGTATCCTTAAGAAGACAATCTTTATTTCTTTATTTTTGTGCATTTCTTTGAGGATGTAGGCGACAAAAACTGAATTAAAAGAATATATATATTTACTTAATTCAGAGTAGTATATTTTTTTTGCAGTGGAGGCAAAAAAACAAAAAAACAAAAAAGTAAAAAATGGTCAGGAGCCTTTTAGACCAGACGTGATAGGTCAAACAGTGGATGCGCAATGATTGGTAATTAGTATTAAAAAAGTGATCAAGGATGAATATCTGCTCCATATTTTTGCAAAACCATTGTGTGAAACGATCTGAATTGGAAGTTTTCTTTCCACCGATAGACAATATTCATAGCCATTAAAACAATAGCATTAGTATTTCTGCAAGTTTTTGCCATGATATTAGAGGACCAAACAAGGTGGAGCCATTCTTTGCATTCAAGAGACTATTTTCTCCGAAGAATCACCAAATAATACCTGGCATCAACTTACAATCCAGACATCAAGTCACTAAAACAAAAGTAATAATCACAAAAAGAAAATCACCATAAAAAAAGGTGTATGTCAAAGATATGGCTTCAAACTGAATAATACAATTTGCAATCACACTAATGAAAACATTGAGAAGGACAGACCTTTTCAAAAACATCAACTACAGCCTTACTAAGCCAAGTTCAACCTTTACATCTCTTCAAAAAATAACCCTGACACCGTTTTGCAGACAAATGGCCTATGAGATGCTCAGCTCAACAGCAGCCATGGCCAATGAAGGCTCAAAAAGTTAGTACGGAGCCACGGCCATTTGACATCTCCATCGCTGCAACGCACACATCCAACATGACAGTATATGTCAGCGTCTCTTGGTTTCTCCTGGCTGAACCGTTTCACATCCTTCCCCATCGGATCTCCAGACGCAAAATAACAAGGGCACCGAGGAGCTCTGGGGGATGGAATGTGGCCACACAGTTAACGGCCACCTCTTCTCCCAACTCAAGATAAAAATCAATGACGAGTGCCCGAGCAGCACAAAGAAACGGCAGCGGCAGGTAGCCGTACGCACTGTAAATGAGTGTGCAGAAGGAGCGTCGCTTCAGCACCTGCAGGGTGAGCACTATGGCCAGAGAGAAATACAGCGACAGAGATTTAGTGGGCTGCAGATGATAAACTATTTGATGTGTTATGTAATCAACTGCGGCTACACAGGGGAGATAAAAAAGGAAAATACAATTAAGTGGAACTGCGTTGGTAAATACTCTGCCGTGCTGGCAATTGCATTTTTAGCCTACAGTGCACATAAAATTCAAAGTTGGAGAAAACAACACGTGGTTCCATGTCTGAAATGACGCATGGAGTTATGTTAAAATGCATAAATAAAGTGAATAGCCCTTTCAAAAGACTGCAGCGAATATCCACCAGGGGACATCATTCCTCTTCTCACTTGCTCACACCAAGCAAACGAAATTAGCAGGTAGTCAGGTAAGCAACCTGGTACAGCACCAACAGTCAGCAACTACTCCTTAATGAATAATGGATCAGCCGATCAAGAAGTCAGCCAAACCGTTTGAACTGACATCTGCATGACTTCATGCATTAAAACACTAACATTAGACTTGATAAACAACTCACTTGAACACGAGACCGTTGGCCAACTTCACCACAGCTGTATTGAGGGAGAAGATCCAATCCAGGAGCCACATCTCACACCTCAACCAAAGCTATTCTACGCAAGCCTATACGAAAAAAAATAAACTTTGCGAGTGGCAATTTAAAAGCCTGCTCTGGTTGCGGGACCGCATCTGCTCTCCTGCGGCTCTTTGACTGAGCAGTGGCTGCTGCGTCCTCCCAGCAAAGCAGCGACAACAAAGCGACTAACAGAAGAGCAAGGGAGGGAAGGAGGGAAGGAGCGAAATCAGTGCAACGGTGGGGAGGGGGAGAGAGAGAGAGAGAGAGGGAAAAAGAGAATTTATGCTCTGCCTATGCTCACCACTTGCTTGATGGATATTGCTTTTCAACTAGAAACTCTTGCCCAGCATCCTTGACACGTGGCGAATGGGGACAAAGATACAGGTGCATGCTTAAAATGACAGGAAGTTAATTCTGGTAGATTTGCCTGATTAAGTCCCAGTGGGTCAACGCCTGCATAAGCTGGAACAGCTTTGACAAACAGCTCTTGAAGGCAACAAAAGCACTTTGAAACCCTGAGAAATTGATGATTGACAGGCCAGAACTTGGCTGTCAATAATCACATATTATGTTTGTGAAAGTAGCCCAGCAGTTGTCCTTGCGTGTACATGCATAGTTAGTGGGGGATGAAAGAATTGGGAAAACTGTACAAACCTAGCTGGAAGGATTAGTCCTCCAGATTTGAGGCGTACATTAAAGACTGGCATTAAAGAAAAGCAGCAATCAGAAATCAAAAGAAAAGACGCCACTCTCTGGCCAGGAGAAAACCGATGAGAGGGACCCCGGCATGGCGGTTTGTGTACAAGGTTTGATCCTGAGGTTTTATGGAACATGAAACAAAGCGTGGACAGGTGAAGGCGTTTCTTCACCACAGGAGTTGGTGAAATGAGTTGAGAGCCATGTGAGAAAAGGCCGCCGAGCAGCGGAAACTGTGACACGACAACAAGCGGGTGTTCCCAACTTACTTTTTCCCAGGTTTCCTTTGCCTTGTCCTCTTCTTCCTTGCTTGCATGGCGAGTACTAACGAGTAGGAGGCAAAAACCCAGTTAGCGCGAGTAACAACGTTAAGCATTTCCGCATAAGAAACTCACCGATCGTCTTAAACGAAGCACCGTGTCTCAGGGCTCCGCGGGTAACGGTACATTTTTTGTGACTTTAGAGAAAGCGTGTGTTGCCCGGCGGCAGGTGTCTGAAACACGTAACTTGTGGGTCACGTTAGCCGCGGCGGTAGCTGGCGGGTCACCTAGCTGGAGTCAGAAAGCCGGCGTCAAGTGATCCGGCCTCGGCGGTGTGTTGCCCCGTGCAAGAGTCAATTTAAGTTAACGTTAGCTGCTAACGGCAACGCGGAGCCTTTCAACGTGGATGCCGAACGGGGGCTTCGTCCCGATGTGCTAGCGGGCCCTGGTACGTGCGTTAACAGGGACGCTTTTGTGGCGCATTCCTTTACTTTAACCGGGATGAAAGTTGTGGCGCATGCTTGTCAACGATAGGATGCTAACGTTAGTCGGATAGCTTGAGCTAGCATGCCGATAACACACGCACACAACCAGCGGAACGCATGGGCCACTTTTACTTTTCATCCAACTGTTACGCTGTTTGTTACAGTAGTTGGAGCCGTTACGGCGATACTTTGGCAGAGCATGGTCTTGAAGAAACGTGTGTTTTGGGTTTCAAGTACTACATGTAAAACACATTTAGGAGTAATTAGGTTACAACAACGTTACCTTTTCTTTCCATGGCGAAAACCAGTCAGGAGATAAGTTGCGTTCAGGGACTGTTGGAAATGTGGCACTGTAAAGTGCGCGAAAAGGAACGACCCAACAGAGTTGAGCTTTAGGGGGTGAAGTGGAAACAAACAGCAAACGGCTAATGTTTATAATAACAATACTGTGCTTTATACTTCAACGTGATAAAATGAAGATAACGATACAAGCAAGATAAAATAATTGTAATAGTTCAACAATTTGCCACCGGTTAAAAGAATAATTTAGAGGAAGATACTAAATTTGCCCTCTTTAGATCCACATGCAGTTGGTATTTTCTGATGTTTACGGTATATTTTTAAGAAATAATTATAAATTGTAAAGCATGCACAGCATTCGCTTTTGAAAAAGGTGTCAAGAGATTTCTATTGGCGAAATGACCTGTTAAGGGGCCCCAGGGGGAAATAAAGGCCGATTGGCGGTTAATAACTCTCCTTCCACCGCAGTCTTTGGGGGTTGTGTACCCTGCTGCCTTCACCTTAAATCCAGTGTTCTTACAAATAACCCTTGATGTATCATTGACAATATAAGATTAAGTACTAATACTAATGCATGGCAAACGTAAATGGGAAAATGTAACTTTATAAGAAAGAGTAATCTGACTGTAATGTCAATTAAATAGTATTATGCTGACAATAAAGTTGGCTGAGATAAGCAAGTTAGGCTTTTCTAAGAGGAAGAAAGTAGAACCGTTCTGATTCATGTCAAATTTTACCACACCATTCATCAAACTAGAACCCTCACTGTCTATTTAACACTATCTACTTTCCATGACAGTTTTTTTTTTAATTTAATTCCCTAACTATACATTTGACTTCCTGTCATAATGGGCTTTCATAATGAAAAGCAAGATATCAGCCATCAATCTGTGATTTTGTAGTTGTGTAGGTCTCAATGCAAGTTATTTTTCATGTCAAGCTGGTAAAACATTTTCATAACACAAATTTACCCCTTATCGGTTTTCCTATTTGGTTACCGTTTCACTGGCTGAGTAACAATTGAGCTGCAAACTAGTTACCCTGATTCAGTTATTATTAAAACACACATCATTAAAACTAACACATTAAGTGCAATGTGTATGCAATCCAATACTCATGTGTCTAATATTTCCGTTATATCTTTAACTTATTCAGTTCATGACACTTTATTCTTATAGCTTGTTTTTTCTTGTGTTATGCTTCCTCCAAGTGGTGACATATAAACAGCCAAAACTTGCCACATAATATACTGTACACACTGTTACAGGTTTGAAAAATAGTAGCCTTTATTTTCTAATGGTGGTATTTACAGATTGTGTTTCGTGCTGTCTTGATACATTGGAAAATTTAAAAAACAACATATGAACTCATTGTGGGCAAAGAAAAGAAACCTTTTGTCTAGAATTCTAAATGAATTCCGGACATTTAGAAATGGAAAACGATGTATATCCTTTTGAATGTATGTAGTTGTTTTAAAACTACAATGAACAAAGGTTCAGCATCCAGTGAGTAAACGTACACTCCTTCCCGCAAACATGTGCCCTGCTAAATTATTCAAAAAGAATGGCAAATATATTTCTAGCATTACTCAATAAAAAGTCTATATTACAAAGAATCACCAAATAATATCAAATCTCGATTTAACACACAAAGAATAAAGTACATTTAAAAAAAGCACTATATGAAAACAGGCTGTTGCAACTGAAACTGAAGAGATACACGTTTGTTTGACATTAGCATGTAGCTGATATGTCACAACGTAATCTGACACCCACAATAGTTTACATAGAACATTTCAAAGCTTCGTAGTACAATTCAGAAAAAGTTTACGGTTTGGGGTTTGTATGTCAACATGAAGTGGTCATGTAGTTAAAATGCATATCTTGCTTTGATTTTTTTTTTAATCAAATTCATTTTCAAAAATAGAATTCTTTTGGAGGGAAGTACCTCAGTGAACAAAATAAGTTATACAAAAGTTTAATAACTGCTTTTAACTAAAAGGGAGAAAATGAACAGAAACCACTCCAACACGAGCAGTTAATCAAACTGATTTAAAACTATATAGTTGTGCACAACATCTTAACAATATTGGTGGCTCCCGTAGACGAGCTGTAGCTGCAGTCGCCACAGCTAAACCGGCGTTTGAGATCGTTGATGGTACATTTGGTTTCTGACACGGTAAGCTTTCCATAAATAATAAAAATAACCTCAAATTCTAACAAATAATATTCTCTTTTACATCGATATACAAACATAACCATCATAAACCATCATAAATACAGGGCGGACTGGTGCCCCCAACATTCAATAACATTTAATAGTACTGTATTCTATAAATGCATTATGATAAAAATACATCGTCAGTTGTGGCGGGAAACATCAGATTACAAAAAACATCTGACTATCATGCAGAGATGTAAGTTGTGATAATGGGGACGGTAACATTCTTCTGAAACAACAGGATAGAACTGGTAAAACAAATGTTAAGTACGAGAAATAAACGCACAAGTCTACATACTCTCAAGTCCTATTTTGGTTAAAAAAAAGGACTGTAAACCTTCAAATTTAATAGCCTCTAATTTGCTGCGAGGAAGTAAAGATTTAACATTCTATCTTACGCATACTCGTGTTATATTACATAATGTAGCTTTTTATATACCATTTTAGGATACATTCCAGTAATACAATTTTGTACTGTCAAAGGAGTTGGCTGAGATGTGGCTCAGTAATTATGACTATTGCACAAAGGCGCCATTTGTTTGACTGAAGTACTTGTGTACAAATACTGTTTGTCATATTTACACAGCGCTTTGCACCAAAATACATTTCTACCATAGAAATACCATTTAACTTTTTAATATGTTGAGGAAAGATACACAGCTTAACCGCAGTGTAACACGTTTCTATCAAACTTTAATCCTAATGTTAATTAATGCTAAGTGGTAAATTTTCACAAAATACGTTTCTCCAAGATACTGACACAGTACTAGTTTTCTGAATCAAAGAAGGGATCAATACAAACAATGTTTGAGGTAAAAACTCACAAAAATTATTAAGTGAGAATTTAAAGTCTGCCTCCACGCTTTGGGATACACGGTAACAAAAACAGCAATATTTAGGGACAGAAATTTTAGCCCTGATAAAACAACGTCCCCGGAGATGAATGACGGCAGGCACTTGAATGTCTTGTGTGTGCATGTGCGCGTGTGTGTGAGTGCATGTGCGTGCATGAAGAAAGTGGTGGATAGTCACAAGAGACTGATAGTCCGTTTAGTTTCTTAGAAAACAAAAAGATGGAAGAAAAGGAGCCACCTCCTCTTCAAGATTCCATCTCGTCACCATCGAACGACGGCGCCTCGAAACTGATTACCTCCTCATAGGTCAACCCTGAAAGAGAATTAATAACACAAGGTTATTATACAAGTGTTTCTGAAACAATCTGTTGGATGCACAACTTTACAACGGTCCGTTTCCTTTTCAGCAGTTGCGCTTCTAAGCGACGCATCCACCGCAGCCAACTCACTCTTCCATTCCTCAATTTCCAGTTCGCGGCTTTCGAAGCTCTGGTCGTACGGCTCTGCTTCGGGCTCGTCGTCCGGGTCGTGGTACTGGGCGAAGTACGGGTGGGCCAGAGCCTCTGATGCCGTGATACGTTTGTCTGTGTCCAGCACCAACATTTTCTCCAGCAAGTCCACCGCTTTAACGCAGCCACAAGAGACGAAGAGATGAGCACGTGAAAAGGGGGTGGAAAAACATCTTAAAACAGATGTGGTCAATTTGTTTCATAGTGAATTGTCTATATTGGACACACCTAATAAAGTAATTATCCTCGACCAAACACCAACACAAAAAGGTTCACCAGCTACATGACACCAGTAGGGGGAGTCACTGAGCCAGGCGGGAAGTCAGCCGTGGCGTGATGCTGAAAGGGAACTTACCCAGAGGGTTAGCGCCAATAAACACATCAGCAAAGTTCCTCTTGGGCATGTGGGGGAGTGAGTTGATGTAATTCCTCGCCTGCGAGAAACAATAAACGAAACAGTAAGATGTAACGTAAGGGCGAGAGGTTGCACTTAGTCGCGCAAATCTCAATACCTCAAAGTTACAGCTCACCCCCAAATAAAAAAAAAAAAATGGTGGAGTTGTTTTTCAATCAACGTGGTTTCAGTTTGAGTGACCTAGTTTTTCTTAGCTCAGCCATATAGATGTCTGACTTCTAATTAACATAATTGTACCAAATTGCACTCGACCTGTGATGATCAAAGTGCCAAAAGTTGTATGTTAAAAGTTGTTTTATAGAAAAAAACACGGACGTCGTTGAGAGCAGTTTTTGATCCATCTAAAACTAAGCAAGACACGAAACTGTTTAGATTTATACAAAACTCTACAAAAAAATATTTTTAATTTAGGATGAACCACCCGTTTTTGCCTGGTACGAAAACGTATCTGTGTAGATCCTTCCATTAAGGCCCGAGCCCCTCAACCACCAACACCATGTCCTAATTCTCCCATCAGCATGTGTGACTAATGCCTTGGATAGCTCATCAGAATTCACTGGAAAAGCACCGTGCGAAGCTTTGCTGAGACAAGCACATTGAGTCAGAGAAGAAACACGGCGTAAGTGGAGCGAGAGCAAAGGCTAAAATGCAGATGCAAACTTTAAGGAGCTTAAAAACTACAAAGCCTTGGCCCCGATTCCAGCTTTGGGGAGAGAGTGCGGGAGAGACGAAGAGGGGGAGGGGTGGGGGGGCTGGTGCTCATGCAAAAGTGGAGGGTGCTTGTCTCACCTCGTGGCTGGGCATCCTGCTTATGAGGGAAGCTGGGGGCGTCCCAGTCAGGCGCATTATCTGCTGCAGCTGGTTTATATCTACATCTTCTGAGTCAAGGGGCATCATAATATGGAGGTCAGCATGTGGTTAGGGTAGGCTGTGTATGGAGGGGTGGAAGGGAGGGGAGGGGGGTGTTAACGCGCACGCACACACATACACTTGCAGAGAAGATTAAGACACTCTCCGAGCTCCGCTCTAACGTGACCTCACTTGGCTGTAACTATAACGACGTGTCCGTGTATTTGACGAGATTCCTCTGAACTCCGTCATATGAAGACGCCGTCGTCGTGCTCGCTAGAAAGAAGTGGGAATCAAAGCTTTGAGCCAAAGTGCAAGTAGAGCCATTGACAAAAAACAGCAACACACTTTTAGGACACAACAGCGGCAGCGCAGAAGTAGTAGTAGCAATACAAAAGTAATATAGTAGATTGCCATGGCAACACAAACACAGGCAGGAGGGGAATCCCAACGGGGCGGGCGGGACGGTGCTAAACACTCACAGACTCTGAAGAGATTTTCATCAAGAGCTCGGGCCCTGGGGTTCCGATGAGCATCATTATAAGCTTCAATTGATCAATGTCTACCCCGGTAACATGAAGGAAAACAGGAGGGATGGATGGTGGTTGACAAAAGGAGACGGTGGAGAGGTGAAAATATTCTTTCATTCATTCATTCAATCAAATGAATCAAAAAGTAACACAAAAGGAAACAAAAAGTCAACAAATGGACACTACTTCTGATTCCAAACATTAAGATGCTGAATTGAGATTGAACACGAAGAATCCACAAGTACTTTCCTCACTGCATGTCATGCAAGCTTAGGTCACTTTGCAGGTTTTTAGTCAATTATTGCTTTCAGTTATGATCTGCCAAGTATCATTTATTTGAACAATTTTAACTATTTTTGAATAATAAAACGTACAGTAGTACAAAAATGATATACTTCAAACGCAAAACATTCTCAACCAACAATCTACACATTCGTCAAGCAGTTTTGCTTGAAAAACATCTCAAACAATTGGCTGATCCAATAATCTGATAAACCTAATTCTTGTCCCAAAGCAAGACAAACCAAAAACGTCAGCCACACGGCCAACGTGCATTTTGCCAAAAAGTTTTGCCAAAGAAAACCTGACAAATTAGACGCACCTGATCCGTTTAAAGTTAGAATGTCAGCAATCATTAGAATATAAGGAGGATTAACTTAACTGATTAACTTTAGGTGCAGCTCCTGGACTCCTGTACATGAATACGTGCAGGAGCTGCTTTGTTTGGTGAACATGTAAAGTTCAGCTTGACTACTGACCTTTGTATATTTGACAATCCTTTTGCTAAGTAACTCCACCACCTCTCAATGAGGTTCTGATTTAATGTGTGTGTGTGTGTGTGTGTGTAAGCGCGCGTGTATGTGTGTGCATGCATGTGCACACACAAAGTGATCGATCATTCAGAACAGGAATCTCGAACACCAGATGCAGCAGCAGGCTGATGCTTTCGAAGGTGAGGAGAACAATGATCTCAGTAAGGTGTGCCAACGCCTATTTTTGGTGTGGTACGGAGTGTGCGCTAACACACCACCTTCCTGTGTGTTTCGGTTTAAAACAATGTTGTGTGTTGTGCTGCTGCTGCTGCATTAGTAGCTGTGTGGGAGGGAAACAGGAAGGTGTGCTGTATCATAGAGAAGCAGTGGAGACAGCAGTGGGCAGCGCTGAGTCATAGACTGCAGGGTTAGGCTTAACTCCAATCACATGAACGCACTCACACACACACACAAACACACAATTCCTTTGCTACTCTCGTATGCACCTCACAAAAGTCAATATTCAATAATGCTTTAGAGTCAGCTTACAATAAGTGTGACTGTGCAAGTGCATTTGAAACACTTTGGTGTTAACAGAGAACGCGCACACACGAGGAGAGTATGCATCCATCGTCCACTTCTTTGAGATCCACCAAAAGAACTACAGAACTCCTGCTGCAGAATACTCCAGGGAGCATTAATCTAACGTTGGCATGGCAAAGCCAGCGGTGGAAGGATACGGTCTGTGCCAGGGAAGAGCGTCTGTCCAGTGAGTAGTTCAGCCATGATGCAGCCCACCGACCAGATATCGACTGCAACATGTTATAAAGAAAAAGAGAAGCATGCAGCACAGTGAGTACTTAAGAATATGAAACAACATGTCCGTTTCATATTCACCATTTATTTTTCTACACGACCATTTAATATCAACAAATTTCACATGATGTACTTTTACATTCAGTTGTAGCTCAAAGCATTATGACTGAGTCATAGTGTAGCACCTGTCATGTTGTAGTGCATCCAGTTGAGCATAATCTCCGGGGCGCGGTACCATCGGGTGGCTACGTAGCCCGTCATCTCGTCGTCTGTGTGCCGCGCCAGACCGAAGTCCAGGATCTTGGGGGCAAAGAGTGTTTGTGAATACCCTCTGCTCCACGTGGTCATCGGAACGATGTACGTTTAACCTGGTTTCAAGTCCACCGTTCCTCACCTTGAGCTCACAGTCTTCATTCACGGCCAGATTACTGGGCTTCAAGTCCTGATGGGACAAGAAGGAAAAGTAAAGACTGGATACGGAGTTAATGAAGAAGAATCCTGCTGCTCGCCGCCTGCCCCGGTTTGTGTTAACCCCACTGCCGACGTGGTACATCGAACCTCCGAACCAGAGAATCGATCAGGACTAAAGCCTATCAAAAGACATTAAACGGTTAACTTACTCTGTGGATGATGTCTGCTGAATGGATGTACTGTGGGGAAAGAAAGAGTAGAAGATTAGAATAATTTACATTACTCTCATTTTGTATCACACAGTGAAGGAGATTTCATTTGCTATTTTTGTACCCCTGTTTAAGTGTGTGTGTGTGTGTGAAATCACATATTGGTGTGATACTGTTTTTTTTAAATCCACAGGGGGTGAAGACTAAGCAGACTTCATATATTAATAAAATCAGCACAACAACGCAAGGAAGATGAGTTAAACAAATCGCAAAGAGGTTTCAACAAGTCTTTGTAACAAACGTATAAGTATTTAGTCCCATCGTAAATAGTGATTCATAGTAACTTCTGTCCCAGATATCTTTGTCCTTCTCACTTTGGGTTAACCGTGTCACATGTCAAAGTTCCGTTGTCACTCAACAGGCCAATACTAGGCACCATTACTACAACGGACCATAGGAAATAATATTTAGAGGGCCATCAGATACTATAATGAACAAAGGCTTCTTTACTAAAGCTACTCCGAAGCTACTCGACCACTTTGTACCAAAGTAATAGTGATAAACAGTAGCTTAACTTAAAACCATTTCAGTCCACCAATCAACATGAAGCGAGGCGCAGGGTGGAGCCAAGTGGTCCCGTTCCACTGACCTTTAAGCCTCGGAGAATCTGGTAGATGAGGAACTGGACGTGGTCATCTGTCAGCTTTTGACACTTGACGATGTTGTTGAGATCTGCTCCCATTAGGTGGGTCACCAAGTACCTGCAGATCGTACAGTACAGCCGGTGAGGTGGGGACTGCACATGTCTGTCTTTGTCTCCTGCAGCGGCCTTACATTCAATGTTTATTTTTTATATGATTAATTGTGTTGTTCATGAAGACATAGATCTTTATTGTAACAAATTTAAAACTATTAACGTCAGCCTAATTACTTTCTGAAATCTTTTTAAAGTTCACTAACATTTAAGAAAAGCTAGTGGTTCAGCAATAAATGATACACTTTAAAAAAAAGGGGAGAAAGGGTAAATAAAGTGACACAAAGAGTTTATTCAGCCAATAGATGAGCTGCGGACAGAAGTGGATGTGTCATGTCACAGGACACCAGTGGCAACATGTCCCTGCATCTGCTTCTCTTGCAGTACGACAGAAAGGTTCGTTGCATAATTGCTTTTATTACTGGTCACATAAAAGATGTCACATATTTATTGTGCAACTGCCTTGCCAGGTGTCTGTTGTGTTGCTTCATCTCACATTTCAACAAATGTGCTACATGCTGATAACGTCACACCATGCTGAGCATTCAAGGACACAGACTGAATATTCTGTGCATAGAGACACACAGAGACACACAGTACCCCTGGAGACTGCCAGATGGCTGTTACCATGGAGACTAGCTGTGCTGTGCATAGTGCACAAGTTCAGCATACGATCACCTTAAACACCTGCCAGTTTCGGGACTTGCATGAAGTTAAGAGCTGCAGGGTTGTGACGCGTTTGTATGATGGGTTTCATTATGTGACAACGAGGGATCCTAAAGAGAGCTGAAGACAGAAGGTAGGCGGGCGTGGACAAATTCATAAAGACTGAGTGAGAGGAAAGAATCAAAGCGGGACTTACACATCATTGAACTCCTCCAGGCTTGTTGCTGGTGAGAAAACGTCCAACAGGCCAATCACCTGAAGGCCAGAAAATCAGTCAGTAACAGATTTCAAATGAACAAAAACACTTGTTCAGTAAACAACCACTTGATAAGGTTGAATATCAGCTTACATGCCTTAAAAGTAAAAACATGTCCAACTAACAATAGAACTGTGTGACATTTTGAACATTTCTATAAAAAGTATCCTGTTTGTATCCAGATTATAACAACCACAACAGAGATGATTTCAGAGGAAGGAAATGATTTTATCTGGTCAAGATCACGATGACAAGTTGGGCACCGGTGGCTTTCTATGTGTGAACTAGAAGTAGAATTTATATTTTAGAGAGTTGGCACAAAAGCAATGTGTGGTGGGATTGGTTTCACATTGTTCAAGCACAGGCAAGTTGTTTCTAACAACATCTTCAATTTGGAGCACGTACCATTTGTTTTCATTGATCAACATTACAATGCTTTGGGGATACACAGTGCTAAAAAGGGGCTTTTCCAGTTTGTCAACAAGACAGGCAAAAAGCAACATGTCAAAGTGACAAAGTATAACAGCGTTAGATAATTATGTGCACATAGATGTTTCTGTTTGAACAGAGATGAAAAGCAAGAGAAAGAGGACAAAGGCAGGAAGCATATTGAAGGATTATCATGAGTGTGTGTGTGTGTGTGTGTGTGTGTGTGTGTGTGTGTGTGTGTGGGTGGAAGTACAGCAAATGTACATGCACACATTCATGCATACTAGCATAGTGGCAGAGCCAACCCAGCCCCGGCCCTGTGGAGAGACACTGGGGAGGGTAGGTATTATAATAATAACAAGGGAGCAGCCCGCCCACGCAGGGCGCAAAGCCCCAGCCGATTGGATGGCTGCAGACACAACAATCTGCTGATTGGTCCACCAAAGCTTTCCAAAAATCAAAAGCCAGGGAGTCTCCTGGCAACAGCGTGAGCGCAGCACAGAATCCCTCTCTGTGTAAAGCCGAGGAAGGTATTAAAATGCTTTGATGATTTGAGAAGAAGAAAAAAAAAAACCACAGCTTCATGCAATACTCCCTGTTATGATGAAACAAAAACTGACAACAACATGCTCAATGATAATATCAACCACCACACCATGATTTTGCGGTACAAGTCCGTTTTTTTTGTAATCTTTAAAAGTCCTGGTAAAAAAAAAAAAAAAAAGGAAATTTAAATTTAAATTAAAAAAAAGATTTTTTTCCAGCAGTACAATGCAAATGCAACGCTATTATTAAATAAAACGGGATTAAGGACGTTTTATCAATGTGAATGTACATCCTTGAAATGGGCCTTTATTTGAACACTGGGTCCAGTGTACCATTTTCCTTTAAGACTTTCCACACGTCTCCAAGCTGCAGCTTCTTTTTTTCTTCTCCGGCTGGCGAGTCTGCGCGTCTGTCTGTCTGTCTGTCTGTGTCACGTAAAACTGCTCTGCTTCACAGTGCAGGTTGATGACACAGGAGAACGCACTAGTCCAACCGGTCACTCACCAGTGGCGAGCCATTTCCACCTATGACAATGGCCAAATGCAAACTATGGAGTGAACCCCTTTGCATGGTCACATGCACCCTTTTTCTCCCCCACAAAGACCACGGCACCAGCAGAGACTTCTAGTCCCACTCACACAAACGCACACCATCCAGCGGGGGAATAGCTCCCACTCAGCTTGAGAAATTGTAACAACTGAATGTTACATAACAGAAAAAAAAGTGTTATCTGAATGTACCAACAGCACACACAAAGTATGCACCGCGTGTGCTGTGCACGTGGGCAAGTGTCTGCATGTCCGACACTGTGTACTTACACCTAATCACAGAACATCAAAACACAAGCAGAGATCGCAAGAGGGGGAATTTAAGCCCAAAAAATATATATATATATTAAATGGAATGAGCCCAGATTGCTGACCCACATCAGACTCACAGAATGGGATGGGGTTTGAAACCCGTTTGGTGACGCACTGCGTGCGCTGCAGAACACCGCACCTCCATCACTCGCAGGGAAAACGCTTTCTGAGAAAGGCCATCACACTGGTCCCAGTCCCCCTCCCCAGGGGCCAGCGTGTGTTTGAAACCACCACACAAGTTGTTGTTTCTGCAGTCAGCTGAATGAGGCGTTCGGTTGCACAATGCTCAATAGTTTAGAGGGATCGGATGTGCGTGCATCGAGGTGCGCACGTGCACATTAGCTGAGCTAAGTGACTGTGTCAAAAGCACACTGCGCGTGTTCATGACATCAAGGGCCTGCAAATGGAGTTGTGTTTACCTTCTCCACAAAAAGAGAGCACGTGAACGGCTTTCTGTTGTTCAATTTCATACTTCGAAGTAGACGACTTCTAAGCCCCGTGTCACTTCCTGGGTCACGTGTTTCCATTCGCGGTGATTCGATCTGGAGGCCAGCTTCAAAACAAGCTCCAGCAATCATAAGCTACGAGTCAACACGGATACAGACAGACAATGTAACCCGGAGTGAGCACTGCCTGCTTCTGCACGTTAAAGGCTCACTGTGCACAGCCTCACGTGCACGCACATGCAATTCTTGCTTAAGAGCCAAACGCGAGGACGCAGCATAAAAACAGGCCGGGCAGCGGCGATGAGGGCGGGTTCTCTGCGGGCGACTCACGTTCTCGTGCTTCATGTGTTTGAGCAGCCGCAGCTCTCTGTAGGTTCTCTTGGCGTGGATGATGGACTGGAAGGGCCGGGACAACTTCTTCACGGCTATCTTCAGGCCCGTCTTCACGTCGTACACCGAGCTGAAAGACACGGCGTTTGCAAATAGTTAAAGCATTACGTCATGCCAATAACAGTTGTCACATCCAAAAGGTTCAATTTAAAGCAGAGCGACACACTGCACTGACGCGCTCAGGTGGCCTCAAAGCGCATCTCATTTTTTTACTCGCTACTGTCGCTGCTGGAAATGTAACCTCAACTGGCTCGGCACACGATGTCCAGGAACACTGGACACGTGACATAGAGTCTATAATTAGTCATTTCCGTTTGTTGACCCAATCCCTCAAAGAAATATTGCAAGAATGTTTACAGCATTTCAATAACAGGAAGGTAAGAGTCAATCAGGTGTTACGAAATATTTCACTAAACAGGAACAGTCAGCGTTGCAAATGCAGAAGCTCGGCTCGGGCCCTGATTTGCACACTTACACGGAGCCGTCCGTGTAAGTGTGCACGTCTGCGTTCATTGTCCTACGGATTTCGCTGCATCGTTGTCATTGTTACCGTAGAGGCGGCGTCAAAGACGAAGGAAGAAAACAGGTGTGGCGAGAAGCACATGGGTCAACCGAAGTGTAGCATGAAGCCGAGAGTGAAATAGGCCTGTGTTGCTTTTGAGCAACAGACAAGTGCGGTTACAACAATCCGTACAATATGTTCTCAAATGGAAGCGGTAAAAAAACAAAAAAAAAACAACACACTTGTGCACAGACAGACACACTGACACTGTGAGGGTGGTGGAAGGAGAAGCAGATGGGCTTCGCCTTCCGGGGAAGCGTGACATCGCTGTATTTCCAGTGTGAGGATCTGTGAGGGGAATACAACCCACTTACAACAAAACATTCCTTCCAGGTCAATCACTTACTCACACTTACGTGATTGCAAAATCATGTCAAAAGAAAAAAAGACTATCTGCTTAGTGCGCCAAAAACTATCGTTTCCTCTTCTTGTGGTCTGCCCACGTGAGGGTGAGTGGGTGGGGGCGCGGTTCGCTTAAAAATGCTTTTCCAGACTACAGAAGAAGCAAAAACCATGGGGCCCTGCAGTGAGCGGCTCATGCTGCTGAGAGTCACTGAAACTACCTGAACATCTGACCCGTTATCAGCTGCACTTTGGCCTTTTCAGTTCACAGTTGGTGTCAGTGGGGCCGTTTTATCACTGCGCGTTACGGGTGGAGACGAGTCATTTCCGTCCAGCAGATTGAACAAACCGGTAATTTACACGGTCGACCTTTTCCCGGCACACGGAGGGAAGGGAGGTCTGCGTACTGTGCTACGGTGCCACAGTGCACAACGTCACCCAAAGTAGCATTAAAGCCATGTCTGCATTGGTGCAAAAGGTTACAGTGCTGCCACACGTCCCCCATGAGAACGTTGAGATAGCGACAGATAAGCAGCATAAGTTTTTCCTCCCGTTAGTCGGAGATAATCTCCCACACACACACACACTGTACTTTTGCAGACGAACTCGTACATGTGTCACTAAACCTAAAACACAGAGTATTCTGTGTAAGCGACAGAGCAGGAAGACCCAGTGGACAAAAGCGGACGCTAATCTGCAGGACAAACAGGACGGGTCTAAACACACAATATCCAATTAGTCTGTAATAAATGGAAGTGCAATAACGAATGACCATAAAAATGTGGGCTGTAAAAGGAGCAGCCTTATGAGGCCGGGAACCCAGGGGAGGAGAGAGCGCCAGCAGCACGTGGTCGGACCAACAGACTCCAAGTGACTGGTGGAGAAGTCTGTGCTGAGCGACACCGCCGTCCTCTTGCCATCATCTCAATGTATTTCATGAATTAGATTTGACAAGACAAGAGATTGGTAGAGACCAAAGGATAAACGCTTTGACCACATTTAACCTGCACAGCTGTCACCGTACATGTGATGCAGCGTTTCTCAGCCACGGAGGCAGGAGGTTGCTCTTCGGAGTCTTAGTCGACATAAACATGCTTTGTTGATAATGAACATGGCCAGCACGACAAAATCTTTCCACACACGTTAAAAGCGTCATGGGTGATTATACTAAAGAGAAGTGTTGCGGTGCACATTTACATTTCATCAAATGTGTCGATAGAAACCAAAGGAAACACCTTTTTAATATCAACACCTTCAGCATTAAATCTGGGGCGAGAGTCAACACCATATCAGAAGCATAAGATATCACACACTATTAGGACCAGCACTACATGGAGAAAACATCACCAAAACGCCCATGTTCACAATAAAATGACTGACACAGCAGTGGTGTTAATACAAAGCCCATGAGTTGGCATAAGAGTCAAATGTGTACTTCCCCATCTATGACTGAAAGAAAAACTAAAGAATGCCAGAGGTGTTATTTGAGAAAATGCAGAAATGAATCCGTCCTCACAATTTCTCTCAGTTGTGACAGAAAGAACAGTCAGGTATGTGGGCATTGGGTTAGTGGTATCTATTTTTAAAATCGGTTTATGGGTATGACAGGAACCGACGAGCTTGAGATGAATGTCGAGTAGAACATTGTGGACTATAAAGCAACATAACAAGTGGGCAAAAGGGGAACAAGCTTTTATTGAGCAAGTGCTCAGCGGAGATAGTGAACACATCACCAGGATGCGCCCCAATCTTCAAAATAATGATTTTGTTATGCGCTTTAGCTTGAAGTCATGCTGCCAGTAGACCTTTCTTTCAGCTTTCCTGCTGAAAGAGTATTAAAAAGAAAGAACATTGGTTAAATATGCAAGAAAAGCTTCAGCTAAATGACATGTAATGTAATAAAAGAGCAAAAGGGTTTCAATGCTGACCCTTTATCAAAGTGCACAAGGCAATCATAATGATTTATCATTCTGGCTCTGATTAAGAGAAGCACGCTTGCTCGCAGAATGACCTTGGTGACAGTAAGATAGCGTGCTTCAGGTGTTTACAGAGCAGCAGCAATAAGGCAGCGCTCACAGCGTCGACTCATCATCATGCAACGCTCATTTTCCAATCCGCTCTGCCAACAATAAAAAAAACAAACCGTAATACTTAAAGAGCCAACGAGTCTCCTAGTGTGTCCACAACAACATAGTCTTTAAAAGACTTGGTATCTTTTTGCGTATCGATCTGCGAGACCCATGGAGTCTGCGTGCCTAATTGTTTGCACCGAATGAATGGTTTTACTCTTCTGACCTCCCCGATGCCCACAGACACGCATCCAGCATGACCTAATGGGAGTCAAAGTCTTTCAAATTGCTGGTTTCAAGCGTAAAGCTCCCGTTTGTTTGGATAGCTGGCAAGTCAGTACACGGATCTTTGTGGTTAAAACCGAGTGTGTCAGCCAAACTCACCACAATTTGCACCTTCCCACCGATTTGACTTCGCCACAGGGTCAGTACGCCGGATTAATACATCAACATACGGTCGGCTTCGTTTAATGACACTCAATATGTGCTCAGACGTTGGAGATTTCAATTTGGCAGAAAGTGCAGCTGGGCCTGTTTGCTGGAACCTTTTTTTGTGCCATAAATCAAGCAAACCATTCGCAGTTTAAAATAGAAATGTGCCTCAAAGAGTAATTACACTATTGTCTGAAAATATGTTCACAATAATGAGGAATAATCAAAAATCCCTTATTTTAAAAAGGTTTATTAAATGCCTAATTATGTTCCGCAACAAATATTTTGCTGTTTTTTTAAGCCGTCATCGCCCTGCACTGAGCTGAAAGCAAACAAATTGATTTGATAATTTGACCATTTTTAGGGTTAATGTATTGTTTTTTTTGCTTTTCTTCACAGCTGACCGCACCAGCCCGTCTATTACTGTGCGATGACTGGTGTGAAGGCGTCACAGCTGAGGCCACCACCTGACCTTGGGACAGTGAGTCATGGGTGAACCACAACGGGGGGAAAAGGGGGTGACATCATTCTAGAGTCATCGCCGTCGTCGAATAGACTCATGTAGAAAGCGCCTACTGTGCACGAGGGGGGAGGAGAGGGCGCGCTACTTTCTCGAAAACCACGTGACCCACTGGCACGGTGCAGGCTGCACCCAACTAGAAAATGCATAATGCATGCAATGTGCGGATGTGTTGAAAGTGCCAGGTTGTACGTGCAGGCCGGGCTGCAGCGCTGTTGTGGGGGGACGGTGATTATTTCGTTGGGTGTTGGTTAAAACCAGAACAGATCGTATCGCACTTCTTCTGCAGGCGATTCAAGCGCGGACACGCCGCGGATCAGCAGCCTGAAGGCTCATTAATCGTCTACCGGGGATCCTCGGTAGAAAGCCCCATAGACGATTAATGAGCGGTGGCTCTTCGTCTTTAGCACCGGTGATCTGGTGCAACTTGACACCGGGAGCTGTCGGTAGGCTTACCGGACACGAGCAGTAACTGTGCATTCGCGTGTCAACAGGACAACAACAACAAGACACCAGCGAATGTGCACAAAACAAACCCAATCCCCACCCGCCGGAGAAACGCAACCCCTCCAACCCCCTTCCCGAAGCGTGCACGACGCCTCATCTGTTGACAAAAGTCGAAGTAAAAAAAAAAAAAAAAAAAAAGTAAATAAAAAGGACACAAATCCCCCACCCCCTCAATCCTCCTGCTCTTCCTTTCACGGGTTGACAAGCAGCCCGTCGCGGGGGTTGCGCTAACGGGCCTCGGTCGGAGGTGAGAACCCGTCTTGGCCGTTGTGCAACCGCGCCGTGTGCTCCGGAGAGTGCCCTGCAACCACTGCTTACCATACGGATCCGTACGCACCGGAGCCCACGGGAGATAAGTTCTGGTAGCGCTGCGGTACCTCCCACGCGGTTTTGTTGAGCTCCTGGCGGTAGAAAATGGGTCTCTCCTTCTGCGACATTCCTGCAGGATTTAACAGCCGCGCAGCGACTCGACGGACCAGCGGAAACTTCTGCCCTCTGTCCTCTGCACCCCGTGTGGCACGACGCGGAGTGGTGGTCCCCGAGAAACTACCTCCTCCTCAATCGCTCAGCAAAACTTCGGACGGCCTGCAGACGTGCAAATTCGGGGGCAATTGTGCCAAAAATAAAATCCCCAGCTTTGCGTGTGCTGGGCGCTTGGAGTCAACTTCCTCTACAGAACGCGCGCGGGTCAGGAAGCAGCCCGGACTAGCTTTCACAGAATTTTTTGTTCAGTTCTCGCGTATCGCTGGGCGCGCGGAAACGGGACCGCGCACGTCCCTTCGACGGCAAACGCTCCCGTCGATCATTTATTTCTCGCGAGAGCTGCGTTGTAACGAGGAGATCGAAAAACCGGGGAATACCTCCATCCCGCTACGACTGATAACGTGACTGGGAATCTCCCAGAAAGTCAGTGAACACTTTTACCTGGTTAAATGTATCTCTGATGTAATTACGGAATGTAATACAAGACTCTTTGTGAAAATACATAACCAAAGGCAAAATATAGGTACAAATAGGTATTTTTCATGAAGAAAAAGAAGTGATAGACGATCACAGGTGCTTGGGCTTTATGGTCCTGGTTATGTTTTGGTTTTTATGAATGACACCTGTGCTTTCCTGCTCCGATAAAGGTCTACTCCATAAAATTACAGTTAAAGTACCTGTCAGCTTGAATCTTTAATCAAAGCAGAGGAGTATGCAGTACAACAATAAGTTACAAAAATATGGCGGTGACAAATGTGCTGTGAACCGCTGTCAGGGTTCAGTGTGGGAGCTGGGAGACACTGCACACAAATACATCTTCATTACAGTCAGTTAGAAGATAACTTTTACAATTAGTCCTTTTAGAAAAAGTATGTTGGGGAATGACAAAACAAAAATGTGAAAGAAAGTTATATAGCCTAACAGGACCGCAATAATAGTTTCAACTTCTGCATGCTGCGTTTGTTGGTCGAACACGGCATATTAGCAGAAACGTATATTGGTTTATGCTGTGGGGATTTTCTCTGCTGCAAAATTAGGTATCTTTGGAGACAACCCAAGATGTACTGTAAAACATATTTCAACAACAACCCCCAAAATGCTGTAGACGCTGCACATATGTGACTTTAAAAACTACATTAGGACCAAATGACTGAGTGCTGAGGAAGAATGGGGCTAAAAGCAAAGTGGTGCAAAATAAAAGGCAGGCTAAATTAAAAGTGCAACTCTGATAAAAAAAAAAATCAAGTAAGTAAGAGGCTGTTATTTTCAAATCTGCCTAAAGTAATCAATTGCATGTAGTGAATAGCACTACACTGAATGATTTCAGAATACAACTTTTGATTTATGGGATTATTTCCCCTTTTTAAAGGGAACCACATATGCAGCTGATGCAATACAAAACAAATCAATAGGAAAAAGTTACATAAAGCTGGTAAGACATTATAATAGCAATGAATGCAGCTGGAGACTTTTCTTTTTCTATTCTTAAAATTAAATACACTGACAGAATATAATTCAGAATGTATTTCAGATGAAATAAGCATGGTCAATATTTGGCATTGCATTTAAATATTTTAATTGCTTAGGCAAGAAAGATAGAGATCCAATTCTCACAATATAGTAAGATGAACCATCGCTTTAAGTTACTCTCCTCTCAGCAATACTCTACAGTTGCGGTAAAACATTGTATTCTACATGTCACGCTTTTGGGACATTGAAAACATGTTATAGTATTAGCTGTCAAAGTAAATACAATATACACACACCTGTGCAACATGTGTAATTCAAACCTAAAACAAAGCTTTAAAAAGGAGCTACATGCCACATTGAGAAGAGCAATAGCATCCTTAGCAGTGAAACTCCTTGTTTTTGTTGTAATAAGAGCTTCCTCGTTCTTTGCTTTGGTAGCTGGGCCGACCGCGTGTGCACATCAGAGCATGAAAGTCTGCCTGGTCTTTGAAACGGTTGGTGCTCCGGTTCCTGCCCCGCTGCAGACCCTTGTGGTGGGACGTCGTCCTTGCAGAAGCTATGCTGCCTCCCCAGTGTCGGGCCGTTCCCAGTGTTAGCGCTGTTAGCTTACCCAACACTGCTCTTCAACACTGCTCTCCACTACCACGTTGGCTCCACCAACTACAATTTTACTTTTAGTTTACTTGTGATGTCAGAGGTGAGCGCAATGTGCAGGTGATCCCTGCCCACTCTAAATTTTGCATAAGCTCCTTTGAGAGAGGTCAAACAGAACAGTTGAGAAAACACTTTTTTTTAAAAGGGGGGGTGAGAATAATTAAAATATAGTATAGACCATAAGAATATTTATACATTAACTTTACCTTCTCCTCCACCCTTTACACAACAGATACAGAAAAAAACAGCATAACTGGGAGCGAGCGCAACAAATCATTTTTTAAGTCGATCACACGGAACCCATGACAAATCTCCAACCGTCATTTCATTTTCCATATACAGTTAGACTAACTTTAGGTTGTGTACAGGTATGTGGCATAAATGCACATGGTCCGCTTCAATCTTATGCATCCTTCAGTATACATTTTCCATGGGGTGGGGCTGGAGACAACAAACAGTGTTACCCTACAATAGACTCATGCCACGTGCCCAACCGTCCACCTCCACTGTAATAACTGCGGAGAGGATCACAGATGCCATTTCTTTCTGTAGTGCATACAAATGATCAGCTGAAGAGTTTTGTACCAAATCACAAAGACTGGCTAGCTCCACAAGGCCAATGGGGTTTCACTGGTCAGGTAATCCATGAGGCTTCCCCCAATAAGGATTAGTACATAACCGCTGTAATGAGTTCGTAATGAGCCTGCACCAGGCCGGCGTCCTTCCCAGCGCAGACTGACGATCATTTTAAGAAGAGAACGTAGAAAGCCATGGCCAAACAGGAAATTGCCACGGCAATGTGAAGCCGCGTCCCAATTACCGCAGCTAAGAGAGACAGAGGATAACAGGGATGAGCGAGGATAACGGCTGGTCAAATACAAACATGCAGAACAAGGAGAATAGGACTCCAACAACATTTCAACAAAATCATTCAAACTTGATTTTCATGTTAGACTATATTTCGGGCCGGTCTTGAAGGCGTGTGGCAGATAAACAACAAAACAACTGGCCAATGGGTTTTTTCTCTGAAGACCGGAACAAGCGGCTGGGGACCACTGTAGGGAAATGGTTCTGACGTTCAAGCCAATCCTTTTTTGATCTGTATTTTTTATAAATCAGTTATTTTTCTGACAGGTCAGGTCCCTTTAAACACAAATATATAAACATATTTTTAAAAAGCCAATATATTTTGCAAGTTGAAATTTGATGAATCCACTAAAAGTTGGAGAAAGACTTCATACGTTTTAAGTTTTCTCATACGGAAATTTTGTACAGAAATTACAGATGCGTGGTAAAACTATCTACCTTTGTAAAAGACGCCCCAAACTCCTTTCTTCTCGGACAGCAGCCATCCGTTGATCCGAGGCACTTTCTTGAGGTATGCACAGGTGCAAACCAACAGAAGCCCAAAAACCAGGATGCCATCGAGAGAGTACACTAAGGAAGGAGGGGAAGATGACATTAGGTTAACATAGCCGCCAGGTAGCTCAGGGCAGTAGTAATACACAATTTAAAAGCCATTTTTTTATGCATTAATTTAGAGGAGTTGTGAGATCATCCATTTATTACATGGTAATGCACAGGCAAGAATTTGATCATTGACCATTGATGTTTGTACTACAATGTCCATCTTTGTGGCGAATATGTTAACATCTAATGTTTCTCTGTCTAGGATACCGTCACTACACATTGTGGAGACGTTATTTTATTTTAAAAACTCATGTTTAAACCGCGGTTTGTAGTCTTCCCCTGTTGTTTACTCTGTTAGGTCCAGTTTTTTTCTTCGTTGCAAGCAGCCACATCAAAATATAGTTTTACGTAAATTAGCGGTCCGCAATGACAGTTCAGGTGGACACTTTAAGAAGTAAACAAGTATTAACCTTTTCTTACATCCATTAGCGTTTAGCTAGCTATGTGGATCATTTAGCGTTCCCCGATGAAACGCTAAAGCTAGTCAAAGCTAACGTTAGTTAGCAAGCGACCCTGGTACGTTTGCCTAACAAAAACGCCGTTGTTAACAACATCAACGATTAGAAGAAACGTGTCACAACGAATCAAATAACTGTAAAATGAATAATTGTAACAAACGAGTGGTGCGTTAACAATGTAATGACTAACAGCGATGTTCAGGGCCACGTCAACAGCTAACTGCTAGCCTCCTCGTTAGCGTAGCTAGCCGAACACCCACGTCGCGTTCAGCTGCGGACACTTCTACGCTTCTTGAATGACACAACTTACCATTTGTCATGTTAGCAGTTTGCTTTTTGACGACATATGATGAGTGTTTCCTAAATTAGCAATCCATTATGTAATATGAAGTGGAGATGCAGCGGTCTGCTTCGCAGTCACTCGGTTGACATTTCCGGTTTCACTTTTTTTGGTGCTATTATCTCGTTTTATGTGTCTGGCATTGCTGCCATCTTCTGGAATAAACGAGTTACAGCAGCATGTACAGCACCGTGCATTACCGTACGTTAACTACCGATCAAATCGTGTCTATATGTTGATTTCTGTTTGACACCGACTTCAATTTGATAAATAGAAGGGCTAATTGAAGGGTGGCAGGATAGTTGGTGTAAATTGGCCTCCTTTGATCGATACAAATGAGCCTGCATTGATTTCAGTGCCCGTGCTCTCTTCTGCTGGATTAAACAAAAGTATTGTAGATCACAGTAACATCAATAACAAAGAGAAGAAGTAGTAACCATATTAGAATTGAGCATCTAAAGTATACACCCATCTACTGTGTATCTTTGTTTGTAAAACTAGCATTGGTGAGAAAAATATGATGGTATGTTTTGGTTACCTGCCATCTCCATTTAGTGATCCATATTGTTCTAGATCATCAGATGTATATTGCTCAGAGGAAAAATACTAATTTGACTGATAATATAACATAACATACAACTAATATAACATAAAACTAAACACAGCAATAGAAGCGACAACGGTACATTTATTTTTTTAAATAAAACATCATGGGAGGCTTACCATGAACGTAAAAATCAAACTGAATCGCAATCTGCGTGTTATAACAGTGAAGTCATAAGTTACCAAAACTTGAACAACTGTTATAAAAACAAGTTTGGACATTTTCCAGCATTTACAACTAATGGTGCTTCAGCTGACTGTCCCCATTTAATCAACACTGTACACATTCCATACGTTTTTTTAGACACAGCTGCTGACGTCACAGGTTAACTTCAGGTTGAAGAGCTTAACATCAGCAAAACTTAACAATGAATCATTGAACAATGGTTTTTGGACTTTAAAACTATATATATATTTTTTAAAGTGACCAAGTGCCAGCTGGTAGTCCACATAAAGTTTTTCCATCTGAATTTGTGGTGCGGTGCAATCAAACAATTACAAATAACTTCATAGTTCAACACAGTACATTTTTTGACTAAAACATTGATGTGGGACTACTTCCTTTGTAAATGTAAATATCCTCATTAAGGATCCTGTATGAGCAATAAGAAGGCCTGCTGAATAAAAACACATTCAACAGTTTTCTCATCCACATTCTTTTCACCTCCAAACAACCAACCCAGCACCTTTATAAATACAAATCCAACTTACAAGCAGCAACCACAGCGACTCTGCTTCTGTCCCAACTCGACACCAGTGTTGTGTTTGCTGCAGAATAAATTAACAATAAATAAAATAGCAATATAAATTGCTTTCACAAAAAATCTAGACATGACAGGGCAAGATTCTCCTGTGAGCAATTTTTCTGTACTATATACACTACACTGAAATAACCTTAAAACATATCCCATAGCGTGGGAAAATATTTAGTGGGACGTACATCAGAAAAAGCACAAACAGAGGGAAATAGGCCACCAATGTGGTAAACTGGAGGCGAGGAGAGCACTGAAATGAGCATGGGTCCAAATAACAAGGCCAAAGGAGTTTATTGGCCAAAATAGACACAAGGCTGAAGTTGGCTTCTTGCTTTAGTTATTAGACGTAATACTTTTCAATCCCGTTGTTCCCTCAGAACGCATAGCTAAGGCTTAGATGTTCTAGGAAACTGAAAAGTGGGACTTCAATACTTGTACTCTATCCGAACAATATTAAACGAGGTTGAGATAATCTGTACCATATTAAAGTGGAGACTGTACAAAGACAATCATACCAATAATTGTCAAACCATTCTAAATGAAAGTGAAAACTCAGTTTAAAAAAAAAAAGTAGGCCTTTTTGTAACCTACTTTCTTGCCTGAAACTGGTAACATAACTACTAACCTTAACCTTTTAAGCTTGAGCCTATTTTATGGCGTCTGTTACGAAAATGGCATACCCATAATAAAAATGTAACAACTTTGTGAATGTTTAGTCATCATTTTTTCCTATTTGAACAATACGAACCAGAAGCCAACGTCAGTTCCTCGTAAAAAAGAAAAATCATGGTATGCCGTCCTTCCTTTGGCAGCACTGTGAGGGTGGCACACTCCAGTCATACACATAGGACAGCCGCAGCTTGACCTCCTCCTTGCACAGCCGGCCGTCACGCTGCAGAGTCTGGTGTTTTTCCAACATGTCCTCCAGACTCTGCTTATGTGTCACCAAGTATTTATTGTTGCAACCACGCGATTTATACTCTGTGTCGAAGCGTGGGTCATGTGTCCGCCGAACATCCACTGGTGCCAGCCAGGCGCCCAGCGACACATCCTCACTCTGCCATGTCTTGAAGTAGCCGGCAGTAAGATGCACGTAACGGACCAGGTCAGCCGAGAGGATGTAGCCCCCGCCCAGTGCGTACGGCAGGTAGTAGTCACACAGCTCCCAAGAGCTTTCCCGCCACTTCCCAGCCGTTTTCACTCGCCCTCTCCCGGAGAAGAAGCCCCAGTATAACCTGTTGGGCTCTTTCCCCTTCAGCTCCTCCTTGAGGAGGTCCAAACGAGCAAATGTGTCGTCATCGGCTTTGAGGACAAACTTGAACTCCACATTCTGATCCAGCCAGGAGTACATGTGCAGCAGCTTGAGTGTTAAGTTCTCGTAAGAATCTCGCAAGTCAGGCAGAAGGAGCAAGTCTTTGTGCCGCCCTTGCTCGGTGTTAAGGTTCTGAAGGTCCTCACTGGAAAGACCTTGGGTTCCCACCACAAACATAGCCAGAACATCAGACTCCCGCTTGGCCAGCCAGGTGCTGCGGATGATGCTCCTCCGCTCCGTGTACTTGGGTCCAGTTGTGATGAGGACCACCAGGAATGCCGACTTGTCTTTGGACGTGGCGACGTGATTGTGCGTCTCTGTGTTGGACTGCACAGCGATGGCCCGGGGGGCTAGGCCTGGAGGATCCTGGTGGCCCTGCTTCAGGGTTTCTGAGGTGCATTTAGCCAGGAATACCAGAACCACGGCAAAGCTGCACACGGTGCCGATCACCAGGGCCGTCTTGTGGCGGCACACTAATCGCAACAGATTCATGGTGCGGAGTCTGGGGGATGAAAAACACAAAAGATTAGTAATGTCATGGTTGTTCAAATGATCAAGTTCATCATCAAAACATCAAATTAAAACTGCAACCATTCATACATAGGGTGGCTGACAGGCATGTGATTAAAGGGTTTTATTCATAACTGTAAAAACTAATCCGTATTCTGACTGATAGTGTACAACAGGCCTGGATATTTGCAAACGTAAACAAACAGTTTACGCACCGATGACTATGTCAATAATACTAAATGGCATTTAATTGGTCAATTTCTACGTTCTAAGGTTTTGTAGTAACCTCACATCAGCTGCACAGACATGCCTTTGTAGCACCACGCCTGCGAGCTGGAACTGTAGCTACACTGTAAATAACGTCACGTGTCGCAGCGACGTTGCAAGCACGTATAGAGGAATTGTTTGTAGTTACCTTAGCTGAATGGAAAAGTCTCCTTTCCCGTGAATGAAAACCGGCACAGCGGGCGGCCGACGGCAGCTTTGCAGGGCTAACGCTAGCTACCGAGACGAGACCCTCTGCGCACTTAGCGAGCTCACGCTACTGGACGCAAACGCACACAGGCTGCTCATATTGGTCAAAACGGGGGATGGTAAGCGGAGTCTTGGCGGTACGTTTAGTGGTAACGTGGGTTACGGCCAGCAGGTTATCTTGCTCGCTGGTGGAGTTCAGCCAGGTATCCGTCTGTTCATTTTTTTTGTATTTTATTGTGACGTTAAACCACATGAGATACGTGTAGCAGTGACGAAGCGGAAACGGAAGGGAAGCCCCCGTAAAATAAAATAAATAAATATTTTATACAACTGTTGTTAGTAGAAACATACAGAAGAACAAAATACAGAATAATAGTAAAATGAAATGGACAAACCCCAAGACAATCATCGTTGCCAAGGGCTGACATGTCATTCCAATCAAACTTCCCACTATGTAAAAATAATGGAGTGGTGGAGCTATTTTCTTGTGGATATATTTTCTTATGGTATATATAATAAGAAAAAACAATTGATTAGCGATAAGTGATGATTAAATGAAAGGGGAATCGTTCATGGACGGCTGCTGACCGGTGCGTGCGCAATGTTTCCAATTTGAGCATCACGTTTGGAAAGATCGCCTGAACAAGGCGTTACATCTTTTGCTTCAAAATAAAACCACATTTGGTAACTGGATTTCTGTGCAATACACTCGTTTGGATACTAACGCCAACTTATTTCATACAGTACATGCTCTTCTTTTACTTTGCAATGTATTTAATAGTATATTAAATGAGATATAATGCATCAGAGTTCTGTTTAAGGGGGGTTTTATTTTGAAAAGGACAAGGGGAAAGTCCATGTTTCATTGCGGTCATGACGCCCAGGGGTTGCATTAGCAAGAAATATAATGGCCTCATGATAGTGAAATACCAGTATGCCATTTATATCTAACCTTAAATTCCATACGTCCACAGTCCGTACCTCGTCAGGTCTTAGCTTGATATATTCGTCCGGAACAGAGTAGCTGGGTGACGTCAGTCTACCGGACCGCTCGCGAGCTAACCGACGTTAGCGTTGGACGAGCTCAGCCCAAGCGATGACGCTTCGGAGAATCCGCCGGTCACTTTTGCTCGCAGTTTTCTTTCTAATTTTGAGTGTGCAATTGGTGAAAGCCGCTTCTGAATATGACCCCTACAAAATCTTGGGTGTCAGCCGCAGTGCGAGTCAGGCGGAAGTGAAAAAGGCGTACAAGAACCTCGCCAAAGAATGGTGAGTGACTTGACACCAGTGGAGCCCGATTAGACCCCTACTCCGTTTACGTGGTACATTTAACACCTCGGTGCTTGTTAGCCAACCAACCAACCTACCTACCAAACGCTGGTCCAACTGAGAGCACGCTTAACCCTGCATGACCCCGCTGTCCTGTTTGGCCCCTGTAGGCATCCAGACAAGAACAAGGACCCTAATGCTGAGGACATGTTCATCAAGGTGTCCAAGTCGTACGAGGTGGGTGGAAACGCAACACAGCACATCACGTAATGACTTTATTTCAATCCAGCCCCACCTGACATCCGGTATTTTTTTCCCGTGACCCATGACTGTTTCACTTTCTGTGCCATGGCCTTTCTGCAGTTGTTGCATCGTTTAAAAGACATAAACCTCCCACGTGTGTCTTTCATGAGCTCAGATCCTGTCCAACGAGGAGCGAAGGTCCAACTTTGACCGCTACGGGCAGATGGATGAAAACCAGCAGTTTGCCCAGTCACAGCATCAAGGTTTCCGCGGCTTCCACAACAGCTTTTATTTTGACGAGTCTTTTTTCCATTTCCCCAGGTAAAGGATCAGATTGGTGTTGTCTAAGTAGTTGCAATTCACTCAGGTGATTCTTAAACGCCATCATCGTGGCATGATTTGCAAGGTGCTATCGGTAGAGGAGTACCGTCAAAATCAAAGTCCCCTTTTTCCTTTTTATATAATTCCTTTTGGAATGTTGTTTAAGCCAAACAAGCAATTATTAAAGTCATCAAGTGGAGCACCTCTTACCTATTTGAGAACATTTAAAATGAAAACAATCGTTAATAGCAGAGTGACATTTTTTGCAGCATGGTGCATGCAAAAAATACTGGTGCATGGTGCACCAGTATTCAGGATGAACAAATTGAAGTTGTAGACTGCTTACTCATGGTTCATGTCCTGACTGGGGTCCGAAGGCTCCGTCTAAAATACAAAAAGTCCAACGTGTGCTTTCCAATCTTCCTCCTTCAGGTCAAGGGATTTTGCAGACAGCAAGTACCTGCTTCACCACGCACAGTTCAACACCGATGTCCTTCCAGACAGCCACAAGAGGCCGTACCTGATCAAAGTGACCTCTGAGTGGTGCTTCGCTTGCATCCACATTGAGCCTGTGTGGAAGGAGACTGTTCTTCAGCTGGAGCCACTGGGTGAGTCTGCTGCAGCGGGGTGCCCATCCTAATTGTTCATTAGGATATTTTTGTTCTTCTTGGTTCCTGGAACAAACTAGAGCCAAGGGAAGAATTTGACTCGCGTTGGTTTGGCGCTGGAGATTTTGACGCTGGAGACTCAACAATTTGAAGTTGTTGAGTTACTTCTTCTAATTAGAAGACCAGTTTCCAGTCCCCCGAAGACTTCTACTCATTCTCAGCCTGTAATAACTAAGTGGCCTGCCCTGGAAACCCGTCCTGAATATTTATGTACTCAGTGGCTTTGCCATGCTACAGTCATCCGTCGTAACTAGTGGCACTTAGTAGTGGGTAATTATGCATTTGTAGCTTTTCCCTTTTAAAGTAACATTTATTAGATTTTTCGTTGTTTTGGAGTAGAAATCAAGACGAGCACAATGGACACCTCTCAATATAATGCAGACCGTGACTATGTGTCCAAAAAAAACAGTATGGCCGTTGTGGCTGGACTGTTGTATTACATTACATTGTAAAAGTGTACCCAAAGAAGGTGGTCACCGAGTGTATATTTGGGTCTCTAGCGGCTCTGCAATAGTTTTAACTCATTTTGTTTGCCATTTGTTGCTGGTTAGGGATCTTACAGTGTGCATACAGATGCTGCTGTGAATGAGGTTGAAAGGAGCACCGGCGAGGGTTAAAAGAGGCAAAGCCTTTTTAACAGTGTTAAAAAATCGACGCCGAGTCCGCTTTGGTTTGTCCTTCTCCGTCACTGTGCTGGTACGGATACACAGCATTCTGTCATACACTAAAAACAGATTAATGCATCTTTTATAAACTATCCATTTAGCTGTCCATCACAAATGTCCACGGCACAAGGAAATATCCCACAGCTCGGAGTTGTTCTTTTCCCAGACTTTGAGTGCCTCCGTTTGGGTTCACATTTGTCGCGTCTATTTATATACTTCTGATTTTGAGTCCTTACTTGAACAGCACACGGTCAGTTTTTCCCTTTGGCTCATTCAAACGAGAAACAACCTAATGTCAGGTTGGTTTTATTGTCCAAAAACATTTGAATAACTACGTGAACGTTTAATCTCACGGCCCACATGTTGTTGTAATGTTTTGTTCATTGTGAGAAAACGGTCCGTCGTACGACAGGTGTCTGTTTTTACTGCCGCGTCAGGTGTTGGCGTCGGCATTGTGGACCTGGGCTACGAGCGTCGCCTGGCCCACCAGCTGGGAGCTCACCGCGCTCCCTCCATCATCGGGCTGGTCAACGGCAGGGTGACCTTCTTCCATCAGGCTGTGGTACGAGAGCACCTGCGGCAGTTCATTGAGGACCTGCTGCCCCAAAAACTAGTGGAAAAGGTAACAGACCTCGATATGCCACTACGGCACGCGTGTGTGTGTTCAAAGGATTTAATGTTGGGTAATTTGATTTATAAAACAAGATTTTGACCTGATTTTCTCATCGTGTATTTTTGAGAGGCGCACTGTTATTTAATTCAACAAAATGAGTTAATGAATAATAATACCTGATTTCCATTGTTTCTCCAGATCACAGATAACAACTACCGTGTTTATCTGGATAGCTGGCGTGTGGAAAACAAGCCCAGCGTTCTCTTGTTCGACCAAGTCCCTATTGTTCCCCTTCTCTATAAAGTAAGCGATGTGTTTACGCACATAAACACACGGGCACACTGGTGTCGCACCAATTAGACAAAACGTCAGCGTCCAAAACAGAAAGCTGTTAAAGTGATTCACACCAGTACACAAGAGAACAGACTGATCGGACCCCGAGGCAACCACAGAAGCTTCTGTTCATCATTTTACTAGAACCAGAATGATCCTCTCTAACCAATCACAATCAAGTGCACTCACAGTATTGTTTGTTCATTTCAATAAATGTGTAAGAGACTCGCAAAGAATACTTCAGGGACAGTTGTTAGAACGCAGTTTCAACCGCATTTCAAAGTCATAACTATTTAATGTGTTATGGTTGTGAGTTTATTCAGAAGCAACAATGAGAACTTCTCTCATCTTCACACTCGCCTCTCCAGTTAACAGCGTTTGCCTTCAGAGACTATGTGCGTTTCGGCTTTGTGGACCAGGCTGACACGCACAACGAACAGATACTGCGGCAGTTCAACATAAACACGTACGCCCCCACCATGTTGCTGTTTAAGGAGGACCCCGAAAAGCCTGTGGACGTCATACAGGTACAAAAATGCAGAAGTGGCCCATACGAGCTTCTGAACCGGAGTCTAAAATTGTATGTAATTGGTCAAATCACCTATCACTTCTCTTCTTCAGGCCAGAGGGATGAAGCGACAGATAATGGATGAGTTTGTCTCCAACAACAAGTTCCTCCAGGTGCCTCGGCTGGTCAACCAGCAGCTCTTTGATGAGCTGTGCCCCGTCAAGCAGTTCCACCGACGGAGGAAGTAAGTTGTTAAACGCGTCCTGAGGCTCTGCTCCTGTGGTTCTCTCTGAAATTGACCCCTTCGTCTATTAAGGCTTGTTTCGGCCAATTGACCTGTAATTGGTTTGCAGGTACTGTGTGCTGTTGATAACAGGGGAGGACCAAGCCTTTCTCCCGGGCAATAAGGCCTTCCTCGACTTTGCCTCGGCCAACAGTAAAGACGTGCTGCGCTTCGCTTACGTCTACCAGCGTCAGCAGCAGCCTCTCTGTCAGGCGCTGCTCCACAATTCGGCTGCACTCTCGCCGCAGGTCAGTGGCGGGAAAAACATCCAACAACAACTGTCATCCCTAAACTAACGTTGAGGACAATGTGCACTTGCTAGAACTTTTTCTACCTGGCACATTCACAATTTATTGTGTCAGATCAGCAATATCTGCACTGTAAAAACACTGTAAAACCCCCACTGACAGGTGGTGATTCTGGAGAGGCGGAGCCATGCTGGCAAGGTCATGTACCGCTCAGTGAGTGGTGGCTGGAACGGCAGTGAGGAAGATAAGTATCGCCTCCACGAACAGCTGGAGCTCCTTCAGAAAGACCCCACCTATCTGCGATCAGACGCCACCCTGCCAGAGCTGAACAACGAGATGGCCCCTGTAAGCCGCTGCAGATACACACCGCAGTCCTGAAAAACAATCAACTCAAAAATGAACAGACGGTATTTTAAAAAAAAAATCTCATTGTTGTCTGTTTCACTTTCACATACCCAGATTTTTATCATTCAGTGGATGAACACTGCCTATGATTACATCGTTCAAATATATGATGACCTCCTCTACTCAAACTGGTAAGAAAACACAGAGAAAGTACAACAAAGTAAAACACTGGGGTTTTTTTGGGCCCAAATGTTTAAGAAATACATTTTTTCTGTCCCTAAGGCGAGAGATGATGCCCATTCTGTCGCTGATCTTCTCTGCTCTCTTCATTCTTTTTGGCACTGTCATCATTCAGGCCTTCAGGTAAGCGTGGCAAGACCCTCTTATAATAGTATAACCATAGCGCCTAAAATTGAGTTAAGTTGAATCTAATACTTAACTAAACTGACCACATTCAGCATGTTTGTATTGAAGTTCTACATGGTCAGTTCTTGGTGTTGAACTAAGTTAAATCCCGGCTGGTTGGCTGCCCGTACTGATCATTTTCTTTTTTGGCGGTTCCCTTTTTTTAGTGAGCCAGGTGAGAGCAAACCCCGTAAACCGAAGCCCAAAGAACAACCGCAAGCTGAGGAAGATGCATCGAGTAGAGGCAGTACTTCAAGGTAATGTACTGCGGCGACCACATGATGGCTGCAGAAAACAGCAGAGAACCGCAGGCGGGGTATAACCACCCGAGAAACATTATCATCAATAGTTAAACATGAATAGTGTAGAAATTTTGAGTTTTTGTCCCACATCTTTGATTTACTTGCTCTCTTTCACACTTGTGAAGTCTCATTTTAATACTTGTACTTTATCGGCTGAAGACAAACCCTATTTTCAAGAGAACCACTGTATGTGTGAATCTACACCGTACATCTACAACTTAGTTGGTTTACATTTGAGAAAACATGGCACAGAGCACCGATGTAGGTAATCTAATCCAGTTTTTTCAGCTTCTCCCCCTAATCCAGTCGGGTTCAGCACACCTAGCGACCTGTACAGCATCCCACTTGTCTGCGCATGTCCCACTAAGTAATCGATAAAAATGTGTGGGATTATTTTACCCTAAATGACGAAAAAGACATACTTGCCACAATAAAGTCAAGCGTGATGGTTAACTTGACTAGTTGTTCTTAAGAGGAAAACCCTTTTCAACATGCGTATAATAACAAAATAAGTAAATATCTTTAACCTTTAATACTTGGATCGGCCGATGCTAAAAGCTACAGTATCGGCAGTGCAAAAAACTGGATCGGGACATCCCTACTGTGCATACAACTCTCCAAGGCCTGTCTACAAATAGAATACTCCCATTCCACATGTGCATTTAGAGTGAGAGTGATCCCCCTGCTTTGAACTTAAAACAATATACACAGTAGTAAAGCGTAGGGGAACTAATCCATGTAAAAGTAATTGCCCCCTTTCACTGGTTTATGTAGCCGGCCTCCGAAGAAGGACTTTGTGGAGGTGACGGAGCTGACGGACATCACCTACATCAGCAACCTGGTGAAGCTGAGGCCCGGCCACATCAACGTTGTCCTGGTGCTCACCAACGCCTCCAAGAATGCGCTGCTCAGGAAGTTTGCCAAGGAGGTTTTTTCTTTCTCTGGGTAAGTCGGTACTTAAGAACTATCAGTAGTTCTGTGTCTACTTGTCTCAGAGATATTGCAGTGGTTTGTTTACGTCGTAATACCTGAACCCCTGCGCCACCACAGGACTCAGACTCTGCACTTCTCCTTCCTCAACGCCGATAAGCACCGCCACTGGATGCCGTCACTCCTCTGCTCAACCTCCGGCGCTGTGCCGTTCCATTCGGACGAGGATGAGGAGTCTCCAGACTACGCTGGCCACGTCCTCGCCCTCAACGGTCACAAGAAGTACTTTTGCCTCTTTAGACCCGTCTTCACCGGGGACGATCCCAACGACTCCTCGTCCGAGACTTCGATCTCCTCTGACAGCAGGAGGAGGTCCCGGCCCCGGTCCAGGTCCAGCTCCCACTCTCGATCCCGGTCCCACTCCAGGGAGGATGGGACCGGACCCAAGAGGAGCTCCAGCAGGGCCACCAGCATAGAAGTCCACCACAAGCTCGACAGGCTGGGACTGTGGATGGAGCGGCTAATGGAGGGCACCCTGCTCCGATTACAGGTCCCTGCATGGCCCTCCCTTACTGACGCGGCTGACTCCTTTGCAGAGAGCTGAGGTTGATGCACATTGTGGTTACGCGTCCTCATTACGTTCTTCGGCAAAAAAACCTACAGAACAACATTGCATTTTTCAAACATTATTCAAGTTCCCTTACGCAGAGGCCGGTTGGTATGTGCAGTGAACTGTTTGATCAGTTAGATGTTTAGAGTAGCGTGCTCCCGCAAAACCTTTAAAATGTGCATATTGTAGCAAAGGTACAAAGTCTGCGCTTCATTACGCTGCTTCGTGTTCTTTGTACAGAGACTGAAAGAGGAAAATAGGAGCACAGCAAAGGCTGTAGAAAAATAATTCACTGTCGGTTTTCATACAAATTGAGATCCTGTAGAAGGCGCTGTACTTATTCCCCCAAAACAGACAACGAGCATCATGGTGCAGACAAAAGCTGCAGCTAGCTGTGTGTGTGTGTGTGTGTGTGTGTGTGTGTGTGTGTGTTACAGATTAACTTCAGCTCTTTGTGTTGTTTTCCTCCTAACTCTCGTCTCAGTAAGTTAACTATGTGACTTGGAGCCCATCATGAGTGTTTTTTTTTTTTTTTTTGCTGTAGTAAAACTGTTTAATGAACTAGTTTAAAGACCAATATTTGTCTCTTTAGGAGCCTTTAGTTAAACTCTGTGGTTGATTTCTGCTCTTTATAGATTCAACAACCTTTTTCTTTCCAGGCAATAAGACAGACAAATCATCAACTCGCATCACTCCATATACATTGAAGTAGGCTTTTAGAATTTGGTTAATGATTGAAATGGAATCTTCCTTCTGTTTTCAGCTGTGACCAAGTTGACATGTCATGCTGCTGTTTGTTTAGGGATTTAGCATTACATGTGGTACCAGCCAAATTACTGATGAAGCCAACTATCATCTGGCTAAGTGGTACCCTAAATGTTGTTTTCTTTACACTTGCGGTTTTATTTGGCGCTACTTTCACCGTGTCTTTTTTTTTTATGTTCATGTTGATTGTATATCGGGTAAAAGATCAACCATATTACACACTTGTCCTTTTTTTAAGCCTTTGCCCATAAACTACTGTAAATATCAATGCATGGAATATGTAGACCTAAAATCACTAATAAATGTTTGCGTTTGCACTGGCAGCTGAAATGCTTCACACAGTCTCTCCCCCCCTCTTACGCTGTATTTGAATAATTTGCTGCTTGACGATATTTGCAGTACACTAATCTGTAATCTGTATTTTTCCTCTTGTATGCCCTTTGAACTTAATTTTTGTCTATATCCTACTGTGAGAAATGAAGAAACTCATTTTAACATTGTTTATTTATTAAAATGTGTGGCCATGATATCTAATCTTCTGTGTTCCTTCCTTAACTGAATGTGTATCTACAACAAGACGAGCAGCTTTTCACATTGTAACGGAAGTCATTCCACGGATCACTAATTAAGGCACAATATATTTTCCTGCTACAACTCTGACGTCTAGCTTCATGTGTATAATAATGATATTAGATTATAGATAAACTAAATATGTAATGTTCAGCAGAGGATTAGAGAGCAAAAATGAACCATGAAAAAACTCCTGAGCATGTTAATTCTACACAGTGAATGTTCAGGCGTCTGTGAGCGGTTCAGACAGTTGCTCGGGGCTGAAGGAGACTGGAAGCAGTTCGCCCACGGTCATTCTCAGGTACGAGCCGTCGGGCTTCGACTGGTACACGTCCCAGTCTAATCCAAACTGGGAGGGAAATGTCCAAAAATGAAACAAGGTAAGTAGTCAAGATCTCTTACAGAGCATCACTTGTCCTCATACGGGAAAGTTAATATGATTATTACATCATCCCTGATTGTAAACTACTTATCCTTGCAAAATGACCCCAAACCAGAGATTTTACCTCTCTCATGACCTGCCTGCAGCCGCCACACGGGGTGATGAACTGGTCACTCAGGTCACTGCAAGCAGCACACAGGGGGAAAAAATAGTTAGGCTAATGGGGTTATTCAACACAAACACATTGCAGTCTTTAGTGTATTTGGGTGATTGCTGTGCAGGGCCGGCCCAAGGCAAAAGCGAACTGACCTGGCTAGGGGGCCCCAAGCAGCCGCTTAGTTCGCTTATGCTGCAAACAGCACTAGTTTTGTATTATAACCTCACTGTATTCCTTTATAATTTTTGCTATAACAGTACAGCGTGACATTTGTGCCAATAATCTTCTAGCACAGGTGACTGTGCGTGGTGGGAGAGGGGCCCCAAATAAAATTCTGCTTAGGGCCCCCAAGAGGCTCGGGCCGGCACTGTTGCTGTGTCATAGTGAAAAACTAAAGCCGCTTTCTTCCCACATGTATAATTTCCACCTGATCGTCACCAGCTTTATCCAATGATCTTTTTCTCATGGTTCTACATGTCTATTGCTGCTCGACAGAGACGTTACCTGTATAAATGCCAACATTACCTTGAAATCGCGATTGCCTTGAAGCTTCTGTGGCCTTCCGACACGGCTTTTGAGATAGCATTCCTTTCAGCACACACACCCAGGTTGTAGCATGCATTCTCCACATTGCAACCTGCCACAAGTACAGTCATTACTTATCTGTAAGTGCATCTGCTTCAGAAACAAAGGAAATTTGCATATAACAAGGCCTTTTCGCAGGTGACTGTGTTTAACTAGTCTCACAGTTACTCAACAGGTTATTGACTTTCCCCACTGAGGTACACTTGACTTTGAACAGCCAAGCAACATGAACAGCGAGGTTGCTCCTGTGCCTCACGGCGGACAATGATTTGACGTCCCTGTCAATGTGCAGATTGCTGTTGACACAAGTGACCCGTTGACAAAAGATCACGGAAGTCAGTGGAAATTTGTTTATGCAGAGAATTGTGAATTTCAATCACTTGGAATGATAAAAACTGATCCTTACGAGGATTTTATGGTGGATCTACCGTAGGGAAACGGGTTCAAATGTTATCGTTCCTCGATAAGTCCTGTCTTTTCCACCGCCTGCTATCAGGCAATCATTAACATCAAACTGAAAGTGATCAAGCGAATGATCCATTTCCTTTACTTTCTTTTGATGAAATTTTGTTACTGTCAAATCCCTCAGCAAAAAGGAACAAGAGAAGAATCAAACAGAAGTTGGATAATTCCATGACTTAACCTCCTTACAATATGATTTCAAATATTCTAACTTTCTCATATTATTTTTAAAGTCTACATAGTGGCAAATAACGTGATTTATTCGTTTTAGGCAAGCGCTTCTTGTGTGTCTTACCTGTGATCACACAGTTGTCCCGCGTCAGGAGAGCGGCCCCCACTCTGAATTTGCTGTAACGACAGTAGGCTTGCTGCTTGGCCTCCTGAGATCGCCGGATCAACATCTCGACCTTTTCCTCAGACAAGTGTCCGTCCTTAACGTGCATCACGCTGCCGTCTAACTTGACTTGGTCCATGACTGCCCTCGATGCTCGGGTGGCTGTTTTGGAGTCGGCGAGCAGTCATTGTGGCTCAGCTTTAAATAGGAACGGGGCGGGGGAGAGGGGGGCAGAGGGAGCAGTCGCAGCCAGTCACTGGCCGGGATGTCAAAATGTTGTTGTGATGTAATGGGAGGTGGCTTTGTTGATGTTGGGCCTGTATGTGAAGTCCACGGCAGGATGATGTGACACCTGTATGACTAAACAGAGATTTCTTTTTCTCTCCTCATTACTTTTGTTTCATATCTTGTTTGACCCAGTAACAGCACAGACAGTTTTAGAAAATGGTTATCTTTATTGTTGAGTCCTGCTTTTATTTCAGTGGCGACATGGAGGCTGATCACTGAAACGTATTAATGTTTTCTGGAAAGCACCACAAACTAATAAAATAAGTAAAATGCAAAGTTACTTTAGCTTGGCCTTTAGCTTCACTGTTCATATTGACTGGGTTCATACTCATAGGGTGTGTGCTGGAGATGATTTTGTGTTAGATTTGTTTGTTTTTTACTAAATGTACCGCATACAAGACAACAGAAATATCCAGCAAGGCCTTTGGTTCCTTTAGGATTGACTTGAATCTTCATCACAGTGAAGTCCCAGGTGAGCCTGTTTATTAAGAGTCTTTTCAGCTGTTCTGGGTGACCCAGTTGATCCATTCGAGGTAATTTCTGACATTGGTGTACACGCCCGGGTAGTATGGATTGGCACAGCCGATGCCCCATGACACAATGCCTATGAATTTGCCGTTGCATATAAGAGGTCCTCCCGAGTCACCCTGAGGATGGAAGAGGAAACAGTGAAACCGTTTTATTCAGGTGGTTTGGTGTTAACTTGTGGACATAGCATAGCATTTAGCAACCAAAGAGACAGATTATTTTTCAAAGTACGAGCAAATGTTGTAAATTTGCTAAACTAAACTAAACTTTTTAAAATTTCTAGGGTTAAAAAAGTAATTACTGCGCGAGAAAAATAAGTTACACAGATTAATTGTTTGTTGCTGTCACACAGTTTGAGAGTAATACGCTCTTCAGTCAGGTTGAAGTCTTAAAAATAATAACACTGTTTCTCATTATAACAGTACATGATGACATCTTCGTGCCTCACCTGACAGGAGTCCCTCCCTCCAGAGACGGACCCAGCACAGATCATGTTGTCCGTGACCCTGAAGTAGTAGTAGTACCGACAGTTGTTGAAGATGTCTACGTTGACGGACTTGAGCACGGGGGACAGCTCGTGGCTGTAGACCCAAGTCACGCCCCAGCCGCTGACTGTGCACCGGGCAAAGTCAGCCAAGGGCGGCGAGTCCGGGTCTGGCAGCGAGGCCGGCTGGACAGTGGCGTTGATGTCGGCTGGGCGGTCCAACTGACCCACAGAGAACATAAATGCTTCAGGTAGTCAACGCAGACAGCTGATTTTGAATGTACTTTTTCTATTTTAATCTAAATGATCTACTCTGCTGTCAGGGCTATTCACTGATGACTCGTAGAAATTGCATACAAACCACGTATAGAGCCGAATACAGTAAATAAAAAAGAAACGACTGAGATGGATAAATAAATACATTAATATGAAGCATATTATTGAAAACATTTAACAATACGTAGTAAAGGATTGTTTGAAGAGTATTTCAAAGGCATAAAGTACTACAGTTCACTGGGAATTCGGTTTCATTAACAATGAAAATTAAATGAAAGTGGAGTCTCTAAAAACCCTTTTCATTGAGTCAGGCTCAGTTCAATACTGAGACAACAGATATAATGAAAAACAGGTAAAGGGAAGCTCCAGCAAGTACGAGTCATTGTGTCAAAAAAATAGTATCTGTGTTCACCACAATGGGACAAATCTATGTGAAGGGGCACTTGAGCAGCAGCACAAATAAGAAACAGGACATGCATCATTTAGAAAATGCTTGGATGCTTTTTTACATATTCATCATAGTATTGATCCAGCGTTGTGTTGCAGCTCATTGACACATCATTTTTCATCTCCAGCCCCAGCACGGGATCTGAATTAAGACCCTGCGTCACGCCCCTTACCTTAAGCAGCATGATATCATTGTCAAATGTCCAGGATCTGTACTGGTTGTGCCTGATGACCAGGGCCACGTTGAACCGCTGCTCGGTACCCTCCTTCTTGCTGATGTCATGATCACCCAAGACCACTTGGATCAGGTGACTCCTAGAAGAGCACAGCAGAAGGTAAAGAACATCATCTAAAGATCACAGCGTCAGACAGTTCCTTCCCATACAGGTTCCATGGTCATTTAGTAAAACCTGTGGCAGACGTAGCGCTGCAGTAGCTTACGGTCGCCAGCAGTGGGCAGCAGTCGCCACCCACTGCTCGTGGATGAGGGTGCCTCCACAGAAGTGGTAGTTCAAGAACAGGATGGAGGCCTGATACTTGATGGAGAAGGGTTGTACCTCTTCGCCCCCGATGATTCTCGTCCCGTGCACACCTGAGAGCCGAGGGGGGGGATGTAACACACGTGACAGAGAGGTTCTATTCCATAAGCATTTCACATGGAGTCAGCTCTGTTTGACTGAAGGTTCAGAAGTCCCAGTTACCTTACTGTAACTGTATTTTCAGTTGACCCACCTGTCGGGTTTACCACAAGCAGGAGGAGCAGTGACAGGTGACAGAATGGAGTCAGGTTCATCTTAGTGGCTACCAAAAAGAAATTAAAAGAAAGAATAGCGATGTGCACTTGTAAAGAGAAGGAAGTTCATGCAATCGTCATCCTACTGCAATATTTATTTATGTTCTCATTTTAAAAGAGTGAAATGATCCCTTTGCTCGGAGACGCCGTATTGTTAATCCCCAATGATCAAAAGCTCATTACGAAAATAAATGTTTTTCCTCATGCACTTATAAGGTTTTCCTTCCGTAGGTTCTCGTCAGGTAAAATCAAGAGGTTTGAATTTTATAATTGTGGTACATTGTCCAAAATGAACTACGCAGGGGAACAATTGCCTTGCTTCTTCATTCATTAGTGAAATAAGCAGAAACATATTTTTTCCAACCAGTTTCAAGTTTAAACATATTCATTGAAAGGGATTAAACTGGTGTAGCTAATGAATACAGTAGACATTCCAACTCAATTCAATTTGTACAAAACCGTCCTACCTTGTCAGGAGTCAAGTAAGAAAAATGTCCAACCATCCATGCAGCGGCGTGCACAATCTCGCACCCTCCTCTACAGCAAGGCTTGAAAAAAAACTCTCGGGCCTCTTTTATAACGTATCCAAGTGCCTCACTCATTGTTCCCAGCCATTATCCGCCGTATATCTAATCACAAACATACAGCTACTAGAGTGACCGAGTACGTGATTTTTCCCCACCTTCTCCTTCATTACATCTTTCTTTCAAAGGCATTGTTCTCATTGATTCAGCCTATTGTTCACTAGTGGAGTGGACACAAACTGAAGCTTGAAACCCGACCAGCCAAGCGAAATGACACACTAGACATTTGTATTCAATGATGTCTGCATATAATATTTCGGTACCCTCCCCTCCCCCTCTATACTCTCAACAATCAAACCCATGTGATTGGACTGAGTTACAGTGACTGAACATGTCTTCAGTGGCTCTTATTCCCCCTTAAGAGTCTGATCAGACAGGGATTCATTGCAACTCTTCTCTTCAGTCAATCTGCTCTCCGATTTTTCCATCTCCCCATGTGTCACTCTCAGTTAGTCTGCCATCGGTATTGTTTTGTTAATTTCCACCCGCGGGGGCATTTGGTGAAGGTGTAAGGTGGTATTGTCCCCCGTTCTCCCTCAAGTGCAAAGCTGAGATGACAAACAGGATACTTTACTGTGTATGAGTGCGTCTGTAAAAGAGAGAGGGGCAGATGCCTTTTATTAAACTGCCCGTGAAGACGTATGAGTAGGGAGTTTAAAAGGAGCCTGCGTCGCTGAAATGTAATCAATACACGCACACACGTTTGCCACATCCAGACTTTGTGTTGTGGTTTAATCAACAAAGCCGTGCTACATTTAAGTTACAAGTAAAAACAACAACCGGACGCGGCGAAATCTTGAGTTCGTGAAAGTTTCAGCTCAACTGGCCAGGTGGCTAATCTAGTAACTAGTAAATGCCTGACATGGTACTATAAAAATCAATATTATAAAGCAATATATTTAGGATGAACAATATTCATCTACAATGGCTGAGTTCATGCAGTGATTAAAACAGATCCAGAACATGTTATGTAATGTTGTGATGCATTCATTTTAAGTCCACAAAAAATAAAGAAATATTAATACTAAACCAACAACAGTGAGAGAACCGTGAGAAGCGGCACTGCTGTGTTCTTAGCCCTGGGCAGGCAGACGATCCTTTGGAGGCCGAAATAAAGACGCTCCATTTCTCATGCTTTCACATCTGAAAACAACAAAGCTGCTAAATGATCCTCTACTTTGTTACCACAGCAACCTATGCAGGAATTGTGACGTCCGGACACAGAAATACTGCATAGATCTGATCACCTGCAAAGAACGTGCGCGTAAAGTCACGAAGGCGAGTAGAGTACTGACTAAAATACAAATAGGCTGCAGTTACCGGATGTGTGAAATCACCAAAACTTCTCGGCAGAGGATGATGTCATCATGCACGACCTCACTGGTTCAAGGAAGAGGGTGAAAAATAGGTTTGCGAAGCCTTTAAGTGCACTGAAAAAATGGAACATGAGGGAAAACGGGAGAATTTCACCACTTAACTGACACATTACATTCTTTAAATTCTTTAAATATCACTATAACTATTAGGCCCACATTGGTATTTGGTACTTTGGAAAAAAAATATCAGAGTAATCAGATCAGTGGTTGAAAAGTGGGAATTACCCTTTTCAGCCATAAGTGCCCTTTTTCATAATCTTTGGTGTATCATTATCTCCATTAGTACCTGTTGCATCGTCGATATGACCCGTATGGTTTGATCTATCCATCCACGGAACCACTGCAGGCAATGCCAGTGACTGAGTCTCCCTGCAAGAACGAGACAACGCCCTCCATCAGATATCATGTCAAATGATCTAATGAAGAAACAAAACATCTGAGCAGCTCATAAATTACTGTAAATCCATTTGAAGGCCCTCAATAGTGGCAAAATAAATTATGCTGTGAGTCTCAGCAGTTTCAAGGAGCATTTACTACCCGCTAGTCTCAGATGTCACTTTGTTATTGTAAATCAAGCAAGACAATTAATCAATACCATCAATTTGAACTTAAATCTCAAAACGTGAACCCTACTATGTTTCAGGAATATCACATTTCACAAATGTGCTTTCGACATGTGAATATTTGTCACAAGTGAACTGTTGAAAACCATATTATCTTTCATGTGCATGTGAAATGATCTACACACTGTCACACTGTCACACTCAAACAGCGATGGTGTGAAATCCATCTGGATATGGCATTTGCCTGCATGCAAGTTTGTCACGTGTGAAAGATGCTCCACAAGTGTGATGAGTTTCTTTTAGACTTTAAGAAAAAAGACCCACAGAGACGGATGGTTGGATTAATCTAAATCAAAAACTGACACATATATATGTGATTTTAGTTGAATTGGGTAGTATATGAGGAGTGTGCCACGGTCAGTTGAGTGTTGTTTGACTTCCCAGCGGCCAGAATTCAGGTTTTAAATGCGCCAAGCAGCATTGTTAAGCGACCCTTTAGGCAGAATGGATCTTTGCTTTGAGGCATCTGTTGAGACCATCTATACTCCATCCAAGCAAAGAAGAATATCGCTGCCTGTGCATGTGTTTCCAATACAATTTCATCTTTACTTCAAAGCAAAGTTCAAGCAAAACCGTCAGGTGGCATTTTAGATTCATGAGGGGATTTCAAAACAATATATATCGAGGAGGCGGACAAACAGCCTGATTGTAGCTTGATGAGCTTTCCTTTAACCCAGATAGAAAGGTTTCATACAACTTACAGTTGACAGCCATGCTCGTGAAGACTATTAACATTTTACAACGAGCACTAATGGATGCGTCAATGCAGCAAAATTCATTTTTTTTTCTGATTATAGCACAAAATGAACAGCCAGGTGATCACCCAAGTCACCCGAATGACACATTGACATCTGTCATTCGAGGAAAACAAGTGTCTGTTCCAAATGTCCTTCTTACCAGATGTTACAGTTCGCTGCTGTCAGCACGCAGTACCTGTGAACCAGCGATCTACCGCAGAAGTGTTGGCCCCTGTTGCTTTGCACTGACACAATATATGTGATGGCATTTGGTGCAGAGGTGTGGCCGCCTACTAAACGGCCCTGCATGTACCCATAACCTGTATAAGACAATCATATTTACAGGACAAGGAGTGAAATGGATTTAGAGAAACATGGCTGGAGTACGTCCTTTAAAAAAAAGGAAAGAAACATCCTGCACGTATAGTAAAAACAGGTATGGATGTCGGTCGTACTTAAAAAGTCAATTTTAGGAATAATCGAGAGCCGCGTGAGAGCAGAAGAGAAGCATAAAGCCAGAACCCCCACAAACTCCCCCTTTCAAGACCCTTCACTGAGCCTCACAATTAGTGTTTTTCTGTCACCTCGGAGGCCGCTGTGTGATCCAATATAACCGGGCCTTCTGGTGTCACCACCTCGCTCTGAACACTGACACACTGGTGGAGGCTCTGAATTCCTTCCTTATGCAACAGATAGAAATATAGTCTTCGAAACTGTGACCGTAAGTGGAAACCTCAATGTGTTTCTGATTGGATGGAGTGGATAGAGCCAGGTAGTGCTAAGCTGTTTCCCCTTCTTTTCCTCTCTTTATGTTGAGCAAAGCTCATTGGCTGCTGGCTTCAGCTTCACATTTACCGCACACACAATGACACATCATCCAACTCTCTGCAAAAGATGACAACGCGCAAACTTTATATTCCTATTATTAGTATTCCTTCAAATAATGGGTTAAAACATTTAAACAGGCCACCTCCTACACGTATTGAATCAAAAGTCCATCGCCTTCTCAGAGAATAAAACATTTTAAATAAATCCTCACATATTTGGTTTGCAAAAACTGAACATGACATCCAGAAGCACTTCTTTCTGGGAAACAGTACTCACATCACCTTTATCCTTGAGTTTCTACTGAAAAAGAGGTGTTAATCTCATCCTCCATCGTGACGTGCAGAACCAGGGAGCATCACAGCAGCATTGATTAGCTTGGTTTCGTAGCTGAGGGGACTCAAGACGACCCTGAGGTTGTTTCTACTTAAACTGGACGCACGCGCGTTTCTCTGTATGAGTATGAATCATCATGTCTGCAATGATAATAACACCTTATCGTCTGCCTGATCATCATCACTAGCGTCCTCACCATCATCATTAGCAGCAGCCTTCTGGCAAGTCAGCATTGTTCACATCATGGGGGGAAATCTCACCTGACCTCCTCTTGTCCCACATTTAGAGCGAGCTGAATAATTGATGCTCCACACGGGAGTGAGGGCTTTGTGTGGCCTTCAGGTGTTTCCTGGACCAACACCTGACAACTTCACCGTCCATCATCTTCAAATGTCAGGATGCTAATGTTTTTGAAATATTATATTTTGCCCGCATTTAGTCAACACAATAGATCCAGAAGCAAAAGCAAGTAGCGGCAATCTACCGTCCGATAATCCACATTACCGTTCCAGTCTGTGTATCAGAAACAAGCCTGACGCAAACGTTAAAAGATTTATTCTGTGCTCATTTTGGTGAAGCGGACTAAAACTGATAAACTGATAAACCTCGACTGGAGGCTGTTATCTATCACGTGGTGAGTAGCGGGACTAAAGGAGCATTCCAACATTTTTTAATACTTAATCAATAAATATATTTATTACAAGCCAAATTAAACTCTCACATATTCCTTTTTTGCTCTTTTTTGGGGGGATTTAGAGTAACGTCTCCTAGGCTAACCGGATAATATATATTTACAATATATTTATCAGCCAAATGCCTTTCATAAAGAGGCACCGTATCTGTATCCTTTACAGGGTGTGTGTCTATTTATTCTAATTATGTCTTCCATGTCACATCTCATTTTCTATCCTTTCTTTCCTCCTTTTTGTCATTGTTCTCTTCCTTGTTAATTGACACCAATACTCACCGAGACTGTTTTTGTGCTAAAACCGCTCATATGTAGACAAAACTTCAGAGCATATTGTTTCGCTAAAAATATATAAAAAATAAATGTCTTTGTTCAATATGGGCCGGTTTGTTTATAATACGGCCAGAGATTGTGATGATATTAGTGAAGCTGAAAGAGTTGTTACTGAGATGTGACAGATGAGCCTTTGATGAAATCACATCCTCTGTAGGCGTCCATGACTGCACCTCTTGACAATGAATAGTTGAGGACATATCAAATGAATTATGCTGGAGGTCCAGTGATCACCTTTCATGTTTTTGTCTAGGTGTCTGGTATTCGGTATAGTTCTCTTTGAGAAACAACATTGTCTGTGACAAGACTTAATGCATGTCCTTTGCGCCGTGTCCTCTACTGTAAATGTGTTTTATAGTGTTCTATCCCAAAGACCAAATCCTGCTGTCAGCAGAGGTGCAAATCCAATGCGGATGAGAAAAGAACTCTTTGAACTTCACACCTTAAAAAAACAAACCAAAACGTTCTCAAATTGGATCTTATTGATTATGTTCATGGTTATTATAAATATGTCCATAATCATCAACTCCTCACCCATTAAAATGGTACAGTGGAAGGTCAGTTTAAGGGTGATTTATTTATTTATATGTACCATCTGTTGTAGCTATTTTCAAGAACAAGATAACTGGATAATATAAGGCGTAAAACCATGAACCTCGTAAAATCTGGACTCTGGACTTAACATCAACCAACATCCAACAATTCCATCAGGTAAAAAGGTGGCAACGGCACAGAAGCGGCGTAATAAAACTGGAAGTGCACCATGGGGCCAAAAGTCACGACCCAGCCTATAAAACACTGCCATCGTCTGGTGAGCTCCGGTGGACATCGGCTAAGGACCGCTCGAAGCCCTTCCACCAAATACGTCTACACATTTGTAAAATTGTATAACAGGTTGGAAGATTTGAAGGTCTGTTACTGGTCGACTGGTGGCGCGTAAACGACGTCTTTTCCCCGCCGAAAACCCCCCGAATTAGTTCACGTTTGGGTGCAAGTCGCCGTTTGTTTTGTGCATGTAGATATCCCGCACAGTTGGAACACCACGACTCCTCCAACTGGAAGCTTCTCTCGGCTGCAGCAGAAAACCCCCTCACAGCTCCCTCGCCAGGTCTCCCCGGGATCCGTGTTTTGCAACGCTCTTCAATTTGCATTTCTCCCGTCGGATTCTCCGCGCGTCGGGTTCAGCCGCTCGAAACCAGCGGGCGCTCCGCGGCTCCATTGTCCGTGCGCGTCCATTTCCGAAGCCACGCGCGCAGAAAAGAAAAAATGTGGAAATTTTGAATAATGTTAGCGGAGATCCATGCGGGAGAACATTGAGCACCTTTCGATTTATTCGATTTATTTCTGTTGCGTACCTCCGGAGACGGACACGTGTCTTCGGGGTAAACAGAACGCGCTAGGTCGTGTCAGTAGGTGAGCTTTGTTTTTTTTTTCTTCCTCGCTTTTGTTTGTCACAGGCTATATACATTTCAGTTTGTGCGCCGTGGTGATAAAGACGCATTTGGAGATGTCGGAAGTGCTGCCTTTCAACGAAGAAAAAATGAGTCACTATGGAAATGAGGGCGACGAGGGACACCTTTCCTTCACCTGTCGTCTTCAAGACACCAACAACTTCTTCAATGGATCACAGAACAAACGTCCGCCGAAACTCGGACAAATAGGCAGGAGCAAACGGGGTAATTATATAAGGCGTGTTCGTGTGTGAGCTGATGTGTTGAATGCGCACTGGACCATCATTAAGGATGTTCCCTGTGAGGACAGAGAGGCAACACCTTTGCATGGAAGTGGTCTCGAACAGAGCGTATTATATCAGAGGCATCGCCTTTTGTCTGCATGCGTGTGTGATGTATGGGTTATTAAATATTTCATTCGCATTGCAACACGAGTTGGATGCGCAGTGCGCGCTGTTAAATGCCTCGTGAATGCTGGCCAACACAGTTGCTCAATGTCCCCTCCCCAAATAATCGGAATGATTGAGATTTGTTTGGTTTTATGAATACGACACGTGTGTTTGCATGACCGATGGATGCTCTTTGTGTGTGTCCCTGCATTCTTGATGAGACACCACGAGATGCTCTCTCGAAATCGAGGCTCCTTTGTGGTTAGTACTCTCATGGACAGGCAGACACGGTTGCATGAACAGGAGCACACAGACACTACACGGGCCAAGATGGAACGCAGGCAGACGTGCAATTCCAAGTGCAGGTGCTTGACGAACCGCAGAGCGAGAAGACCTGCAGACATGTAGACATGACACGCACGTCGACGGTTACCTTTTTATGCATGGGCTACTCTTAACTCTCCTGCATGCACACACACTGCTGCTGCTCATGCAGCGTAGGGCTGATGGTTTTATGCTTTAATGTCCCCTTGTCCGCCACAGCAAGGTGAGCCCCCTCCCTCATTAACTCTCTCCCATGTCGTCCACAGTTATTGAGGATGAGAATGGCGACAACGAAGCACAGAAAGATGGAACAGAGAAGACCCCGGCAGAGGCTTAGAGCGCTTGGCTCAACAACCCCCCTCTCCCCCCCGCCCCCTCCAAAAGACACTCTTGAAATTTTGTATGCCGATGTTGAGCAGTTTCAATCCAAAGACACTGTATATAAGCACTTTCTGTCATGTGGCAGCAAGCAGCACTTCCACGCCCTGCTCTCCCAGTCGGGCATGGCCATCCAGGTGAGGAGCACTGGCAAGGGTGGGAGATGGCATCGAAGGAGACCCCCGGGTGGACCCCCTCTCCCTCTGACACACACACACACACACACACACACGAACAAACACCCTCGGTTGCAGGGTTTCGCCATAAATCCAACAGCGGTAGAAGACTACAGAGGGTGGGGGTGAGGAGGGGTTGAGGTGGAAGAAGGATGCCACGCTGTCAAAATGCAGAAATCAGGGACAGGATACAGAAATAGATATAAAATAAAACTAAAGCACACACTTCTCCTATCTATCTTATCAATCAAACCTATGATATCATCATTTCTGCTCTTCATTTTGATCCGGGGCAACTTGTAAATATGGAAAGGGTAGCCCATATTTTCTTGCACAAAGTGGAAAACTGGTTTGTTCTGTGTTGCCGATTATATTTATTGATCCTTTGGAATATGTCTTTTGCAGAGACTTAAGCCCAGAGGGGGTGTTGTTTTCTATGTCGGTAAAACTTGAAATGAATGGGAGTGATATTTTTTTCTTCTTCTTCATTTTTTTTCTTCACTTAACAATTCTTGATGTTGCCCGAGTGTTTTTTGTTACGTATACTTTGCAGCTAATGAGTCATTTCTATACAGTGAACCTCCCACCTGTTTGTAAGCTTCCCAGGTTTTCACCTGGATTGGTTAATTATGTAACTTGACTGTACACACCCCATTGATAAACTATTTATATTGCATTGTGCATTATTGTGCCAAATCTCATGAGGAGTAATACTGTACGAGAAAACTTCCATTTTTTTGTGCTTTATACATCAACTCGTACAATTCAGTTGTTTGGTTGGGTTGCCATTTTTAGGGCCCTTAAAACACTGAGATACCAACTCATGCATGGCAAATATAAAATCATGCATGCACGGCAGAAACTCTGAAACTCTTGTGTATTCTTGAAGCACCTCGTATACAGCTTTGAATGACAAACCTCGAGAAACGGTCTCAATTCTGCGTAGTACTGTCCCATTCTCACTGATTTGTACAGTGGCCTAATATCTTGTAATAAAGATTATGATAAAGTACTATTTACTGTTTAGTGTTGATTGTGGTTAAAGGAATTATGTACTTGATGTTGCTTTTTGTTTTTTAAACTGTTTCAAAACTGTAGCAAAACCACACATCTAGTTTTGTATGAGAGATGAAGACACTGACACTCGCTTGGCTGATGTTTGGACATGTGACTTGTACAGGTTCCCCTGTTATTTGATTGCCTATCTGGCTGCCAAGGAAGGTCAAGTCAGCGTTTTCCACTGTGAGAAAGTAGCATCCCGTTCTTTGGAAAGGTCAGATATGTGAGGATACAGAAAATGGGGAAAAAAGTAATTCCATCAAGAATTTCAGAACCACACTCCTCATTTTGTTTTAAGTGTTGAGATCCTCCGCTTCGAACAACTGCGCAACCGATTGCGATATCAGAAAATACAGTATTGCAAATTATTCTGTGGGGGAAAAAATGTACTTCACTGCTTCCCAATGCAATAAATGGTTGTTTGCATCCAAAATCTCAGCTCCTCTCTTTAATCAAGTCTTCTTTTTAACTCCATTGCCAGGGGCTGTAAATGGTTCAGGCGCACTCAGGCGTGAGGAACGTTGATGGGACGTGACATTTCCAACCCTGCTGTGGTGACTAAATGATTCATGTTGTGTGACGAGTCTCTGTCAATGTACGGCATCTTAAACCCGGACCGCCGGGATGTGAGCTGGGAACACATACATGCAGCAAATACACACACACACACACGCACACACACACGCACACACTAAGGCACATGCGTCTGTTTCAGCTCCAACTGCAGGGCGAGACTAAAATATAGTCTCTCTCTCCCTTCCCGGTCTTGACAGACATGAAAGGGGCTGCCTGAGCTGGGTACCATGGTAACAGATGCACCTTCCACTCCATGGTGATGCTGTGGGTTCTCGGCGCAGTAGTCTTCCCTGAGCATCGGCATGATAAGATTCGCTGTATTTAATGGAATGTTCTCCATTATCTTATCTCTGCCCTCTTCTCTCAAGACCTCCTTTCACTCAGTGGTTTGACCGTATTATCCAGCCCAAATAGTCCCCTCTTCCAGGACGGCAGTCAAGCATGACGATGGCGCCTACTGCGGTAATGTCCTTTACCCCTTACACAGAATGAGAGGATTTTACATTTAAGGAGCAATGGTCTATCATTTTACTAAGCGCTGGATCCTTTTGTGTTAAATGTTGCATGGAAGGCATGATGTGATCGGATTGAGCTCAGCTCAGATCAGTCTGTAAACAAAGGGTCAAATAATACTCACTCAGAGTAAACCCCCCAGGACTTAATCAGTGACATAGCGAGGAATATCTCAACTGTGTTATCCTAGACAATCACCACTCACTGCTAAATGTGTATTTTCTGAACAACATCCGATTTCAAAGGGATCTCTAAGTCAAATCCAAAACAAATTCTATTCTATAAAAATCCTGTCACACAGTCGGAATGATTTGATTTGAAACATATAAATTGGTTGAAATGATTTGACAAACCTCGTTATACAGCAGGACTTTAGAAAAAATACATTTTAATGCAACGCCTGGACTGGAGCCTCCCATTCTTCCAATTGTAGTTATTATTGGAAAAACAATAATACTGTATTTTATGTAATTATGTGTATAAAATAGTAAGATCTCAGATACTTTTTATCAAAATCTTGTAGTTAAAGCATAAATTACTTCGGTATATGTTTAGAATGAAAAGGCTCAGAATGAAAGCAGCAAACCTCTTTTATCAATGTATTTCTATGAAAGACTAAGAAAAGGATAAAGAAAAGAAAGAACAAAACGAGCTGTCTTTTTATGTAATTTCTTGATTAACGGCCAGTTGGAGCATTATTATTTTTTTAACTTTGTATACTGGAAATGGAACTGAGGCCCAATTGAAGGTTATACATTATGGTGTGCGTTGTGACATTGTGTTTCAAATTACATCTAAAAGACTCGATTTAAAATCTGGTTGGATTTCTGCAATCACAACAGAGGAGGACTTAAAACCATGATGTTTAATCTGAATCTCATCAAAAAGCACCGTGGTGTCCAGCAAATCACTTTCGCCTGGGGCACAATCTGCTAGCTACTTTATGATCTTCATTAAAATTCCTCTTGCTCTTTTGTTCCTCCCAAATATTTAAACATGATAGAGATATGAGCGCCAAAGTATCGAGTCGGCTTCACAAAGCTCTACCGCAGTCTGATCTCTGCCACATCTCACTATTGACAGCCTCCCGGTGCGGCGAATCAAAAGGAAGAAAGAGACATATTTTTAAGTGTAGTTAATACAGCACATACCAGTTGAGATACACAACAAATATTCATAAGTAACAACAATCCTCTTAAATGCAGGTTATGTTAGACAGTAGCTGCACACTGACAAAATGCTAAATCACAATGCGGTTATCGCAGCGATGCAGCAGATATTGAAAACCTCAGGCTGGACTGATAGTTTGAGGTCAGACTCTGGCTGGGTGACCATCGGTGTTATGACACTTAAATTAAACTGGAGGAGAGGAGATCCTCCATTATTGTGATTTATGTAACGGGAAGCGCTCTGTTACCCGTAGTCATTCACTATTTGCACCACGTTTTGGCAAATGGGCTTTGGTAGTGAGCAGGGAGGAGAGGCTAATCACCGGAGCTGTGAAAGGAGGGCGGCTGTGAGTTATAAGCTGCGACAGGTGTGGAAGAAAAGACGGACAGAAAGACAACATTGAAGGAGACAAATGGAAAAGAGAAAGAGACCGGTGAAAGCATCCATAGGTCACCGACACGAGGGGGGAAACCACTCCCTGCAAGCCTCCTGTTAGCTGCACACACACAGGCACACACACACACACACTGAACGCACTGTGTTGTCATTGAGGAAACCCAGTGCTTTCTCTCTGCACCTGACTCCTCTGAATCTGACCTTTGTGCCGCAGCATGATGAAACTCACACTGGGAATACCACCCCCTCTTCCTCGGAGCAGATAAATGACCTTTTTTATTTGTATTTGATGCGCAGATAGAATGTTTACCGCATGCAAATGACTGGGGCGACATTTGCATTTCATTCCACTGCATGTGCATTTCTCGTCCGTGTGTACATGTGCAAATGTTGGTGTATCTCTGCAGATTTAGCGTGTGTGCATAGACGTGCGCACATACCACTGTGTACATTCCTGTGTGTGAGCAGTGGGCACAGCGCAATTGTCAGTGGGACCAGGTATTCTCTCGGTCGTTTGGAATCTGCTGTGAATTCAGATCCGACGGCTGATTACAGGGAAAAGAGAAATGCAGTCTTGGTTGCAGTCCTGGTGGGAAAAATGAATGAAAATCCCACTTAACATCACACCAGTATATTTCATTTGTTCGAACGTGTTTGGTTTTCCCTTGTTTGTTTGGCCACAGCAGGTTAAACCCCCCCAACAAAAAAACCTGCCTATGATATAAAGGCAAAAACCCGCAGCTAAATCGTTATTGCAAATGACGTCAATCTTTCAAGCCACTTCCATTTGAAAGATCAGTCCAGCTTTTACTTATCTCCAAAACCTGAACAGACACAAATTACTGGCTCCATGCACATTTTCCTCATGTATTGTTCTTGTCTGAAAAAGGTCAAGAGTCCAGATTTAACAGATGGGACTCTCAGGACAGAGTCACAGAAATGGACGAACAGCCAAAGAGACGGGGACCGCTTTAATATTCACTCTCTTTCGCTCGCTTTTTTCAAGGAAACTGAAGAGAGCTGGAAGAGGCAGGAAAAGGGCGAGAGTAGGCAGGGCAGCATGCAAGCAGATCGGAAAGGGAGTGGGAGAGCGGCACGAGAGGGAGATGAGGAGATAAGAAGGATGGAGAGCCAGGAGAGAAGGAGGAAAAGAGAGGGATAAACAAAAGTGAGAGTAGAGGGAGAGAGAGAGAGAGAGAAAGAAAGACAGAGGCTCAATGTGATGAAATGAATGTCAGGGAGAAACAGTTCAGACCCACCAGATGGTTACTATAGCAACCATATCCCCAGTTTCTCTCTCTGGCTCTCTCTCATCCTCTCTCTTTTTCTCTGCCTAGTTGCGTTCTTGCTGCTTTAAGTCTGTGGAGGGAAACCAACAGCTGAGAGAGACAGCTTTTTACATTTTGGTGCAGTGGCATCGTAAAGCCATTAGAAACTTTACATAAATGTGTGCGCACTTTTGTAGACTTGCTATGATGGTTATTTCTTGGCTCCTGGTTTTTGATTTCCGTCACAAACACAATCCGAAGCAGTACTTTCCTCCCGAGACATAATTCCCTGCAAAACTCATGTGTGTTTAAAGGTTAGGAATGATCATTACAGCACAGTGCACCAGTGCTTGGTCATGAACAGTTCAAGGAAAAGGCACGAGCAAGAGTCTCTATTGACACGCGCAAATACAATGTCCGAGCCATGACCCTGCCCTATTCAGAGATACACAGGCATTTAGTGTGTGTACAAATGTGTGGGGTTTGGATTGCTAAGTGTGCATCGCTATAAACACTACAGTCAGATTGAAATGCTGCTTCTCCTTCGAGATCCTTTTGCCCTCTGCAACATGCAAAAATAACCCCAAAACATTAGATACACAAATACGAGCGCGTGCGAGCCCACAAATACAAATCTTGCGCCATGCATGCGTGCATGCATGCATGCACGCCTTGCACACACATTAACACACACAAGCCATGAAATATCGAAACTGGGATGCACAACAAAGGGAAAAGCTTGCGGGCCCCGAGCTAATCTCATGCATGCAGATCATTTTCAAAACGGAACAAAATGGTGGGCCATCTCTTAGTGGCTGAGTGGGTCTCTGCAGGGCCCCCGAGGCGGGATGGCATGCAACTGTGTACGTGTGCCTTTTGAATAAAAGATGCTGACCTAGATGGAAATTTGCCATTGGTCACTTAATTTGTGCAACATGCGTGATTGGCCCGCGCCCCATCGACACAATGTAAATGTCCAATTGACCAAGAGAGCGGAGGTGGTGGTGTGTGTGAATCTTGCAAACTTCTCTATACAAGCTTTCACAAAATATTAAATAAGGTGAAAATGCCATAACATGGGAGGTAGAATTGAGAATGTATGGAATATATTGTTAATCTCACATTGGAGACCTCACTTTTTCAACCAATTGTCCTCGCTCCAAGTTTTTGTAGTAATTTTTTTTTTTTAAAGGCTTATCTACGGAGCTTTGCTCTGCACACGTTTTCCCAAAGACAGAATCAGGAAAATAATCATGAAACACATTCATTGCTGCTCCATCGTCAGCTAACATTACCCAGCTCACTGATGCAGATCGGATTCATGCAACGTGCCAGCACCGGACCACGTGGGATTAGACTTAGTAGATATGTCTGCAGGTCTGTAAGCATGAATGAGCCCAACTAAAAGGGTGTTTTGTATCAACATTGCACTGAGCCCTTTTACATAATTGATATGCAATTTGACTGTTTGCCATCAATAACTTATTACGGAATTGAAAATTGTTGAGCAGGGCTTAATGGTTCACGAAGCTCTCTGGCCGCGGTAGATGAATGAACACGGCCGTTGGATCGTCAATAGCTGTTGAATACCAAACATGAGCGTGAGTGAATGAAAATCCTGCTTAATCGTTTTTTCATTTTATTTGAAGGACCCAGAACTACGTAGCCCCACATGGATGCATGTAAAAACCCAACCGAGTGACTTAGGACGATAGTGGGAGATGCGTCTCCCCCAGAGAAAAGAGGGAGGCCGGATCCAGATGATTGTGGTTGTCTGGAGGGGCGTTGGGGTCTGAAACCGTGTTTGACCCTTGACAGTCAGAATTTGTGAGTCCCAACACACATATTTGTGGATACTGCCTTTCTTGAGTATTTGTGATGAATAATCCAAAAACTGATCTGATAACTAGTCAATCATTTTAAAGGACCATTGACAAATACCTTTTGTGGAAATATTGATTACATGACCTACTGAAAGGTTACATTGGACATTGGTCACCACCTTTTATGTATGATTAGAAGCAATGTTGGTGATATTCGAAAAGAGGAGCGACATTTTCTGTTAAAGCAGTCTCATGTTGAAATCACAGCAGGCTTGTGTGTAACACAAAGGCTGGAGCCGTTTCTTCCACATTGAAATTCCTTGGTGATGTCCACTCTGCACCATCAGCCGCTCTGGCTAAGCCTCAGGAATACCAACCAGCTGTCAGCCCCGGCTCTCTCTCACTGTCTCACTCTCTTTCTCTCCGTGCTCCCCCTTGTTGACAGAACACAAGTGCTGCGTCACCATTTTAATTCTGCCGTGGGCGTGCAGGTTTGTTTTATTTTTTTGTATTCTTGCCAAATATGCATTGAGCAAGCGATGTAAGAATCTTAATGTCTTCTTAATGTCTTCTAACAGAAAAATTGTGGGGAGGGCATGCCACGGGGAAATCTGCTCTTAATCCCCCTCCCTGATAGTCTTTCTGTCTCACCTATGGACCGTCCATGCGCCTCGTCTGTGTTTGCAAGATTTGTCTCCCTTTGATTGAGTTTAATTAGCTGACGAATGAGGAGCCGAGTGTGACCATGCTAAAACAAAAACAATCAAGAGGAGACAGACATTGCATTGGTATGTCCTGTTGAGGATGCTTAAAATAATTAGGGGTAGAAACATTTATGTGACTACTGGATTGATTCTTCGGTATCATTCAAACCGTCATGTAATACGAGTATCGGACCAAGGACGGGATATGGGGCTCCACCCTGGCTAAAATGTATTTGCACTTAATAACCATCTCCAGATGCTTGTGATACTGTGTTTTTTTTCGTTTGGGCTCCATTGTTTCAGTTGTTTCCAAGTCCCAAATACAATCCTTCTATATATATATATATATATATATATATATATATATATATATATATATATATATATATATATATATACGAGAATCAACAACAATGTGTCAACATTAACAACGGTTAAATGACTGTGTGTAATGTGAAAAGTGGCTCCCATGGCGACCAACCTGAACTCTGCAGTTCACATCAGCACCATGCAGCGTTCAAGCATCCTGCATGTCATTGCCGTGGTTTAAAGTCCAACAACTTGCTTCACTCTCTTATTGACCTCAACAGGTGCTTCAGTGAAAAAGCTTCAATGAGTACAGAGTGTAGAACCACCGATGCCTGTCATGAGTTTGTGAAAACAGAGCGATAGGGCGAGTAAATATCGGACAAACCACATTTAGGCATGAACATCTCTCTGATTGCCAAAAACCCAACTCTGCACAAATGCTGATTTTTCAAACGTCTGCTGTATGTGTATGGATGTGTAGAAAGGCACTAGTTTGCTAACACGTTAGCCAAAACATCTTTGTACAGCTTTATTAAATGTGTTAGTCTTAATCATCTTACTGTGAGGCTCTGCAGCCAAATGGCAAGAAAACAACCAATAAATATATTGTAGACATGCCAATCTTCACCTGCCAACCAGTGGCACCTACAGAGCCCCCACTTCATATGTGTCAGTTAACCTGTCCACGCAGCTGCCTATCAGACCCGATCTAAAGCATCTGCTATGGTGGGCCATCACATCATGTAATACTGGTCCATAACTAGATTTCATTTACACACTAATTCCCTGTCACTAGTCATTGTTGTTCTTTATTTTGGGGGGCTTTCAGAATAAAAGTGTATGATTATGACACAAGCTAACTCATTTGCCTCCAAATTGAAGGCAGACCTGGTGAACCGCTTGGTCATGCTTTCACAGGTCAAATCCGCCTTGAGGGGATTTATGAATGTTTGAAGGAACGACTGAATTAATGTTTTATAATTGTGTAATACCACTGAAAAGGTCCATCCAACATGGGACTATACGACACAAGATTACACCACATAAACAAAGACTCGTTGCTGAATATATACATTTGAAGTTCCTTTTGAAATTTAAAAAAAGGTAAAGTACAAAAAGGACCTTCTATGTTTTACACAAACAGAAGACATTATTTGCTATCATAGTGCCGCTGCATTTTCCAGATTAGATGGGAATGTTAGGCTTCTTTCAGTAATTAAGAGTCTCCCAAAAATAAAATTAAAAATAAAATAGTGTCCAGTCTGACAACGAACAACAAGCAAATGAATCTGTGAGGTAACTACTACTTACCTCGTAGGTTTAAGTATTGTGAACAATACTGAACGCTAAGAAAATAAACATGTTTACCTCCTCTACTTCCAATTCTATCAAATTAACTATAAAAATGTGTTTTTTAAATTTTGACTAGTGGTGGACCATCAAACTTAAGCTACTGTTTTAGTACTCTGTTGAAGTGTTACTGTACATAATAAATGACCGAATAAATGACATACCGCCTACATTAACTGTGACATTCTCTATACTTATGAGGATGAAGTAGTGTTTGAGGTGGTCTTAAGTGATGTATTTGTGGGACGAGTGCAGAAATTATCCACATAGAAAACAATTTTCTACTGCGACCACTTTACTTTGATATCTTCTCTGTCATATTTAGCACTTGAAATTAGTCCTTATGTGTCAATACAAAGTTCTCTCTGTCTCTTCCAAATTCTCTAGAGACCTCAAGCCTTACTTTACTCTTTCAGTTGCCATGGATACCTATGGCAAGGCAGCTAATTCGAGGCAACAACTCCGTTCCTCCAAGCCTTTGACAATTTTGCTTCCAAACTGACACTCTATGAGACCCCCTGTATCCTCTTGCCCATACTGACACAAACCCACACAAATTCATGACAATAAACTTGGACTGATGCACAGGCTGTGCGCACTTGACCGTTGGATGACAGCGGAACAACAATCAATGTAATCTCCTGCAGCACAATCCAAAGCCACTGTCATGATCTGTCTATGTATCCCAGTGGAACAGGGGGAATGTGTGAAATCAATTCTGCTTCCGTTTAACGAGCAGCCAGGCGCATCAGTCTGTCCCCAGAGGTGGCCCCGAGGGCTCCCGTATAGTCTTTAGTGAAGTCCAGCTCTGGTTAGTAGCCTAAGATACGTTAAGTTGTTTGGAAAACGCACTGTTGGGACTTAACCATGTGGGGGTAAAAAAAAGAAAGGGATACATTTAATACAAATCCTAACCTGGTTTAAACCACGCAAAGTCCCCATAAGGCATTACAATTTCACCTGTTGGTTTAAATCACAACACCAGGGTTCTCATTGGACGAGCTTCATGAGAACCCCTGTGTGTGACCAAGACATCAGCAGAACATTAGTTGCTAAAAAGAAGTAACAACATTGGTATTTTTACGTGTGTTTTTGAGTGCATGTGTATTTGTGTGATCACCATTAAACATTCTTCTGGCCGGGATGACGTACACAGTATGTTTGGAGGGTGAGTCCATGCAAACTACTTTGGCGTCTCCTACAGGCTGTTTAGGTAGGTTTTTCTTGAGCTACATCCTCCAATATACGGAATCTTCTAAAAGGAGATTTAAAAAAGGGGAAAGTATTTGGTTGAGTAATTTGTAAAAAAACGTCAACAAAGTGTCAGTCATACATACCTGGCATACTACTCAAAGTCGGATATCAACATCTCAATGACCTGGGACCTATTAGCGTGTAGACTTTGTTCTACCCGGACATCTTAGCGGTTGCACACGTTCCCTGAATTCGTTTCGGCACGCCATTGTGGGAAATAGTTACTTTCACACCACTGACTCCTCGCTGAGAGCGTACCTTCCAAGTCGAGTCATCGCGAGTGAAATAAAGAAAGAAACAACTACCCCACAATGGCAACGGAGTCCTGGGCACAGGCAGTGGACGAGCAAGAAGCCGCGGCGGAATCGGTAACGGTTGAACTTACGCAACGCGAGCTAACGTGTTGTTAGCATGGAGGGCGCTTCGGCCTGTGTCTGGCTCTGTTGTCACGGAACTTAACGGCTAAGCAAACTTTCTGTTTCCTCATTAAACGCTTTCGAACAGGCGGCCCGTGGACAAATGGGCTTCTGTCGAAGTATGTTTCAATAACGACAGTCAACTTTTAAAAAGTATGATCTACCGGGTGGCCTGTTTAGGGAAAGCTAAATGAAGCAGCCGGAGCTGAGTCGCTGCGTGCTCGCTGAGTTAAACTCACTGTTAGCTTTAGCAGTTAGTAGCAACCATATGATGCAAGGTGCGCTTGCATCTAATGTTGCTCATCATGACACAACGTTAGCCCCAGTCAGTGGCTCTGGCGTATTACCCTGCCTTAACTCGTATAGCGGCAAGCATTATTTGGTCAGACAAGCAACTCTTTGAACTTTCTTAATTTTCCCCTCACAGATCGGTAGCCTCCAAATAAACGACAAGCCAGAGGAAAATGGTAAGTGCGTGTGCAACATTAAGTGTAAGACGGAAAGGAAAAATCCCATATGTTATTGTTGTAAATATAAGTAAATATGTTTTCCTATTACAGGAACGGCTGCGAATGCAACAGACTCCAGCAGTGCTGCTGTCAAGTCTGAAGTTGTCGCAGAAAAAAAGGGAACCGATGAAGATGAGAACGACAAAGGTGGTTTATCATTTAGATCCGTATTTGTCACGCTCTGTTTTTCATTGAGATATTTCGTCGTCTCTTGAATTGTTGCAGTAATTACAACTCTGCTTGTTTTTCCAGATGATAAAGCGGCACAGTCGTTATTGAACAAGCTCATCCGAAATAATCTCGTCAACAACACAAATCAAGTGGAAGTTCTTCAGAAGGATCCCAACTCTCCGCTGTACTCTGTTAAATCCTTCGAGGAGTTGCGACTGTAAGTGGTCTTCTGTTTGTCTGTTAATCTCTTGTTATTCTGCACCATTTTGGACTAGACTCACTAATATCTATGAAAAATGCTTTGGAAGTGTTCCAAAAGTTTTTATTGGACATGTGTGCAGCATCGGTGATGTTTGCAATCAAAACGGCAGAAGTAAAAATGCTTTCAAAAAGATTCTGTCTTGCCACATTGTGCTGAAGATGTGGCATCAACCTTTTTTTTTTTTTCTGTGTGCAGCAAACCACAGCTGCTTCAGGGCGTGTACGGCTTAGGTTTCAACAGACCATCCAAAATCCAGGAGACTGCCTTACCTATGATGCTGGCCGAACCGTGAGTGTACTTTGTACTCTACATACACAAGAGGTGTCTTAAGGATTGCTAAGTTGAGTGTGGTTTCCACATAACTACTTAAATGAACAACACCTCTTTTAATTCATGCATTTTTAAAATAAATTAATAGCCCTTTGCACACGGTACAAATAAATACAACCAATAAGTATTTTGCCTGGTTCTGCTTGGGAATTAATTATTTTTTTCTTCCTACAGTCCACAGAATCTGATTGCTCAGTCACAGTCGGGAACCGGAAAAACGGCTGCCTTTGTCCTGGCAATGCTCAGTCACGTAGATCCCAACAAAAGATATCCTCAGGTTTGTTTTTACCGATTCCCACGCTCCTGTTCTACAGGACGTCTAATTCAAATCTTAAGGGTGTTGGGAGTATCTGACGGTTTCATCATCCCTCTCCCTTTCAATACTTATTAGCCATGAAAACGTAACTTAATTTCCTTCTCTCCATCAGTGCCTGTGTGTGTCACCCACCTATGAACTGGCCCTTCAGACTGGCAAGGTAATCGAGCTCATGGGCAAACACTATCCTGAGGTCAGACTAGTCTACGCCATCAGAGGAAACAAATGTAAGGCTTCTCTGCATGTACACTAGATAAATCAAATATTTCCAACCAAATTTTGTCAATCGTTCCCATAGATGAAAACATGACTGCATATGAGAGAGGACTCTGTGTTGATGAGTTTTCGTTTCTTGTGAATGTTCCAGTGCAGCGGGGCATGAAGCTGGAGGAACAGATCGTTATTGGCACACCGGGTACCATGCTGGACTGGTGCGGTAAATTCAAGTTCATAGACCCCAAGAAGATAATGGTGTTCGTGCTTGACGAGGCTGATGTCATGATCGCAACACAGGGCCACCAGGACCAGAGCATCCGCATCCAGAGGTAAGAATAAACACCCAATCAAGAGTCTCTGCATGTGAATGAGTAATGAGTTACTGCAGTGCACATGCCTCCAAAAAGGAACCGGTTTCCCTTTTTAATTTTCAACGCTTAAATAACGTCCTTTCCCTCCTGTCTTCTCTGCTTCACAGGATGCTGCCGAAAAACTGCCAGATGTTGTTGTTCTCAGCCACATTTGAAGAGACAGTGTGGAACTTTGCCCAGCGCATTGTGCCTGAACCCAACATCATCAAGTTGAAGCGAGAGGAGGAGACGCTGGATACCATCAAACAGTACTATGTTTTGTGCAACTGCAGGGAGGAGAAGTTCCAAGCGCTCTGTAACATCTACGGAGCTATCACCATCGCCCAGGCCATGATCTTCTGCCATGTGAGTTCAATCACCTCATATTCCTTCAATTTACATACATGATCCATTCTAAAATCAATAGACTCCACTACCGCCAATTTTATTCGAATACAGAACAACAAATGCCGTAAGTTTGGCCTTTTTTATTGCTGGTGTATTAGCGTGAGAACTTTCCTTTCTGTGATACAGACAAGGAAGACGGCTGGCTGGCTTGCGGGGGAGCTGTCCAGAGAGGGCCATCAGGTGGCGCTGCTCAGTGGAGAGATGCAAGTGGAGCAGAGGGCTGCTGTCATTGACCGCTTCAGAGATGGCAAGGAGAAAGTCTTGGTCACCACAAACGTTTGTGCCCGAGGTAAGGACCAAGTGCCATCACAACAGGCAAAATAATTTCTTCATACGACTTTTATTAAGATTTTGCATGCATTGAATTGGGGCTGCAACAACAGCATTAACATGGGGGGGGGGGTTGCGGATTTTGTCGCAGTGTGTGCGTCAGAGTAAAAGCTATAGAGAACAAGTTATGACGTTAAAACAAATCCTGTTATATTTTCTGATTTTGTATTTTTATAAATTATGTTCATGGAGCAACCTGTACTTTCTGAAGTATTTTTGCAAAGTGAATTTGCAGTTCTGTTTTTCGATAAAGTGTCGGAAATTGCTTGGTTTTTGTATCCGATTATCGACCCGATTAATCGACTATCAAAATAATTGTTAGTTGCATCCCTACATTGAATATACCATTAATCCATGTTAAATGGAAGGATGTTAAGCACACTGTTTCGTGCCAGCTTGTGCAGAGCAGTATTCAGGGCTCTGAAGTGACTAGCTTGTAGTTGGTGGACCATTAAGATTTGATGCATGCCACGGAATTAAATGGAATAAATGTACATCGCTGCAGTTTCACATCATTCTTCAGATATGGATATTGCACATTTTCACTCTATCTTACCACTTTTATCAAATTGAATGTGGTTGAGTGCATGACTGAAACAAAATGGCTCTCATACGTTGCACATTTGGAACTGTTAAAAAAAACTGCATCAGGTTTACAAATGTAGATATTTGGCTTTAAATAATGAAAGTTTGAATACAAAGACCTGATAATTAATATTATAACAATGCTTGATTATTTAAATTGATTTGACAGTGGTATTGAATATGCACAAAAATTGTTTGTTCACTATGGCTAAACCCTGCAAATGTACATCACCTTTCTCTTCTACTTTTTTTCTTCAGGCATTGATGTGGAGCAGGTTTCTGTTGTGATCAACTTTGATTTGCCAGTAGACAAGGATGGTAACCCAGACAACGAGACGTACCTGCACAGAATTGGTCGCACGGGCCGATTTGGCAAAAGGGGACTGGCCATCAACATGGTGGACAGCAAGATGAGCATGAACATCCTCAACAGGATCCAGGAGCATTTCAGTAAGTCTGCAGTAACAACACACACAATCTCTTATGCACACAAACCGTGGCATCAAGTTGATGAGGGACACTCGTACATAAACAAACTCCACCAGCTGTGGACCCTCTAAATGATACACACCATTTCTTTCTCCCTCTGCAGGTAAGACAATTGAGAGACTAGACACAGACGACCTGGATGAAATTGAGAAGATTGCCGGCTAAAGAGAACCGCTCTCTAAGGACTGTACGCTCCGGTGTTTTATGCTTTTTTTTTAGCTGTCGAGAGAAAAGCGCAAAACCACAAAAAGGGCACATGGTTGCCCGTGGATACGTCTCCTCTCAGACGAGTGTTTTACAAGTCTCTGGAACATACCCCATCTCACTCTTTGTACTTCTTTGAATAAAGTTTATCAGTTTATTGCTGTGTATTGTGTTGCTGCTAAAGTAGCCATGGTTGACCAGCTCTTAGAATTATTACAATAGCTAAAAGAGATTCCCAAAAAAACCCTCATGGAATGAAGATTAGTGCCACAAAGTATATTTGAATGTACCTGTTTTACTACCAAACCTCAGTACAAAGGGTCAAGTTGGGTATGCTCCTCTGAGCCGTAGTTTTATCTTTTAAGATTGTTATTGAGATGGTGATGGTTGGGTTTCAAGGGTCTATGCAAAACTTATCAACTTGTAATAGCATTCTCAAATACTATTAACCTGCGTTTACGTGTCATATTAATCCTGAATTAACCTCAGCTAAAGCATCAGTTTGTGATATTAAACTCCCAAGTCATGGACATTTTAGATGTTTGTTTCATCCATGCATCTCAGACGCATGTTATTTATATAATTGTATGAACATTCTGGCTGTTACCAGGACAAGCTTTGCACCACTGCTAAGCTACGATCATTCGTTTTATTTTTCCTTCATCTGTTTTTAACTGAACATGTGTCCCTACCGGTTTGATTTGATCAGTTTTCCTTTGTCTCACAGTCCCACTTGGTCTGTTAATCAGGGCCTCCAGTTTGACCAGCGCTATTTGTTTACACAGACGCTGCTGATATAAATTGTGAGTTAAAAAAATAACACAATGCCTTTCTCAGTGCATTATGTACGTGTGTATGTACATACACAGGATTTTGTTTCTAAGACATTGGGCATAATGTTCTGACTAACACTTGAAATTTAGATTACACGTTGAATCATGAGCGTCTTTAGGATGTATGCATGATCTTGAAGCCAACTGCTGAATTGACTTCAGAGTCACTGTGTTGCTCCAACATGTTCACATGGATTGAAAACATGTAATTGTGTACATATTTACAAAAAACAACATGGGTCAAAGAGGTAGTGACTGAAAGATTTAAGTTTGTCACTTCTAAGAAGTGCTAAAACATTCCTCATGAGGCTCAATTTTGACGGAAGCAGGATTTTGAATACAAGCCTGAATCTATTCACCTTGCAGTGGAGGACTATAACGCGTGATGGAAGCTTTGGGACGTCTGGTGTGTTTGATCGATGTGCTGGCAGCGGTCGTCGGTCTGAACCTCATCAGGCTCCCGACGTCCGGTTTTAACTTGGCCAAACTAGAAACAAGGGAGTGTGCCGAAGATCCACGAGACCTTTTGGATGAAGAACCAATGTATGCAGTTATATTTGGACAATTGGATGTGTACGTTATTACCACTGTACAAGAGCCATGGACGCACAAAGCAGTTGTAGCTTTAGTACTCTTCTCCACATGTTGTATACTGTTTGATAGAACCAACCAAGACCTAGTTCATACATGTATACCTAGGAGTAATACTTAAAGCGACATTTTTTAATAAGGTCACGCATAGACAATGACAGGTTCAAGGTGTGTGGTATTCTGTAGCTGACCTGCTTTCATGGACACTTGTGTATTACCATGTTGAATTAAAAAAACATGTAGATGTTCACGTGTGTGTGTGTAGTCAAATGGTTATTTATATAATTAGGGAATAGACTCCAACTGGGGAGACTGACAAAGACTAACATAAACCTTGATATATAAAACTTTATTATAAGCTTTGCATTATAGAAAGACAGTGGACCAACATGACTGGATGAAACAGGATTAATCCGAGTTTCCATTGGAGGTAAATTGCTCTGCTGATGTCTGTTGTGAAAGCTGCAGGTCTGAGGATACAAAGAAGAGGTTATATATCTGAAAGAAAAAGTTGCACACTGAAAATTAGAATATAATGCAATAAACAGCCAAAAGAAGTCATGTCTAAATTCAATCCACACCCTACCGACAGCTACACTGCACTGCACGCTCTGCAGGTTGAGATCAGCCGATCGAAAGTTTATCGTTAATATCAATGTTAACTTATTACATGAGAAAATACGTTGCAACATAGTAGACAGACTAATAATAATATACGGTACGTTGATGTGATATGAAATCCAATGCTGCCTCCTCACCGGTCTCTTTGTAGTCCACCCGGGTGAGGAAGAGGCCGCCGGCTGGAGCAACAATTCCGCGAGGGAAGCAAAGAGAGTCCCGAGCCTCCAGTATCTCCTGCAGCCGGGGCACCGAGAGCTGCCCCCGACCTACCGCCACTAGAGCCCCCGTCATCCTCCGCACCTACAGGACAGGGCCACAGCAACCTCCCATTTACAATGATACCAGAACGACTGTTTGCTCATTTATCTTGGACATTTTCATCCCCACTTGATGCCGCAGCAGTCGTTCCCAAACCCAAAGAGGGAGCGAGGTGCTGTTGTCCCTATATCCTCATTGGGCGCCCTGACAGAAAAGGTTTGGGAACCACTGAGCTAGAGGGACATTGATTATGAGTCGTGGTCAGTCATCACCAGCAGATGGCGCTACTTACTAACAATAAACTGCAACGCGTTTATGGAGTTTAAAATAATTGCTGGAAAAAAAGAAAAACAAACCTGCTTATAGAGAAAGGATCTGGCTGTAAAAGTCACCTCCCAGAATGGTATCTCTCTGGGGAAAACAAACAGAAAACACCATGCAAATCTGTGAACATCATGTACGATGAAACAATTGTTGAACGGCACACGTTTTTATTTCTTGAGATGTCTTCATGTTTAGGGCGTATTCCAAACACTTGTCATAAGAAGTAACAATAAAAGCGTAGAGTCCTGAAGGCACAGCAGTCTGCACTGACTCAATGCCTCCTATAAAAGAAAGGTTAAGTATCGCCGCAAGCGTTACGGGGCATAACAATATCTTGAATGGCTGTCTGATGTAATGTAGTGTCACTTGATCACATAAGCGCAACTATATCAGAAGATCTGAACAACAAAGACCGGCTGAATGAAGAAAAACAAATAAATCTAACAAACGTTTTCCACGCGACCTCAGCCCATCAACTGTTGAGACATGTCTCTCCTTTCTCGCTCTTTCGTTAGATATTTCTGTGCCTCCCCGCACACTGTGGACAGAGTTGCAGTCTGGTGACATTCACGGTCACGCCAGACATCAAGATAGAGCCGAGCCTCTCTTCATGCGCAGACTTGTTTAAATGTCACATTCTGAATGGCGCAGCGTAGCGTCAGGATTAGCTACAATGGCATAGGAATTATGAATTGGCTTTGGACTGTTCTTGTTTCTTTCATCTCGACATTGAAGTCACAGCTTCCCCCTCTGGTCCCAACAAAACAAACTGACTGACTTAATATTATGTGGAGGAAAGAGTGAATGGAGCAAACAGACGCATTTGAAGAATTGGGGCAAATACAAATTCTACTGAGTGCTTCCCGTTTGATTACATTTGTAAGGGGGGGAGGGACATTTTTACAGTTTGGTTTTAAACACGTCACAACTCAATTTCTTCTCATCTCATCACTGTCACTTGTGTAGTCTGCCAAAGCCCACATCCCGTCCCTCCCTCCCCCGTGTTCCTGTGACGCACCTTTTGTTGCACCGAAGTAAAGGAGTCTGGATCAAGCGTGAAAGGAAAATCATTTAAAGGCTCTGCTTGCAGGGGAGTCATTGTAAAATGATTCAAAACTTTGGCCAAGTTCTTCACTGAGTGTCAGTTGATGCAAGATTAAGAAACACAAGATGAATCTTCTGGGGGCTGGAAAAGCACTTGCATAATTTCTTCATCTTCCTCAGCTCTTATTTCCTCTAATTTGGAATAATCAGTTATTCTGTCTTACTGTGGATGTGAAGAGTCTTATTTCATCAGACTAATTTGGCTATATTTACAATGTCAATGTCAAGGTGGGTTTTTTTTTTTACAGCTTGTTTATCCTGCTCCAAAAAGGCCCCTAAAATGAATATGTGCTTCACCATGACACCTTACACCAAGGCTTTTTTTCAAACATGTTCTCTGCGCTGACAGCCATTTGCCAACGCGATCCGTCTGCCTGAAAGGGAGCAGCCCACCTGTGGAAGTGTGCGCTCACGAAGGAGCCTCCTGGCTCCACGGTGGCCGCATCCAGCGTCTTCACGGGACTTATGCTGTGAATGTCGGAGCTGACGGCCCTGAAGCTGCTGAAGTCCCGAGTCCCGACCAGCAGCGCGGCAGCCTCACGCATGGCTCCCACATCCAGCGTCCTGACGAAACATACGAGCACGTGACATTTTCTGACAACAAAGGAAGTATTTTCTATGAGCGACCTCCGTGGACCAAGACGTCGAGGCTCGGAGATATGATGCACACATTAAGTACAGGTGCAGCAACGGTTCATTTTTTCACCGTAGTCAGCACTTTTAACCGGTGTGCGTTCGTCCTCTCTCTCTCTCTCTCTCAGCCTGAAAGTACGACCGTGTTCCTGCTCCCAAAGAAGAATAATTTATTGGTCTACTTATATAATATGAACTTCCTTGACGCACAATGGCACATGAGAGAAAGAGAAAGAGAGGGAGAGGGAGGGTGAGATAGAGAGAGAGGGAGGGAGAGAGCAAGCATGCAAGTGAAGTGTGCTCACTATTGAAGAAGTTTAATGCAGTGATTTTAAATCTTGAAAAGGTGTGGTGGAGTGCTGCAAAAATAGCAGCTGATTTATTTTGTATAAGAGGAGGTCTCTTCAGGTCAAGTCCGTCAATAGACTGAATATTCTCACTGAAACAAATGAACCTGTTTTTATAACCAAAAACCTATAAAACCTTTTGACATCATCATTAGGGGCAAATGTTTGCATGATGGTGAGGATGTTAAACCCCGTAACCATCAGCATTTATAACATTACTAGTGTTTCTGCTTTACTTTATTTATTTTTGTTGGTGAGACATAAAAGATGGTTGTAATTTCTCAAAAGCTTCCAATGTGAATAAAAATACCACAGGAAATATATATTAGTATTCCATCCTATGAATCATTAAAAAAGTTCTGCCGCAATTATTATTGCTATAATATATAATTCCGTGTTCTAGGGAAGCACATACGTTTCAAGGCCATATTGAACATTAATGGTGGAGATTCATATTTTTTGCAGTGGGAAAGACAGATGAAAGGGAACGCAGAGAGGCTGCTGAGGCAGATAGCCTCTTCGGGTGGGTAGATGAGATGGATCCTGAAATTGAGAGAAGGAATAAAACAACAGTCACCAGAGAGATAGAAAAAGGGGAAGAAAGGAGAAATGGAAAGAGGGTGGCAGAAGAAAGGAGAGCAGAAAATACCCACAGTCAGGGTAATATGCGTGGGTGTTGTTCTGCATGCATACAAGCCTGCAGCTTATCTTGGCCTACTTTCCTGCTAAAAAAAAGAGGAGAGAATGAAGACCAGAAAAATGTTCTTATGTACACTCTGTGATTTGTGCTCCTTCATTCTTGCTCCCAGCAAAAGAAAACATTGTCTAAGCTACTAAACACTCGCCATTTCATTGGCTTCCGTCTGTCCACTGTCCGTCCTGATCCAGCCTCCTTCCCCTCCCTCCCTCTCCTTTGTTTGTTTTTGGGATGTCAGCTCAGATGAAACGCTTTGTTTGACAAGCCCTAATTTTCAGTTCCGGTACGGCACGTGTGGATTATTCATGTGTTTAATGTGCCATTGTTTCTGCAAGGCTTGGCCCATCTTCTTGGGTGTGTGTGTTTGTGTTTGTCTGGACCTAAGTTAGATTGAGGTAGATATTCATTTATTATGAGAAACCATCAAACACATGGACACAGGAGGATCAGACAGGTGCGTCGTATAAAGTGGGATAACTCACTTGTCGCGGAGGTTCCAGCAGAGATCACTTTCTGTGAGGGGAAGCCTGGAGTGGTGTGAGGTTCCCAAGGCTATCCGGTAGACGTAGGTCCGAGACTGGGCGCGGAAACGGGCGTGAAAATCATCAGGCACGCGGAGGGCACGCGTGATCCTTGCAGAGGGACAAAAGAACAGTCTGAGTGAAAGATGACACCCATTCAGGGCAGACAAGATGGCAATTTGAGCTCTACTGCATGTCTGACATTCTGAATGCAGTTATTGCTTTTAAAATGACAAAACATCTCAGTGAAGATTTGAATTTTGTTGGATCTTTTGGCAGTTATTTAGAAAACAGACCAGAGCAGATCACATTTATCCTCCCTCCCGTCATCTGCCCCAGATGGAGTTTATACTCTCCATTTGTATTGCCACAGAGAAAAACTGCACAAGTCAGTATCCAAAACGCCAAAGTTCCAGATGTTTTTATTTCAATGGTCCAAATTATAACTGAGGAAGATTACACAAAACCGTTGTCCCTGACTGCCTGGTTTCATAAGCATCCTTCATATGTTTATTGCTGGTAAAGTAACACTCGATCTCGCTTTAATGAGGCAGAGATGTTTGTTCAGTAATGATACAGTGACAAGTAGGGAATCTGTAATACTTGTATCTGGAGACTGTAAGAACAAAAAGCTGCAGCCAGCTGTGCCAGTGTGATTGTGACCCCACTGTTACACACATACAATCCTGTGTGTGTGTGTGTGTGTGTGTGTGCCGGGGAAAGCAGGAGTTAACACTGGGTTGGTGTATGCTACATTGTATACATGTATGTGCAGGGTTTTTTTTAGTACACAGCAGTGCATGTACAGTCTGTGTGTGTGTGTGAGTGTCTTTTAGTGCACAGACAGAAAAGTAGGTTATGTTTCCAGGGGAAGAGATTGGGCGTGACACGTGGCAGAGCCTGCTCCGATGTGAAGTGACAGCCTGTTTGCCTGCCTCCCAAACCACACTTGTATCAAATTTTCATAAGCAGTGTACAAAACATGGCCTTAAAACAATTCGGGGTGCTTGTTTGGCCACGGCGCTATTTCGCTAATCAGCGGCCGAAAATAAAATAGCCGATCATTTAATTTAGGCTAATTGAGGTCCTTTTTCCCAAAGCGACAGCAGACAAGGGAACCCCCGAGACAATATGTTTTCAAGACAGACCCGGAACGACAAAGGATTTACGATCTGAACCCGGGGGAATGTGTATGAACATTAATGATGGCAATGTGTACATGAGGCGTTTCAGAGGCGGTCAATAATTCTGCTTAATGACGTTACTGAGAACAAGATATGTGTGTTACACTGTAGCTCTCTCAGCGGGTAGCCCCTTCTAACCATGCTGTGGTTTACATTAGGCTAGATGAGAGCATCATGTGTGTCTGTTAGGGACCAAAAAGCAGAGCAGGGATAATCCGTTCTAACCTTCTCTCTGCAGGTTTAGGGATTAGCGGGATACTGGGAGCTTCCCTTTCCTCTCTCCTCCGTCTCTCTCACACAGGGTTTATTCTGTTTCCAACTCTCCCTGCGCCGCCTCAATGCCGTCTGTGTCAATATCTGTTCGGGGCTCTTACATTGTCTCTACGTAGTTCCCTTTATCCCAAATATCTGTATCTCTTTGTCTCTCTTTTCTTTTACATTCTTCCCTTTCAGACAGGAAATCAATCTCAATCTGTTTACTAAATTGATTAAAGGGAGCCGGTGAAGAAAAAGCACAGCGAGGAAAGAAGCAAGAAGACGGAACAAAACAAACCAGGATATGAAATACCGTGCAATTTATTTTGCGCTCTCCCTCGAAGGCTCAACATGTGGCATTTCAGATATATGCTAACTGCTAGCAGATATTATACTTGTATTGTAGCTGGAATACGAGAAGAAATGTATGTTGTTGGCTATTTATTCATTGTTCGTTGTTTTGAAAACAATACTCAAGCTTTATTACAGTACAATTATCTGAGGAATTTGCCCATTTTGGCCCAATATTAAGAGTTGTGGATATGATAACCAATAAGTTGTTAATCACTAAAGTCATAGAGCCTTGTTTTTAAATGCAACTATCATACAAATATTCATGGCCCATTTGTTTCATGCGTTCACTTAAATAAGAACTTATTGAGATCAATCTGAAAAAAGCTCTCAGGGTACTGTGGCTTGACCCAAGAAATATGTCCAAATATTCAATTTGGATGACCTTGTGTTACATTGAAACCCTGTGAGACCCACCTGATCTGCTCAGCACTGAGATTGAAATTAAGAGCTTCAACAAGAATCTCTGCAGTAAATGGCGGCTTGTCCTTCCTGCGTTGGAGGTCGAAATGGGCGGAGTTAGAGAGAGCGTTGACACCCGTGTCTGTCCTGCTGGAGACCGACAGAGACACTGTGTTGAGCGGCTTCAGCTTTCGGATTGCATCCTGACCACAGACAGAGAGAACAAGTAGCTCCTGAACATTTCTAAAAGACTTTCAGCTTGTTACAAAACAGATGGCTGCAAATAGAGGATGTACACGTTTCTTCTAACACTTTGATGCCGGCTGATGGGAAAAGAGGGCTTGCCATGTGACAGGATGCACCAACATGCAGACTTACGAACAATCAGCTGTATGAAACGCCTGGCACGTAAAATACAATTGGCTTACACCTGGATGGAGTCCTTGTTATTAGAAGACGGGCTGAAAAACATCTGAAGCTCATAAGACGCCTTCATCGGGGTAAATCAGGACGATATTATCAGGGTTAAGTCAAAACGTGTTCCATTATTTAAGAAGCACTTCACTATCAGAGTGCCTCCGATGTTTTTCAGACTGCCAACTAATGAAAGACTGCCTTTAAAAGTAGCTGGACAGTAAATGATCCTGTATTCGTACATGACTGCTCACCCTATCCTTGACGAGAACTTGATCGCTTGTGTGTTTCAACATTACCAACAAAGAGTTTCTTAAACCAGTACGCAGCAGTCTTTGCCTCTGAAAGTTTCCACACCTTTACCTGATGAAGTGGGAACAATAGACAGCCTTCCTACATGTTGTGTTTTATCTTATGTGTAATTTCACAACAACAACCACATGGAAGCCTCCCGATAGCTTGGTTTCTGGTTTGCACGACTAGAACTGATGTTGGCATGAAGAGAAGGATGGACATGTTTTGAGGACACAACATGTTCTTATCCGTAAAACGTACCTCCAAGTGGTCCTGGACCCCCTGATTGGAAGGCGCTTTCACAGCACCCCTGTAGACATAATCATAATCAAATGATGAGTAATAATAAAACACAAATAAAGTGTAACCAGTTTCCCTGAGGTATAACCGTACCTGTATTTTTTTCCAATGTATTGAAAAAATATGAGATAACGAGCCCCGTTGTGCATGGTCTGTCCTAATGTCATTGACACCTCTTGACCATAATGTTCGCGTTTACGAGAGTGAAACGCTACATTTGTGGAGAGAAATCCCCTTTACGCCCTTACAACCTGTCACCGCGTCTATATTGTTGCAGACGGGCACCGGGAAACGGTGAAGGACGCCGTTTGCAAAAGCCTGTGAAGGACAGTGTTTTAGGACAGACTGAAGACGACAGGCTGGAGGAGAGGAAACACAGCGGGCGGAACCTCCACGTGAGCCGCGTTTCCAATTTGTAGTCCGGAAGAACGATACAAAATAAAACAGCTTCTCAGCTGTAAAAGGGCGGTTTAGTGTATAAATTCATCATGTCTTTTCTCAATGTTAACTTTATACAACACGCAGCATCGTGTCACGCTGAGACAACACGTGTATATCCAACACTTCCGTGATGACGCGCTGCCCTGTACGAACATGTGTATGTGTGCACTTCAAGGACAACTACGGCCATGTCTAAATGAACCGGAGTTCGAGACGTGAATGTAAAGTTTAAGGCACAACGTTCAACTTGTACCATATGAGCAACGACTCCGCCGTCTGACTCTGCCCTTGTCGGTCGCTTTTTGATTGCGTCATAATCTACGGCGGAAGTCTCGAGTAAAGCGCGTGTCGGCTGTGAGCAGCAGCTTCAGCCATCTGCCTTGAAAATCATTGAGGTCAGCTGCGAGAGGGATGAACGGAGTCCACACGAGCAACTGACCAGTACAACATTGGAGGACAACTATGATATAAAATGCAAAGATTAAGTAAACCAGACTTGTTATTCGTTGTATTCCATTGGAAAACAATCTCAGCTTGCAGCAGATTGCTTTTTTTCCACTTATTCGTTGTGCAATTTTCACGCCAGAAGATTAAAGTATTTCTTTTCCCGATTCAAGTGAAGAGATTTAGGTATTCAGCTATAAAATCAATATTGCTTTACAGAAAGCTCTCCAGGCTTATGCCATGGAGCCTTTTGTTTGAGGTGGCAGCATAATATTGTATTTTGTTTTAGCAGGATATATGTGGACCTACTCTAATTTTTTTTTATTAAAACTAGATTTCAAAAGATTAGGCCTACTCATACCCCCTCTTTTCCAGATGTTATACGACCATGCAATGAAACTGACATAAACATCACAATTGTTCACAAAGGGTCGATAACGGGAGTCTGCATAATATATTTATAAGTTATTGTGTGAGTTACACCGATGGAAAATGTACCTGGGAAAATACATGTTCGTGTCATCCCTTCCATGATTCCTGCCTTTGGCCACAGTTGATACGCTGAATGGTCGCTAGACGGCGCTCTCCGCTCCCTTTTTCCGTGTCCACGGTAGAGAAACGCCTCTCGCCTGCCTCGGCGGCTCTAGCGGCAGCGTAGTAGCGATCCGTGTGCCGCGCGACGAGCTCGCATTCTGTGTCACGGTGCCACCGGGAGAGGGGCGACAGACTGCTGCGCGTCAGGGGACACCAGTCAGGCACCATCCGCACGGTTCAAGCGACATCCCCCCCGCGGGCAATGACATTGGCAGCTTGAAGTGGGAATACACACGAAAACGCCAAAATGACGGTGGACTTTGAAGAATGTATAAAAGATTCACCCCGATTTAGGTAAGTCGGCTGCTCTCGGACACATCACAGCGGTGCGCAAAAATGGCACACCTTCTTTTACGCATCTTTTTTTTTTTTTTTTTTTTAAGATGGGGACCGAACGCTTTCCGTTCATGCAGCATTTGTGTTCCCATCAAACGTGTAACCAGATGATTCACGCACGTGTTCAATAGCAAGGCGTGTTTCTTTCATATATTTATCACATTCGATCAAAATCAGGATTTGTTTTTAGTGCCACATGTGCTTGGCCGTTCAGACATTCATTTGATGTATCTCTGAAAGCGTGTGTCATTGGTTCCAATGTGGCTTGCAACGCCTTTCTCGGTACATATGCGAGGAGGGACACTCATTTCCATGCACAGCGAGGATCCATTTTGCGTGAGTGCACAAATGATACGCGATTTCCAGCACGCTTTAATCAACCACCTGATATGTCCTGAATGAGAAAGGGCCACTCCTCTACCGTGGCCCAGTAACCAGTGAGCGTGTGTGATGGGAGGCACCTGTGTGTGAATGGGCTGTGCAGCATGGCATACAGGTTGAGTGCAGTCTTTCCATTTGCTCGGGGACAAGGCCCTCACCTTCAGTGGCGGTAAGGATGCACCCTTGCAGCAGCATTCTTGGGCCTGGCTGGCAGAGAGGCAACAGGGAGAGAAGTTCCTCTCTGCAGGAGACCGAGATGGCATCCTGGGCACAGACCCAGCCGTCCGGCTCCTTGCCTGCCTGCAGGAGTGCTGTAGACACGGCACGGTCAACGTGCCGGCCTGGCGCTGGGCCGTTTAGAAACTAGCAGAGGAGAATGAACAGCTTGCAAGCCAGGGATCTCGTGTGAATTATGCAATTGGCTGGTATTATCATTTATTCAGAGTTTCACTAAGAAAAAGTAGTGTGTGTGGAAAAAAATATTTTTCTTTTTCTGTTGTCTCTTCTGCTCGTTTTCTTATGTCTGCGCTGTGTTCTTTGTCGATTTTAGTTGCTTCCCTCATCCTCTTTCTCACTGACACAACTTGTCCGGCTTGTTGCACGACTCTCAGACAGTTTGTGATTTGAGTGATAAAGCAGTGGAATGAGCTCACCCAGATAGCCATTGGATATTCTGCTTCTTGAGCCGACCTCAGTGATGGATGGTTGAGACGGAGGGTCACCGGATGAGACATTTTCTGTCTGGTTAACTTCCCGTAAACTAATGACCACTGCCATTTGGGAAATTCCAACACTGACAAGGAAACTGATGTTTCCTTGGAATAGGGAATAAGAAGAAGAAGCAATATATACCTTTTTATTTATTCCTCTGTATACATGATGCTTTCCAGATTTCTCTAATCCGAGGTCAGGGTTTTTGTGTCTGGCTGTCAAGACAGTCTGCTGAGGATACTTGTTTTAACACACATGGTTTCCTGGTAAAAAATAAATAAGAGCAATAATTGGAACCATCACATTTTTTGTTTCATCTGACAGTAAAACAAATATTAAGGAACTAATGACACAATAAATACAGATGAACAAAGACTGCATTCTCCAGAGAGTAAATGGAACCATTGCTGTTAATTCCAGGTAATTAAGGAATAACAAGGCAGAATTTTCCATTGTGCTCAAGCAACTAGTGTCCCAGGTCTCTTTATTGTGTTGTCCTGTTCCTGTCTGTCCTACCAACACTTGCACACACCCTTTCACTGCAGGTCTAGACATGTGCCAGTCCTGTATGTGCATATGCTTTGTTCGGTGAGTGTGAAATCATTTTGAAGCTAGCAGATTTTTCTAAAACTCAATTTCTTTTGTGCATTAGCCTAAACATACGTTTTCCTTTTCTGCCCTGACTCTTATTCAGTTGTCACCTGCCACAATTCATTCATTTTGGAATGTTTTTTTTTTTTTTTTTTTGGAATGTAGTTTTTAGTACTAGATGATGATAATCCTAATCGTCAACTCTGGAGGCCCTTTGGGTGGGTTTTTGGCTCATCTACACTTAGAGTTAATATGAATTACTATGCTTCAGGTTTTCTTGTGATACACTCTGGCTGAGTCATTTTTCAGAAAACCTTTTATTAAATGAAGAAAACAATGAGCTCAAACAAGATATTTTGATGAACAGTGCTGCATAAATAGCGTTTAACAGTGTTAATCTTACCCATCCGCTAACAAACAAGTCAAAGTCCTACCAAAACTTAACAAAGACGTGTTACAAGAGCCTTTTTAAACTAGCCCATTGCCATTAGCAAGAAGACTAAATATAAGTTTTTAATATGCATATGTGGGTGTGAGCTGTTGCCTGGCAACACCTGCCGTTAGTGTGGCAAATGGGAGCTTAGAGAAAAGAGGAGTTTTAAAGATTGGGAGAGGTGCTCGCCGTTACATTTAATATCCCATCCAGACTTTCATAGCCGCAAGTACGTCCACCTACCTTCTCTTTTGATACGTTTCAGTAAAAGTCAAGTCATCACTAGTTGATATGTCAGAGTTATAAGTGTAATTCTTGTAAGTCATCTTGTTTCTTGGTAGACCAGGTTAAGCACAGTGCTAAAACTCTTACTAAGCAAACATTTCACGCATGTCTCAAACTCCAATCCACCAGCGTCACTTTACTTGGACCAAAATGAAAATACTGGTGATGCAAAAGAAAGGATGCTCTCCAGCGATGGGTATCTGAGGTCAGTGAGTACAGCTAAAGATTTACACCAGCTGCACCTGTCGGCCTCCTTCTGCTCTCTTTTCCGTCTTTTAATCCCACCCACATGACGTACACTGCACAGGGATGCCCTCGCGGGTTGAGTGCGCCAACAGGATTTCATTGACAGGTGGAGACAGAAAGGTAGATGGGACACACGGGGTTGTCCCTTCAATCAGAAGATCAGCGGTTCGAACCCCCGGCTTGATTATTCCATGTTAATATGCACTTGGTGAAGACGCACCAGACTTTGGTGAATGAATGGATGTAAATGGTTTGTTAGTACTGATGGCAGGTGACACCTTGGATTTCCCGTCGTTAAGAAAAAGTATAGTAACACTTTCCATGTCTCTATTTAGTGAGACCTTTTATAATAAATGTGTTTCATTGCATCATTCAGTTTGAACAGAAATGATGAAACTATGAAACTAGAAACCAAAGGTTTGTAGTTTTGAAAAAGTCTCAGTTTCTGTTGAATATCAAGTGAGAGATGTGGTGGAACGAGAGACCGTCTACATAATGATATATCCTTAGAGAAAATAATAATAAACATTTCCATTGACCTTTGTGATCTGGATTTGGTAATAGATTTGACAGCTCGATGTATAAAGGGGCCTTTTTCTGTTTTTTTTTTGTGTGATTTCCTACATTATCTTAAAAGCATGTCTCCTTTTATTGGCAGATTAAAGTGCTCTTTAATGCTCTAGATATTGGTCTGGCGCCCTGGTTTCTCTTAACTGGCTGTAGTTTTATTCCCGTGTTGCGTCACCCATAATCCTCCTTTTACGCACACACCATTATTCTGCCCATCTGGGATGATAAAGTCCTATTGACCAGCAGCCTGTGACGTATGCTAATACGCAACAAGCTGCCTTCTCTCGTCGGATTGGGGGAAAGCGGCGCTGTCGTTGCAAATGGTGACCTGCCTCTACGGAGGACATGGCAACTACCTCTCCCTGCCTCGGTCAAAACAGTAGAGCAGTGGTTCTCAAACCTTTTACACCAAGTACCACCTCAGAAAATACTTGGCTCTCCAAGTACCACCATAATGACCAACACTATACAGTAGGGTAGTAGGCCTAAGTATTCATCAAAAACAAGGCAGAGGTTTTATTCCTAAAGAAGTATATTTAATATTGTCAGCCATTGTAACATTTTACACAGTTTAAATGACATGACTGCGCTTAAATATAGGAAGAAAAAAAAAATTAAATACATTTTTTATTTATGTTGATTTCACTTTTCTGGCAATCGCCAGAAAACGGCAAGCCAATCTCTCGCATAGGACACGTATCTTAAGGGATTTGGCCAACCATTAATAGGCTTTCCTTTGAAGGAATAGGAAGGTCAAACAATTTATTTATGCTCGGTTTATCCTACATGTGAAGGATGAATAAATGTGGGCTTAATACCAATATGGTGAGTCTTATGCAACAGCAGAAATTAAAGTGTTTTTTTTTTATTTAATGTTAAGATCTAAATTCCCTTCCAGTTCTGTTATTTTGTGCCGCAGTGCGATGCATATACTCTCTTAGTGTAATTGTATACAGTCTGGTCTAGACTTTTAAATCTGAGCAATTCATTTTGAATACTGCAGGTTTACTTTTCTATATCCGAATATTAACTGGAAATATAGATACATATTTATACATGTTTATATTTTCTGCTTTTCAAAAAGGGGAATCCATACTTCATAAATTCAGGCTGACATCCGCCATGAGTTCACTCAAATATTTGGTTTCCCGGTCTGTGTGTGTAAAGATAAAGGCTTTTGTCTTTTATGTCAGATGCATGAATTACTAGATACTTCAAAGGAGTTTGGTCAATGCAGAGGTGGTGTTCAGCAGGAGAATAGGCTTACTAGGTTTGGTCCTATTGGCACTGCAGAATCTGCCCAACCCTCTGTGATAGACATATTGGTGGTAATCTTTCTCTTTTCATCAAAAGAAAAATCACTGAGGACAGCAGACTAGTTGAACAAAGGGGGCATCCCCACCCATGTGTGCACCAAACCGAGGCCTTTAGAAGATGTCCGGTATCATAAGCGATGAATTTGAGTCATGTGGCATCTTATGTGACCTCAATGTAGAAAAAAAGCAGGACACGGTAGCTGTCTGCAGACGTTCGTCATGTTAGCGGAGCCAAAACTTCAAACTTGCACATTTGATCACACAGCAGGTCTGCTGAGACGGTTTGTTTAAAACATGACGTGCACTGCATGGATTGTGGCTGCTTTTGTGCTCACACATCTGGAATTCCCCTCACATAAGATCAAATATTTATGATGACCTTATCCACCATGGTCAGTCATTCAGAGGCCCAACTCAAATGTCAAAAGAATAATAACCTACATGCAGATTTAAGAGGAAATTTTGAGGTCCTGACTTAAATCTTCCTGATTTATGTAAGCATTTAGATTTAACGGGGGTTTCTGCCTGTTTACAGCCTGTGCCTTTAAAAAGTGATGGCTATTTTCATTATACACAAGTGTTCCGTGTGTGCATACGCTTACCATCATTTTATATTCCGGTCTCGGCCTGCATGTCATACAAACGTGACGTGTTCATGTGGAGAGCATCAGTTCGGCACGTGGACACTCCGACTGCAGATTTCCTGGCGTCGCGTTGGCGAAGGATTTAGTGCGGCACCCATAAATGAAATGGGATTAGAAGTATCCACCACGGCCTCTGATTAAATCAACAGGATAGCCTACACACCCTATTAAAGCTGTTACACCATCACCCTCTTACCCTAAAAACCTCGAAACAATTTGCTTTCCCTTTTCAGAAGCAGTTTGCAGGATCATTTAAAGTTGCAGAAATTGGTTCGACAGTTTCTCTCGGATTTTCATTTTGAAGACGTTTTTCCTACATGTTGGGATATTCCGTTTTTTTTTTTTTTTCTTTTCTAGTTCAGATACAATTTGCCGTAGCTTTATGGGTTTATTAAGCTAAGTGAGCCAGGCTTATTTCTAGACCTGTCACCACCGTACACCGCTTCACACGGGAGGATGCTTGAACCGCAATGCGGTGCAATGCATTGGCTTGTTGAGTGTACCGTGTGCACCGGCAATTTGATGCAGGTAACTGACCCTTTGCTAAGTTGCTATGCCCGTGCCCCGTTAGTTTATTGTGCTACACCTGTGGATTTTGTGTATACAGTTTACAATAACAGTGAAGGCAGATTTACCAATCAAATCCATCTTGAATGTCTCCAATTTCACGCCGAATTAAACAAAGGTTCCTCATTATAAGCCAGTGACAAAGGATTTTGTAGGGAAAAGTGAACTGACAATTTGTGGCATAAAGGTGTAACCTTCTCACAGATCTCAAACATTTATCCCCACTGTGGGGAGTTTGATAAAATCCTGCTAAAACACATTAGAACTATTAATTAAATTGCATCTTGTTACTTGGCTACCTCCTTCATATTGGCACCGCAGAGTGAAACGTTTGTCTCTCCTTGGGTGTGCTGCCCAGTTTAAACACTTGTTTTCACTAAACGACACACTTCTAGGCCTGGTCTCAAAACCCTATTTTTATTTTACCCTATATTTAGGACATTTTGCGAACATCTTTTGTCCTTTCGACTGACTGAACAAACGGACTCCTGGTTTAACAATGTCTGAACTGTGAAGCCGAAGACTCGCCGCGGAGAGGGCTTGCTCCCCAGGAAATCGTGAAGTCTCATTCGAGGATGCAAGCACGACCAGCCGGCGTGAAATATGTGAAATGTATCTCCGGCGAGCCAGACTTCTGTGGTGACTACCGCCCATTTAGGCAGGCATGGGTGAACCCTCTTAACACATTAGTTCATGTATGCACACATGCATAACGTTGTTAACATTTACAGCAACAGCATGCATCAAAGACTGTTGGTGTGTATGCGCCATGTGTCACAATATGTATGTGTGCATTTATATGCCTGTAATCTATAGGAGGATCAGTTCAATCAGCCAATGGGTTCTTAAACTGCAGAATTAAATGTTCCTCGATGAGAACATGGTGTCTTTAAACTGCACGATACATAAAAAAGGTCTGAAAACGGGGAACCTTTAACTTCATGGGGGCTTTGCTTTGGATTTTTCCCTTCTTCATACAGTAGACTTAAAGGATCAGTAAATTGTTCCTCATTCTGGAGCATTTCTTGGTCAGGGAGAACCGTTTAAAAACTAAACTAACATGAAACGGCCGTCCCCGTTGACGTCTTGCTCAAATGGCTCACAACAAAGCTTTGAACCAATATTCAGTCTATCCATCAGACACACGCATCTTCCCCGTTTATCATTCAAGATCCTCTTAGTTTTAGAAGTTCGTTACCAATGTCATGACTCATAACGTCTCGGTAAAAACAAATGTTTAGCCGCATTTGTCATCAACACACATTGTGGGTTTTATATTGTGTTGGCGAGCATTCCCCGCCTTTTAAAAAAAAAAACCCAACCTAACTGGTTTGACCAACTGGCAGATGAAAGACTCTATTGCTCCATTGTCAACGCCTGTCATCCCTCTTCCTCCTATCCTCAGTAAATCCTTCTTTCACTGCTGCAGTTGGACACGTTTGTCTTCCTTTTGACATTTACCCTACAGGTATTATGTCCTTTCTACCTTTTTCTGTCTCCTCCCTTCTTTTCTGCATGGTTGTGAATCAATGTCAGGGCTGTCACAGCAACGCAGGTTGGGTTACCCAAGTCCGTCCTCTACTTGGATGCAACTGGAGGGATGATGCATGGCTGACAGGATAGGGGAGATCATTGATGGAGGAGAGGTGTATTGCTAGAAGGATGGATCGAGTGGGTGGATTAAGAAATGGAAGAGAGATTAAGGCAAATGAATTAAAACGCAAGCACAGAAGACTGCCAGGAGAAGAAGTGGACAGCTGTCCTGTCAAATGGTGGGTGCTGCTCGGCCACGGCTCCCCTGCGGCGACGCATGAAATAGTCATGCGGTTCATGCTGGCTCAGCGCCGTCTCATGCAAACCAGGAGGCGCGATGGTGTGTGTTGACTCTCCCTCGCTCACATCTGGGTTCCAGTTAAGCAGCTGGTTCCGATTTGGCCCAACTTTCTCTGCCTTTGTCTTAGTTCGGCTCTCTTTGTAGATTTGTGCACAATAGTCTCCCTTTTTTTTTTTTAGAGCTTATCATTATCACCCTGCTTTTTCTTCTTCCACCCTTTGTGTCTCTCTCTCTCTCTTCACCCGACCCCGTTCCCTGTCGGCCCGGACGATCCGGCGAGCCGGACCTTGTGAAGACGTGACCACTGACTTTAACTTCCGCTGTCTTTTGAAAACACCACCAGTTATCTTTTTAATGAGCTTTTAAAGAATTTGTTTACTCCTCGCTGTTTCCAACCACCCCTCCAGTGATTGTCGGGCCAATCTCGAGTAGACCCGCAATGAGATGCAGGAACACCGACTGCTCTCTTAAAAATGGACTCACGATCACATTCCGCGTTGTTACATTAGTCGGCCTGCATCCTCGCCTCAGATCTCTGTGGAATTCTGTATAACCAAATGAAAACATTCCCATATGCCGTGTCAGCAGTCCCGCACTTTTTTGGATCCATCATTCCCGTCCCCACAAAGTCTCACACACGCAGGAACTCTTTTTGCGTTTGGAGTGCCTCCTTCTATTTGTTGGATGGATTGCCCGTCGCACACAAGCGCAAAAAGCTGAACAGCTGAAGCAAATGGACAATATGTCTTGGAGCAGGAAAGAGGGATGACCATGCTCCATATACCCGAGCTTTAAAGAATCGTGTGTGTGTGTGTGTGTCACTGTAGAGTAGACAGATGTAGCGAGCTGAACAGGGAGGTTCTGTAAAATACATTTTGGCTTCAGGGAAGGGGGAATAAAGCTCAGCTGTATATGAAGCGGGCGCAACTAAAGGTTTCGTGGTAACGACAACTTGCAGATTACTTTGGACAAGAGAGCCATAAAGCATTTCAGCGCTTGGGCAGCTAAGGCTCACTTTGCCCAGACTCTTGCCACAGCTGTCAAACTAAAAGCATCAAATAGTAAAGGTACTGTACGAATTCTCCTTGTGCATTGTAGTACAGTTTTAATGCAGCAGGACTTCAGTCAACCTAAATGTCTTTCAAAATGTCACAGACAACAGTTTTGCCTATACATGTCAATGCACTCATCCAGAAATGAAATGTTATCCATTTACAGTTGCCTCATTTAAGACAACCTCAATCGCAGTAGCAAAACAACCACTTGTCTGTTTTTTCGATGCACTGCTTTGTGAAATCCCTCCATGCTGGACCATGAGCCACTGTACCACATGCACTATCTTATATATGCAGCTCTCTGTGCTGCCTGCTTTGTTTCTCTAGCTGTCTCCGTGTGCGGGGGTCCTGTGTGAGACCACCCCGTGTGCTAATGTAAACCTGTCTCCTTATTCTTTCTCAACTCCTGAACATTTCCCGCCACGTTCCGTCCAGCCCCCTTTTTGTCTCCCGTCACACCAATGCCACATGTCTATTTAATCATTAGACACTAAATACACAATCCTATTACACGCGCACAAAGCGTAATCGTGAGAATCTTGCAGAAAACGTCCTGGACGTTTGCCGTTGGATGTTCAAATCAGCGTAGTGGCCGTAGTGTCCATTTCATGTATAAATGTTATCCCAAACTAAATTTGTCTCGTCTGCGAGCTGTGTCCCAGATTTTCTAAAAGGCCTCTTCAGCAGATTCCATTTCCTTTCTTGCATCGCACACTGGAAGATAAGGGACCGTGTGTGTGTGTGTGTGTGTGTGTGTGTTTCAGAAAGAGCGAGAGTCTGTGCTGCATTAAACGGCCATTACTTGAAAACATTGGCGGCTGTGTGACTTACTAAAATGTGCTGATGGGTCATTTAGGATTTAGAGAAGGCAAACACTGTTTTCACTGCCCAAACGTGTGAATCCCACAACAATTGAGATGGATGAATTTTCCTTTCATTTTAGCTTGCCCTGTTCTATGAATTAAATGTATGTGGATGCAAAAAAAACAACCACTGTATTATAGTTACCTTATGGGCGCTCTTGGAATTAATAACCTGCATGTAGAAAACACATTCACACCTGTGGGAAGTTTACTCTGCGAGAGAAGACTGCTTATTGCTGAGCTTCCGCTCTGCAATGGTTGAGAACTGCTACTGCTGGTGACCTCTTTGCTCTCTGGCATATGTACACAAAAACATCCTGCCAGCGAAAAATAACCTGAAAAACCTCCTCAATGTGTTTTTATAATTATGACTAGAGGTGGACGGATGGTAGTAACCCAAAGTTAAACATTAACATGTTTAGAAAAATAATCATTTACGGAACTCTAGTTTTTTTTTCTAATAAAATGAGTCTGACATAGGCTAGAAATGGGCCCGTTTGTGTGAAACACAATAATGAATCGCAACTAAATCCAGAAAACCAAAACCAGACCTCTAATTCTGTTTGGTCACGATCTGAGCCGATTGCATGAGTGAGATGCAAATGATGGTGTAATTATTTAATGGCAACCACAGCCAGGCCTTTTACACCACGGGGACTGTCTTTGGATGAACACAAGTGTATACTGCAGGTTGTTTTCTCTCCGGCAGATCGGACTGCGGCGTCGGTAGGACGCTCGGCGCTGCCGAGATCACCGGCGGGAAGCTGGCTGTTGTGCGACGCTCACTTCTTTCTTGTGGCACACAGCTGGTTTAAAAGCAGCATCTCCGCGCTTTCACATCACACGGAGCAATAAATAGACGCATTTACTTCTCTTTAGTTCTGCTACAGTATGTTGGCAGAGGAAGAAGGAGGTAATCAAATATTAACACGTCGGGTTGTCCTGCTGAGCCATGACCTTTTCACCGTAAAAAAAACTAAACATCTTTCTTGGAACTCTTCTTGCATGATGCCTGAGCCCTAAAAGAGAAAATCCCCAATTTGCACTCCTGCTGGTCAAGACATTGGAAATTTCAGTAAAGAAATTAAGCACAATCACAGTAATTACAGTAATATTTGTATACCAATTAGACACAAGTGCACTAATTGCAGTAAATGTTCTGTACTAAAAAAGGCCTCTTTCAAGCAGCTTTGGGGTCACAATAATATCGGTCAAAGGAGGAATAAAATAATATTGTCATAGGTGGATTGTATTATTTCAACATGATGCACTTAAAATCCTTGAGTGGAAGTTAGTTTTTTTTATTTTTTAATCCAATTGAATTCAAAACATTTTGTTTTACTCTCCTTTCCTCTGTCTACACGTGAATAAAGTACCAATAGTATAATACAATATACAATGAATCCCGTATCTTTTAATTCAAAGTAATAAATGTAACATTCAGTATATTGATACTGCTACTCTTTTGACAATGAAATATTTTTAGGGGATATATATTCATTTTAAATGTAAGTCCTAAAAAGCAGCATGTTGTAAACAAACTTTTAACATATTCTGCAATGTCATCACATAGGATCGTGTTTCTGACAAACATTTTTGTTATACTTTTAATAAATGTTTGCGTCGTGTGTTTGTGTTTCAGGGCTAAAACAAAAAGCAGGCCGTGTCTTTACCAGACATTCTTCAAGAGAGAAGTCATGCTCTGCGCCGAGTTAATGGGAACAATGTCTCCTTGTTTTTTGCAGATCCTGAGGAATGTGGATTTGCTTTACCTGTAAACCCGTCTGTATCAGTTAGTCAATATCCGTACTGGGCTCTTACAAATCAGATGTCATGAGGACTGAATGAAGTAGAGTTCCTACTCCCTGTATATTTGTTAACACGTTTCAACAACTGCTCTGCATATGTGGCTTTATCCAAATTCTTGCTTACTTTTGCTGGTGAGGTTTATGGGGAACTACTGCTGCTCTCAGTAAGCAATACCTGACGCTGCCGTCGTAATGCGCCGTCATATCCTCAAAAGCCTGTTTTTTGATGGAAAGAAAGGGCTGAAATATCCTAAAGGACAACATGCACTTTCGTTCGGATTCTGGTTTGCGGTCATGTCTGCAGGCGTGTGGGTGTCGTGATGCAAGGCTGGGTGAGTCACCGGCATCACGACATTATATCTCTTGAGCTATTGCAATGTGGACTCATCCGTGTGCGGTAAGAACATCAAACTTGATTTTTCCCCCATAAAACGGTTCTTTCAGTAAACCAAACTGCAGGAAAGTAATAACACGGTTCATCATTGCTCTCTGTACCGTCGGGTTCGTTTGTGCAAGTTCCTCTTTACAGTATCTCTCGTTAATGGGAGAATTCTTTCCTCCAATGTGACAATGTCGCTGGCTCCAAAAATTAAAAGACACTGACATCAATTCATGAATAAACAGAAATGTGTGTGTGTGTGTGTGTGTGTGAGAGCTTCTGTATCCTCTACATATCGTCTCTTGTGTCTGTCTGAGGGACTGTGACACATGCATTCGACAGACTAACACAAAGATGTAGAGCAAACATTTGGCCCCAACATAAGCCCCCAAGACACAAAGCAAGTCGTCGCTGTCTGTCCCACACTTTTTGTCTTCTGGACCGTAGAGCGGAGGATCTCCGGGTCCCACCCCACCGTCGCCTGTGCTCTCTACCGCTCCTGTCGCTCCTCACAACCAACTGGCTTAGTTAGTTGCGTGCAAAGACGACACATGCAAAAGAGGCCTGGGAACAAAGCGCTCATCCACCACAGGGGCTCTTCCTCCTCGCTCGTGTTTCTCATGCACACAGCGTCCGGGTGCGCCTCATCTGCTGGGAGGTCAGCAAAGGTTAAAGAGGGTAAAGGGGTGAGTTTGCGGTCCCTTTTTGCCGTGCTGCCCGTCTACAGCTTTAGCCTACTTCTGCTGTGCCGTCACTTTTCCCCCCCTGAGATCACTAATAAGATGCTGATGGCGTATTGCAGCCGTGGAGCAGGCGACCTCCACATTCCTGTTCTTGATCAGATTCGTCCATCCCTGCATTTTCTTTACCCCCTAATTTTAGAAGATGAGAACAGTCATTTGAACTATGTGGGGAGCGAGTATGTAAGCGCACATTCCTCAGAGTGTGAGAGGAGCGTGATCAAACGTGCCCTCCAGCCCTAAGTGGTTCAACACCAAACCTCCCAACTCCAGAAAGGCCGCAGCTCCGTTGCCCCGGGACGAAGGGGGACGAGGCCGCCTGGCCCAGACTTTTTACAATATTTAAAAATGGTCTGCCTACATCAAAGGAGTTAATACCACGCAAATGTAGTTTGATTGTTACTACAAGCATGATGTGGGGGAAGTTTGTACTTGCGGTGTATGTGTCACTTTGGTGGAGCAGGTTTTGAAGTGCGAGTTGTGTTTCCCTGTGCTTCTTTCACTCACACAGGTTCAGGACTGTCTGGCTGCAGAGCAATTATGGTCACTTGATGATGTAACTCAAGTTGTATTTCTCAAAAGTCAGCAGAGTCGCTTCCTGTGGAAAACAGTCGCTGAGTTTTCCCTCATTTATTCTCCGTTTTTTTTTTTTTTTTTCTCTTGGCAACCGAGGAGAGAAACATGTTGTACTTTCCAGGAAAAAGCAGTTCCACCTGGCTTGAGTTGCGGTTACAATACATTAGAGAGGAATCATTTCAGCTTCGCGCTCCGACCCTTGGAACACACTTCCGGTTAGCCCGCTCCAAGGAATGTACTCTGGAATGATATAATGACGTTCCCACGTCCCCGAATGCTGGACCCCAAAAACATGTAAAAATGTATTGTGTTTATAGAGAGTGGCGAGCAAAACTTCAGCTCACGAGTAATGATAACACAGATGCATCACGTTTGGAGTACCGGCCTACTTTAGCGGGGTGAGCAGGCAGGTGGTCTGACAGCTGCTGGGAAGCAGAGAAACTGTTTCTACTGACCTTATTGTGTGTCTGTGGTAATACTTTGTTGAATTCTAATAGATACTTTACATACCGTTGTTGTCCATTGCCCTCTGCTCTTCATAAAATCACTGTATTCTCCCAAGTTACGTGCATGGAGTATAATATTGAAGGAACAATTTCACTAAGTTCAACTGGATCGCACTGGTTATGTGGACATTCTTTCGTCTCAGGTGGCTCAGTTTTCTTTAATACTGAGGCACGAGCACACAAGCAATGGTCCTTTCTCTCGGCATCGTGTTTGGTCTCTTTGTCTCATCAACCCACTGGAGCAATCACATTTTTCTTTATAGGGAATGAGTGTGATGTTTGTTGTGTGTTGGGAGGGGTGTTAAAGGGAGGCAATGAAGGCTTCTTTGTCAGACCCACATAAGATGCTAGTGTTTGGCTCGGCTAGTTGTTTGTGGTGTGAAAAGGCAGTCTATTTATGCAATTGGGGACTGTTTGTAAGAGCTCATTTACTGGCGTCTCTATGTACGTGCATGTGCCAGAGGTGCTATTGAGACTTGAATCAAGTTGCATTTTGTTAAAGGGATGAGTGAACAACTTTGAACACTTTCTGCCATGCAAATGAAGTCTCTTAGATTACATATACACATTGTGCATTTTTGATTCTCTTTGTGTGTCTCTGTTGTGTACTTGAATAAGACCTTTTGCAAACACGCATTCTTCAGCGTCATGCAGGCAGCGAATGAAGAAGGGTTAGTGTCAGGCAGCAGGCGGAGAGAACCGGAGAGACTGTCAGATGGACAGATGGAGGCGTGAACAAATGAAACGAAGAGAAAACGGGGGATAGAGGATTTGTGGGGGGGAGAAGGCGGCTATGGACAATAATTTGAGAAAATCAAGGCGAGATGACGGCTAGGGCTGTCTCTCATGACGCATGGGATTAATGTAAAAGCTGCACATGTCTGTCAATGCAGAGGCTGCTCAGTGTGGTTCAGGATGTGAGAACAAAGAGAAGAAGGGCTGCTGGTGCTGTCCTCACCCCGACACCACCTGTGTGTGCTCACATGTAGACAAAGACGGCAGTTATAGACATGTGATAAGACGAGTACATCTTAAAATCTGCAATTCCCAAACAGGCACACTGATCTGATTTTATGTTTTAATATGTAGTCTCACCTTTTTTCTTCTTGCAACAAGTGCTTTTGTGTCCGCAAACACACGCAGACGCAACGCAAGCCACACTGCAGCCGCTCACTCACCAAACACACCAGCCTGTCCTGGATTAAGATTGTATCAGCGGGTTTCATCTCACAGAGAAAGAAACGATGTGAGCTCATTAAAATGAGCGTTTTGTGGTTGTGGAGAGACGGGAAGGCCGATGTAAAGCGACAGTCGCAGCAGACAAAGAGGAAATTGGTCAGTAAAAAAGGCGTGAGTAATGCTGATGCCGGTTGCCATGGCGATTGGGGTCGTTGAATGGTTGCCATGGAGCTCGCTACTTGGAATTGTGGGTAGGGCATATTTTGATACGTTTGTATGTCTGAATTTGGGGGTGGAGGATGATAAAAGCGTGTATACATTATAAATGAGACAGTTTGAAGCTCTCTGTGTATTACAGTAATAACAACATTTTTTTGTTATAAGAACCGTAGAATACATTTTACAATGTCTTTTAAGTACAAAGAGAATAGTGAGATAGGTTAGTGAAAATAACCTCTGTCAATATCTGCAGTTTAAACTTCTGCACACACAAATCAGATTGATGTTGGAGACATTTCACTTTTCAGAAACTGCCCTTTCAGCCACTGTTGGATTAGAATTTTGGATGCTGAATTAATACTTTATGATTCGGTGATTCATCCTCTTGGTTCGGCAGAGAGTTAAGGTAACTGAATAGGACAAAATTTCACAAGAATGTTTTGCACATAGTTTTGCCATTAAAACCATGTATTTATTATTAGAGGTTTCCTGGACAGGAAGTAGATTTACCGGATGTCAGAGGAAAATTGGTCATTGTTGCTTGATTTGCTGGGTCAGCTGTATCTGTATCGTCACTGTATCATCAACATGCAGACTAATATACTCCGCAGTACAGACAACAAGAAGGTTGACTGCAAATCTACTGGCACTCACACTTTGCATTGATGTGCCATAACATGTAATAATATGCTGCGTTTTTACTTTCGATTCGATAGATTTTTCCATCCAGATGGTCCACCTTGCTCTTGCCCCCCCCCCCCCTTGTTGAACATGTTTATAGTTAGTTTTCCTCCAGGCATGTTATGTCTTATAGACATGTCTCAGGTCCCTGCCACTGAATGTCTTTGTCAACGTCCAGTTGCATGTGAGTAATTCAAACACAGGGGTCCAGGCTCGTCTACTATCAGATGACTTGTTGTCGTCCCAGCCGCTGTGACGTGATGCGATGTGACACCGCAAGTCTGGAAGACACGGGGCCTCGGATGTGTCTCTATGCGGGAGCCTTTGCAGTTTGTGTGTGTCCACTCGGCTCTCGTGTGAAGAGATGGGAGAGGATGACCACACAGGCGTCATGCTGGAGTTCCAACACACACACACACACACACACACACACACACACACACACACACACACACGCACACACGTCCGGGGGGAGGAGAATAGACTCTGTATTTACTGTGGTCGGTTGATATACTGAATGTAAAGGGTTTTAAAAGGGATGAATAAGGACACGTCCACATTCACAAGCTACCTGAAAACTTTATATTATATATATTCTATAATTACTAAACCTGATCATTCTACATGCACGTACCTGGATGATAAAAAGCTGCTGGTAAAACTCTCAACTGCATTTTAAAGCACAAATACAAGCCGTCCTTAGTTCTCAAGGTTGTACTGAACTTGGATCAATAGGTCATCGACCGGCTCTGTATAAAATGTGGCCTCTGCGTCGCTGCCGTCGGATGTCAGTCGCTGTCTCTTGGCAGTGTGTGCTGCCGAAGACACAACACTCCATGCGCTTATCCTGTAGACTGAGCAGCTGATTGACATTGTAGGTGTTTGGTTCCCGGTGACTTAATGGAGAACATGATGCTGATGAGCAGTGTTGTATATTGAATGGACATGCAGCTCATGAGCAGAATTGTAATCCACTTCTGTGGCTTGCACCCTGTGAACGACAGCATTCGAGTTCAACAAATGACTCTGACGGCTTAACGAATGGTCTCTCAACGTTGACCTGCAGCCTCCAGCACACGCGCGTGATGTTTTGGTAACGAAACGTGCGGCCTGTGAAAATGGCGTGAGTTCTAGATGAGGGGAGAAGTCAACAACGGACACAAGAATACAATAAAAAGAAGTCGGCAGCATGAAGGAATTCTGGGAATGTTGTTCTCCAGAGCAGGTGCTAGAGCTGCAGATTGACCCCCCACTCAGCTGTGGACTGTCCTTCCTAAAGCAGAAACGTATCGAGCCACAACCTTTTTATAAAAGTAACATTGATAAGTAGGTTGCTGAACTGTTTACATTTGCTACCTCTGTTTCAGCCAGGATCCATGAGACTCGCTGTCAGGGTGTTTTCAGAGCGGTAAAGAGTTTGGAGAGGAAGGCGGGTCGAGATTGTGTGATGAGATCACCGTTTCCCACAGTTTCAGGGGCTACGAGCGACTTGTTCCAGCACGTGCAGGGTGTGACGCTCATCCTTGGCTCAACCGTCTCCAATGAGCTGTTCCCAAGGATGAGGCAAATGGAGAAATGTGTTCTTACTTATTTATTTGAGGAAATAGGATATGTGGTTTTCTTTCACAGAATTACGTTTAGGCCGGATGAGCTTTTTTTTCCTCCATCTTTGCTGTAATGTTCAAGAAAGAAACGCAAGTAGTTCAGCCTCAGTGGGCCAGAAATAGTGTGTGTGTGTGTGTTTGCACGTTATTTGAGGAAGACTCAGGGGAATCCAAAACCACCACAAACAGACGCTGAATATGTCCTAAACGAATAATACTTCAATCTGGACTAAAGTAAGCGTTATTGTTGTATAATAATTCTAACGATGTTGGTCACAATATAAAACCTTTAACTCGCCTCATACTAAAGTGCCAGGCAATCTGTCTCTGCATGATGTCATTCATTGGCCACTAATCTTTTAGAGTGATGCATTTGTCGATCGAGTCATTAACGTTCAATCTGTGAGCCTCTGATGTTCTCTGGCTGACTGCAGCTCTCTGTTTGGTCCTTATTTCTCCTCCACGTCATGCTGTTATCTTTTGTCTTTTGTCCCCTTGTTCCCTTTGCATCATTTGTCTGTTTAGAAATGGCTACTGAGATGGAGATATGTTACTACTCACTGTTACACGGTTGGATTAGTGGTTCACCACAATCTCTCCACAGCTCGAGTTTGAAACATGTTTTGACTGCGATGGTTTACAGCTTAACGTGATTTGGTTCTTCTCAGAAACGGCCGTTTGTCTTGTTTGTGCAGTCTGGTATCCCTAAAAGAGAAGATCTGATTAACTACGTGGCGTTGTGTTCTCTCTGCAGGGCTGGCATCGATGATGTGGAGACAGACGTGGTGGAGATTGAGGCAAAACTCGACAAGGTATGAAACATGCAAACAATATCGCCATCGGATATCCGTTGACACGGCCCATTGACAGCATTTCCTTCAGCTACTGTGAAACTAATTACAGAGCATTTGTCTGTCTGCCTGTCTGCCAGTCAGCCTGTCTGCGTGCATCGCTGTCTCCCTGTTTCCTTCTCTGTGTTTCTCTTTTTTATTTTTATCTGCCTGTCTTGCTCTTGCTCTGTTATCTAAATGTCAATCCTATTTAAACCGGGAAACGAAGCAGACTTGAATTATTAGATTTAATAGGTTCATGCACTGCTAGATAACAGACACACACGCACACACGCACGCACACACACACACACACACACGCACGTTGGTGAGTGTGCGAGGTAGAAACACAAATTAATGTCACAAAGGTAGCTTTGCATTCTGTAGAATGAGTGCAACCCTCTTATCCAAGCATGTGATGTTGTTATAGAATAGCAATACAAGAAAAGCGTTTCATTAGTTCTTATTTGTACAATTTTTAAAACAAAGCTTTCTCATTTTTAGACCCGCCACTGTGGAGACAGTTTTTTTTTAGGTTTCAATTACTCCATTGTACCTGGATTATTTTCAAATAGTTTATTTATTGATATTAATAAATATCATAATGATATGACATGGATTCGCTGCACTCACCTAAACAACCAAACTGTGATAAAAAATATGTAATGTTTAATTCCTCAACTGTCACTGGAAGTTAATTTCATAGATCATCATTGCCCAATGGTAATATTTTAAATGCTTCAAGTATATGAGACCAGCAAGAGCAGTCTCCATGGAAACGGATACACTGTCTTCAGATAACCTAATGGACATGGTCCCTTAGAGATCAGCTAGAGGATGAGATGGTGTTAATGTAGTTAATGTTGACCGCACCTTCTTTCCTCTTCCATCGCCCCTTTGACTCCCTTTGCGGCGTTATTTTCTACTGACACGCCCTACCTGTGTCTGAAACCATCTGCGTCTTCACTGATCAGATTCATTCATTCATGTCCTTTGTGAAGTGATATAAAGGTTATTTAGAGGATCTTGTCAATTGCCATTGCAGTCAATTTCAAGTTCATGGCTGCACACTGTTCAGCCTTTTGCACACCATTGAAGACCAGGATGGGGCGGGGGGCGGGGCGTCGGGATGATTGTTGTGCAGCAGGGCTCTTCGCACTGCTCTGATAGGATGCTCTGAAGCTGCCTGCGGACATGAAGGCTCTCAGAGGAGGTCACTTCATGAGATTGATTACATGTAAGCCTGCCTTCAGTGAAAATCGGTGTGAAAACACAACAACGCTGATCATTGCGACGCTTTCAGGCTTGGTAGATTTTGCAGTTCTCTCTGGTACTGGATTGAAGTACTTCTAAAGCAAACCATGATTGGCAAAACCATGAATGCGATAATTCTTAATTTTCCCCCAAATGTAAAAGGCCCACCCCAAACCTCAATGACCAGTGGAGACTTTGCATTTCACACTCAAATGTTTCGATCAATTAATAAACTCAGCAATGTCTGTTATATGGTAGCAGATGTTGCATTTTGACTCCAAGTAAACCAATGTGGTCCTTTCAACCCATTTATCAACAAATCCTGACATGTAAACTGCTCCTTAACTGGCCGAACTAAACCCATTAGGACATGAGGAGATCAGATTTCTCCATATTTGCAAATTTGTTGACAGGTATTTTGTCAAACCCACCTGGAGGCGGCAGCAGCAGCAGAGAAGGAATCTTCCTGCCTTTTTCCTTTCAAATAGTGTCAATCATGCACACATGAACGTAAACATGTATCCTAATGATTGACACTATAATGACATCACAGAGCATACATCAATCATCTAAATCAATATGTATTACAGAAGTTTTTTCACATGTCCTGATCCTGTAGTATATATTCAGCTGCGTTAGTAATGTCAGTGTTCTGCTCGGGAACTTATCATATAAACTGTAAAATGGGAAAGTGCAGCGGTCGCAGGTAAGGTACTATTGCTTTGAACTATCTGCACCGGTTAATATATTATGTTATTGTGTTAACCATTATATTTTTCATGATATCGCAGTACATGCACTGTATTACGTTGTACCATTTTTATTTGATGATCTCACTCTTGATTGTACATCCCTTCTAGTGATGTTTAGTCACATTAGGGACATGGTTCCCGGTCAGGCAGTTTGTTCCCCCATCACGTTGGTCCGGACCAAAATATCTCAACCATTAGATGGTTTCCTTTCAATCTATACAAACACACATGCTCCTTGGACTATCTCAAATATATGCCCTTCATTCTTTCTCTTGCGCTGCCAGGAGGTTAATATTTTGAGCTTCATTAAAATTTCTCATTAATCTTACATACATTTGTTCATGGTTTCCTCATGAAGAATCCTACAGATTTTCATCATTTCCTGGCTTTCCCGTTAGTGCCGCCATGAGGCCAACATGATGTTTAGACATTTATTGGATTACAACTATTTTTCAGCTGGAAATCTGTTTTCTTTTTTAAAACAGATTTCTTCCGATACCTACAGTTGAGAACTTTTCTAACACACAAAGAGTTGAGAAAGTTTGTGAATTGTACGATTACAGAAAGGTTTTTAATAGAGGTACAGATGGAAAACCAAGAACAAGTAAGCTATGTAATGTCTTTCTATCTATGAATTTACATATTTCCCGACAAATAAAGCGGAGATGGGAGGCGGAAGGGAACACGGTACCACAAAAGGATGAAATGCGCACCACAGAAGGATGAAATGCGTTTCACTAGACACTTTGTATTTACATTTGAATTTAAAAGTCTTACCAGGTTCTTCAGAACTCCAGAAGCAGTAGCTAAGATGGGCCCAACAAATTCCAACTTGCGCTGGCGGAACTGTGGAACAAATGCTGCCAATCTTACACACATATTCTGGCTGTGTTAAATGCACACTGGAGAGACGTCCTTCAAATAGAAAGAATAACATATTCTTTACAAAACCATGGGGTCATTTCACAGCATTCTTTATACAATGAGGGTTATTACCGATCAGTGACCCGTTATAACGCCCTCTATACACACACCTTATACACCACCGTCTTTGATAAGCAAATGTGGCACCTAAAATACATTCAGGAGTTGACATTTATTGATGTATTAAATAATGCCGGCACTGGCCTTGATTCAAACATGAGGATTATTCCAAATTTGAGTATCCTCCTGGATTCCGGATGTGACCCAAAAATGATTTTGATCAGTGTAACTATAAATATCCCTGCATTGCAGTGTGTAAAACATGTGACTCTTTAAATAGATCGTGTTTTTGTTGTGTATTTGAAGGGATTATCTTTGTTTCTCTTTCCCCTGCTAGCTGGTGAAGCTGTGCAGTGGGATGATCGAGGCCGGCAGGGCCTACGTCAGCGCCAACAAGCTCTTTGTCAATGGAATCAAGGATCTGTCCCAGCAGTGCAAGAAAGAGGAGATGATATCGGTGAGCGCAGGCTGCACTTCCTTTCAAATTTAACTAAAATCTGTGCATTTACTGAGGAGTCTTTTAGGGTCAGCTTCTTAGCAAATGACTGCCGGGACATTCCTCTGATTCTCCAGATGATTATTAAACCAGCCTGAACACTGTTGTCCAGACACAAGTCGTCCAACTGTTTTATACATGACAGATGTGTATGCTGATAGTTTGCACGGCTGGAAGCAGTAACATGTTAAACCTGCTTTATTTGGCCTAGCTTCCCCGTCAGTACGGGCTTCGCCGTGGTCATTTTGGGTGAAGCGCCACAGAACGAATTGTAGTATAGTTAAGTTAAGCTTAGGTCTACATCACATTTCGCAGACTGTCTAGGAGAGTGTTTTTTTTAGGGATTCTACGTTATTCATTGCATGAAAAACAGGTTTGTGTTTATCTAATGAGCTCTATAATGACATCACCTGGGTGTGTGTGTGTGTGTTTATTTCGTCATCATTGAAGGAATGTCTTGAGAAGTGTGGAGAAAGCCTGCAGGAGATCGTCAACTACCACATGGTAATACACACACACACACACACACACAATAGCTTTAGCTGCAGTCGAGAGGTCGGGGTAGATTGTTGTTTCTGACACACCCAGTTCTTCTTGGCATGTTAACGTCTTTTAGACATTCAGTCCCCCATGGGTCTTGTGTTTCAACACACACACACACACACACACACACACATTTCACTGTGACCTCTCAGTGACAGTAAATATGTCCACACAGGCCACAGTTCTCATGCGTGTATCTGATTCAAACCACATGCGTTGGCAGATGTGTACGGCAGCTATGAGGCCCAAACAATCATTCAGACACACACACTACTGGTTCGGGAGGCTAAAGGCAGTTTTACAATTAAAGAGATATTATAACATTGCCGTTAGTTGGAAGAAACACACATTCACAGTTTTGAAGTAGTTGCCTTTCCATGCCTGTGCACACTTGTTTGTGTGTGAGCCGTATGACGGGGAGAAAGCAATTAAGAGGAAAATGTGAGGAAAAACATGTACTTGCAACCATCACCAGTCTATCCAAGTTTTCCCTGTTGCAATGTTTCGCGCTGTCACATATTTTTTCAAGCTTTTTTTTACCCCCACCATCATTAAACATGTATGGGAAATGCGTAATTCGGCCATTTAGTGACGCCTAACGCTCACTCACCATTCACCAGAGGCTTCCCACGCATCATTTCTAACATCCAGGAGTTACACTAATAGCTTGTCTGAAGGAGGGGATGAAGGATGGGAAGAGGAAGGCATCATGAAGCTTAGATTTGTACTTTTTTTTTTTTTTTTTTACTGCTCTTGTCAGACACAGTAAGAAGCCATTCTGACCGGGAAATGAATCTGTGAAGCACAAGATAAGCACATGATAAGCACATGGGTTTGCTTTCAAACAAACATTATTCCCAACCTAATCCTAACAGATTGATAAGGATAACACGGTGTGTTTTAACAGATTCACACAAGACTTTTGTGTACTATTTTGTAATTTTCAAATCAAAATTCTGCTTGGCATCCTGATTGGTTGTGGTTCAGTTTACTGAAGCGTTCTCGTTGTTGATGCACTTCCAAGAGATTATACTGGTGGTCTGGTGGAACTTTTGCCATTCGGTGTACATCATAATGGGAGTGGAAGAAGGAAAGACGAATCTTTGCTCACAAGGCAACAAAACAAAACATAAAAGCGTGAGGTGACAAAGAGGAAGAGGAAGAGAAGAAAGAAGAAGAAGTTACAGAAGGGGAAATCGCACAGCTAACCTTTTAGGAAGCCTGAGTGTCTGCCCTTGTGTCTCTGTGCCTCAGGCAAACCAGGACAGAGAACAATCTGCTACAGCGACACTGTGGAAGGATTCATATTGCCCTCTTGTGGAGGGATGTGATAACTACAGGGTTTCAGACGCTACAGGCGACTGTGCACTCACAGTCAGTAGGGAGCACGGTCGTCCTCCAATCAGAGGGTTTGTGGTTCGATCCCAGGCTCGGCTAATAGCTGCGACTACAGTGAGTGAATCTTAGTTACTGATGGGCAGGTGGCACTGTGTTTGGGAGCTCCTGTCATCAGTGTGTGTGAAGGGGTGTGAATGGGTGACTGAGCGCTTTCAGTGGTCGAAAGAAAAGAAAGGCGCTATTCAAGTGCAGTCTATTTACAGCCAGCATTGAAGCTCATGTTCAGGGGTGAAAGTAAGCCGGTACTGGCCGGAACGGAGTACCATTAAAATATTTGGAGCCGGAAAGAAAACTATACTGTCTATTTTGCACTTTCAGCATGACACAACTGCTAATGTCGCACGAGTATATGCGCCCGCCCGCCGACCACTCTATATCATATAAAAACTACTTTCACCCCTGCTCATGTTGTATGCTGATGTTTTCCACCTCTGTGTTGCACAGATTTTGTTTGACCAGGCTCAGAGGTCAATCAAGCAGCAGCTTCACACCTTCATTAAAGAGTGAGTATCTCTTCACAACTAATCAAATAGCTTCCCGTAGCTATTTAAAAAGATTACTTTTAGATTTAATAAGTATCAAGACTGGTATGGTGGTAAAATTTGTATTTTAGGAATGAAAGTGGCTGTTCCTGTTACTAATTTGCATACCAAGCTAAAATGCCTAGATTCGCTTGCAGGGATGTACGTAAATTTAAGGACACCAAGAAGCAGTTTGACCGGGTGCGGGAGGACATGGAGCTGGCCCAGGTGAAGAACGCCCAAGCGCCCAGGAACAAGGTGCACGAGGCTGAAGAGGCCACGCAGGCTCTCGTCCTCAGCCGCAAAGCTTTCCGGCACCTCGCGCTGGACTACGTGCTGCAGGTGACACTCCCTCACACAAACGCTCTCCACATGGTATTATCAGTGCTGTCCAGTAAGTGGCGCTGACACGTTAAAGCTGGTCGGACCAGACAGACACGCGAGCTCAATATTCCTCTGTGCAGAAGAACTTTGTCTTAGTTTGTTTGTGATTTCTTAATCTACAATCAGCCTGAAATCTCAATTTTTTGCTATTTGTTTCAGATTAATGTGCTTCAGGCCAAGAAGAAGTTTGAAATCTTGGATGCAGTGAGTAGCCCAGATATATATCACATAATTTCTGTGGGACATCTCAACATTTTTACCTATGTTTTGTTTATATGGCTTCACCAAATACACATGTGTGGAGTTCCTGTGGTGTGAGAAGGAGAAGCGATACAGTTGTCACGCACCAATCATCGGGCCAAGCTGTGTGTGTGTGTGTGTGTGTGTTAATTGTAATTAATTGTTGTCCGACGCAAAAATGAATGATCGTTCATTCTGATTGTATTACATCCATCTTTGTCTCTTTAATTGTCTTCCCCAGATGCTGTCCTTTATGCGTGCCCAGTGCACACTGTTCCAGCAAGGGTTCCACATCTTGGACGAGATTGACCCCTATATGAAAAAACTGGCTGCCCAGGTATGACCTAATTAACAAACTGAAACCACGTAGGCAGTCAAAATGCAAGTAAACACATGTACAGCCACTTGACACAGCGGTTGGTTTGCAGCGACATTTTATTAAACTTTTACTGCTCGAGTCGCTTCTTTGTTTTCAATGAATTACTTTTTCTTTTTTTAAATGCATCAAAAATGTTTTTAGCAACCCCATAGACTGGGGTTTCATCTTAGTTATTTTGTAGATTCATTTGTGTTCCTTTATTAGGAAGATGTACAATTTGAGACATCACAAATATCTTTATTATAATAAACGTGTCTTTCGTACGGTTAAGTTGAAGGTCACGTGTTGGTGGTAACCGTAAAAACGTGTGAGGAAAATGTCTCTATTTCTCTTGTAATGTGGAGACCTTTTAAAATGTTGTGCGTACAGAAATTCTATCTTCTGGCTTCTTTTATTCCTGCTCACACTTTATTTTTCTGTGCAGCTGGACCAGCTGGTCATCGACTCGGCCGTGGAGAAGAGGGAGCTGGAGCACAAACACGCTGTCATCCAGCAGAGAGTGAGACAACAACACAACTCGTGCTTTGAATATAGAGCCCTTCAATACTTTTTTTTTTTTTTTTTTTTCAGATGAAGATTCTCTTTTTTTGGGTACAAAGGAGTGTTGCTTATCTGTTATCTGAAGATGTGCCAAAAACAGGGCATTTTTTTCTGCAGAACTTCCCCTTGATCGCTTCAGTTGCGACAACATGCAGATCTCTACTCGACATTATGGCCTTTCAGCAACACCTCCTCTTTAATCAGAAATTCTAGCAAAGCGTGATGCTACTTGACTTTATTTTATTATTTGTCTGTACCTGCAAAAACAAGGGGAACATGCTTGATAGCCTTAGGGCTTTACCTAGAGAGATTTTTAATTGAGGAATAAATATTTCCCTCTTGTGTGACACAGGAGGACTGAACTAGCATATTACTCCTAATCTGAAAAAAAACACCTTCTCCACCATCACATGGACCTCTGATGTCTCACAGTGATGCATTTTGCAATGCGTCATTGCCGTTTGTATTAATTGTCTCTCTCTTTTTCTCGTCTCATCTGGTGACCTGACCTGATCTTGATCTTCCTCCAGACTCTGATGCAGGTGAGTTCATCCTTTTTCACTTCAATCTGAAGCCTTGAGTTTCGCAACCTGCACATTATGTGCCGCCGTGCAAAACATGAATCAGAAAAGTGAGTGTGGGCATTGTGCGATCTTCCAGGGGGGACTGCAGGGATTTTAAGACTTCTGCCCGTGTTGCACACAAAAAAAATGGCTTCCTCCGTTTTTATGGCGTTTGGCTGGAGAGAGCGAGAAGGAAAGAATTTAAGCAACCTCAACCCAAAAGTTTTTTACTCTACTTTGTCACGTGTTTCAAATAATTAAACCATAACCTTTATCGGTTCATTCGCCAAAAGGGGTGCTTGCACACGTACAATTCTTTTTATATACGAGTTTGAAGCCCATTTTGTGATGAATCAGTGCTTCCAACACAGTTGTGTGAAAACATGGCGATTTAAAGGTCATATTTTGAAACAGGGGATTCGTCGTTGGTGTATCTCTGTTTGTGCGTGTGCAAGCATGTTTGGTATTTCTCGCGTCACGTCCCACTACGCCTGTTTTCCGACGAACCGAAAGTAACGATACAATCTGTGGTTGTTGAATACATACAGCAGTCACATTCTGGTTTTTAATCAACGCGGCGTGTTGCCAATCTCTGAATGAACCTGACTTTAAACAACCCAAAGAAAGCAGATTTCTGGCCATATTAAATGAAAACAAATGCTGTTAGGGATTTGTTTTGTCATCCGGGATGATCAATGAAAAGCCCTCAATACAAGCAGCATAGGATGACGCCCGTGTGCATTAAGCCTGGGGCTTTTGTGGATGAATGAATAGAGAAAAGCTCTCAACCGTGATGTAAAGAAGTGCAGGATACGCCCTGAAGCTAAACATGCGGGCAGGCGTTGATGGAGGTACAGGTACATGAAACAAATGGATTGACTATTACAAAGGAAATATTCTGCAGAAGCACTTTGGCAGTGCTGTTGTGGTTATTTGACATGATCTCTGTTCGTTTTGATGGGTTGGGCACTTGTTGCTCCTGGGTGTTACCTTTTTGTATTTTAGTCAGTTCAGTTCAGGTTGCACGAACTCAACTTTAAGGTGCGTTTTCCCCAGAACAGAGACTGTGGATTCCCGTCCCTCACATTGCTTTAGGCAAGTGTGGACAGGAATGACGAGTACAGAATTCGCTACTCTTTCAACGCGCATATGAGAATGCTAGTACTGTTTTAAGTAAAAAAAAAAAAGTGTGCCGGCGTTAAACCGCTATTGTTTGTTGAAAACTTTAGTCTTTAGTTTTTGCAGTCAACCGGTGTAATGTATTTTTCTTTAAAATAAAACCATGATTCTGGATACCATAATATTGATCTTGACCCTACAGGACTTTTCTTATGATGACACCAAGCTGGAATTTAATGTGGACGCACCCAATGGGGTGGTCATGGAGGGCTACCTCTTCAAGAGGGCAAGCAACGCTTTCAAGACCTGGAACAGGTAAAAGAGCGAGGAGGGAGAGCGTAACGCACACAGTCAATTTACAATTCAAAAGACACAGAATGAAGCTTATAAAAACCGACTCGCATGCAAAACTGTAAAACGGTTTAGTTGGTTAGGAAACGGGATTAAATAACAATACGAGGACTTTGTATTGTGTGGTCGGGTCCACTTTGTGTTGTTTTTTTTGAGAATTTTTCAACCAAATTCTATATGCTCCAATCTTAATGCTCTTTATTTCTAACTTTAATTAACTGGCCATGCACTCCTTGATGAGATGGATGAATTAGTTTATTAATAACTATTGTAAAGATTTTATTTACTTTAGGACATTTAATTGATTTACCTCTTTGTCAAACGTCCTTCCATCTCCCCTCATCAAGACGCTGGTTCTCTATACAAAACAGCCAGCTGGTCTACCAGAAGAAACTTAAGGTACCGTTTGATTTAGTCAATTCAAATTAAACCAATTCGTCGCTAAGATTAAACAATTGAAAAGTAGTGACAGTTGAGAGTGGTTTGTTAGGATTTATAAGGGTGAAATAAGATGTTGTTGTTGATTTGTTGTGACCGTGCTGTCTCCCAATGACAGGACTCTTTGACAGTTGTGGTGGAGGACTTGCGGCTGTGCTCTGTCAAACCGTGTGAAGATAATGAGCGCAGGTTCTGCTTTGAGGTTGTCTCACCCACCAAGTGAGTGTGTGTGTGTGTGCGCGCTTATTCCAACGGGATATTTGCTGAGTTCACTAACACATTGTTATATAATTGGACACATTATGTAGTTAAAAATGAGCAGCAATTAGACAGCAGGTTTTACATAACTACCATGCCCAAACTTGCAGGAGCTGTACGCTGCAGGCCGAGTCCGAGAAGCTGCGGCAGGCTTGGATCCAGGCCGTCCAGGCAAGCATCGCCTCCGCTTACAAAGACATCGCCGACAATTATTACATCGAGGCAAGAGTACATGCATGACTATACACGACAATCACATGACTCCAGCGGAGTTTCTGTTCCATGCAATTTGCCTCCCGGGTAGTTTCAGAACCGATCGGTCTCTTGTGTTTGCAGCGTTTGGACCGGACGGCCTCGCCCTCCACCAGCAGCATCGACTCTGCCAGCGAGCCCAGAGAGAGGTCTGATAAGGGGGTCCGGGGAGGCGTGGAAAGCCTCCTGCAGAGGGTACAGAGCCTGCCGGGCAATGAGCTGTGCTGTGACTGCGGCCAAACGGCTCCGTGCTGGGCCTCCATCAACCTGGGAGTCCTGCTCTGCATCGAGTGCTCAGGCATCCACAGGTGAGCTCATTAGATCGTAAGGGAGAGTAGGCGTAGAGGCGCAAACAAGCGTGAAGGAATTGTTCGTCAGCATGCAACCACATTCCATAGCAAGAGATCGGTCACGACAACTGGCTTTGTAAGACTTCCTCCTAACGTGTTCTGCCAGTTTTCTTAATACAACTCACATGAGCAAACAGCCGCATTAAAACTCACATCTTATTAGCAAGTAACGTGATTGCATTAATTTAGTGTGTAATGTGTCCTCTGATGCTTCACTTCTCATTATCTCAACTCCTCAGTTGAAACTATATTGTGAATAGAATATAGATATAGATATATAGTTGTCTTAATTAGCTTAGCTCTGTTATATATTACAGTGTATATGGATAAATATTTCATATACTCAAAAAAGACTGAATCCGTTGTTTATATGCTCATTTATAATGTTTTTGGTTGTTTCTTTCAGGAGTTTAGGTGTTCATTGCTCTAAAGTGCGTTCACTGACGTTAGATTCATGGGAGCCCGAATTACTCAAGGTGCGTCTCCATAACACGTTTTTTTTTGTTTTTTGGAGCTTCTCTGTTCTCTGTGCTTTTGTCATTTCTTAGTGCTTTGCAAAACAATTTGAACTACTAGTTTGCATCTTAACGTTTGACATCCTTGCCCTTCTTTGTTCTACTGCCATGTTTAGCTTATGTGTGAATTGGGGAACACGGTGATCAACCATATTTATGAGGGAGCCTGCAAAGAACTGGGAGCAAAAAAAACCGGACCCTCCAGTTCAAGGTCAAGGAGAGCATGATGGCAAAACATGTTTTACCTATGATTCAAGCCAAGCTAAACTGAATTATCTGTATATGTCATGTCTGTATTTGTGACCATCTACCTCCAGACAGGAGAAAGAGACTTGGATCAAAGCAAAGTATGTGGAGAAACGCTTCCTGAAGAAGATGAGTGGGAGCGAGGCTTTAGCCGAGGGGGAAAGGAAGTTCCGGCCCTGGACAGTAAAAAAATCCCATCGACACAACAGCTCTGTTCGGGCCCCCAACAAGGCCCGCAGGAGATATCATCGCTACGAGCCGGGAAGCGCTTCTCCTGCGAACCTCTCAGCAGGTCAGCACAGACAATTGGCTTCTCTGTAGAAGAAAAATAACTGCACAAAATGAGCGATTATGGAGTCTTTAAACTTTGTTGTGATGTTTTGTCCTTGGGCAGCTGCTGCAGCAAAGTTTCGCCGGGACTCCCTGTTTTGTCCAGATGAGCTGGACTCCCTATTTTCCTACTTCGACACTGGCTCTGGTCCTCGCAGTAAGTCCACTGCACAGTCGGTGCATGCGGCCACGGTGCCCTCACAGGATTACTGGCCATTGTCAATTTCATTTTCACTATGAAACAGCCTTGCATTGCTATTGTTATTGGCATTCAAAACTCTTTTATTAACTTCATCTTTTACAAAGCAAAGGTGGCTTATGACACCATTATGACATATGACGCTATTGTGTTGTAAATAGTCAGCCATGTTCTAATATTGGAGGTGAGATAAAGGTCCACTCTTCTTTGGAAGCGATTATACATCTGGCATCCCTCCCGGGTCAATGCTTTGCAGTATTCTCTTCATGCTTTATCAAGATTTACTTTAGGACATTCAACATTGTTGGCATCCTAAGCATTACTGGCCGTTGTTTCAGACAAATTCACAAACTCGGAAAGTTCGTATTGCAATTTCTGAAACTCATTCGGTTGATTCGGTTGCTCGTTCACAGTGATGGCGGTGTGCGTGTGTTTGAGAAGAGCAGTCTGTGCTGTGTAATGATTAACGCGTCCGTGGCTTGGCGATGCTTGGCCCCGCAGGTCTTAGCAGCGACAGCGGCCTGGGAGGAAGCACTGACGGCAGCACGGACATCCTGGTCTTCGGCTCCGTGGTGGACAGCGTCACGGAAGAAGGTGCTTGTTTTATTATACGTTACCGTTTGAAAATTAGAGAAGAGGTTCTCCCGATTTTGTTTCCATCATTTTTATATCGTTACCTACCCTTTAGATGAGGAGTCGGAGGAGTCCTCCAGCGGTGAGGTAGAGATAGAGCAGGAAGGGTCTTCGGACCCTGAAGACCCGAGGGAGCTCCACCCCGGGGCTCTCCTCCACCGCTCCGCCCGTCTACACAACCTGCCTCTCATGGCTGAGGCTCTGGCACACGGCGCAGACATACACGCTGCCAACGAGGAGGAGGGAAAAACGCCACTCATTCAAGCCGTGGTTGGGGTGAGAAAGGGGTTTAGCCTGATTAACTGATCTTTTTTTATGGGATGTCCTCGCCATTTTTATTGTTGATCTTTCATCAAGTTCTGATAATGAAAAGTGGATAACACCCACGGACGCATACTTTATGTGAGCATAAACACAGCCTTAAAGATGGACGCTGAATAAAAACATGGGAAAGATCTCTTCCCATCACCTAATATCTGCTGCTATGAATGCCCAACTTCCCCTCCTTTTTAAATAGCTAAATAAACAAACCTATATTGGGGGAAAAAAAGTATTGTTAAAATACCCCAAACAAGAGTTGTCAGAGGAAATAAATATAATCATCTGTGTCTGTGTGCCAGGGTTCCTTGATAGCTTGTGAGTTCCTGCTACAGAACGGAGCCGATGTGAACCAGAGAGACATGAGGGGCCGAGGCCCGCTGCACCACGCCACCTACCTGGGACACACTGGGTAAAGATCGGGGGCTTTACTTTTACCCTTGGTTCCACGTTGAGTGCTCAGAGTTCTAACGCAGCGTAACTGAAACTTTTTATTGCCAATTTTTTTTTGACCGCAGATAATCTTCTATTATTTTGCCAGTAAAAGACGTTTGAGTGACACAAAATGACGCAGCAGCACCGTTTACAAGCTCTATTTGAATGGCATGCATTTTTCAGTCTCATTTCCCTGTCAGAGGGATCAAATGTGTTTTTCTACGACAAGAGGAAGTCATTTAGGTTCCTATGAAATTGTATCTGTCACTACGGATTAAATCACAGAGGAGAAAGACAGACAAATGCATTTCCCGATCTGTGTATTGTTTAACCACAGCACACCATTCAACCCATTAGTTGATCTGCTCTTCTTACTCTGGTATTATTACACAATACATTTATTTTGCCCTCTCATCGGTTATGATGTCAATAGCTCTTGTGTTCACTTCTCTCCTTCGTGTCTAATCCTTGTTTTCTGCAGTCAAGTGTGTCTGTTCCTGAAGAGGGGGGCATCTCAGACGGAGGTGGATGAGCAGGGTCACGACCCCCTCAGCATCGCCGTCCAGGCTGCCAACGCAGACATCGTCACCTTGTGAGTGATCCTAGTTCAACTAGCCATTGTGATCAAGTTTATGATAACTATTTATAAACGTATGATAAGTGTTGGTTGGAGGAAGACATTGGCCAATCAAAAGTATCCGTATCCTTTTGTTCAGTAAGTAAAACGTTACATCAGTACCATTTTTCTGCAATCAAATTCATTTTATTTATTGAAATAGCGTGTTTTTGCTCTATTTTGAAATTAAAAGTCTAATAGTGTTGTTAGTTAACAAACAACTAAATAACCGTAACAACTAACACATAAGGTGAGCAATAACGCAATTAAACCACTTAGGATATAAAAGCTTTAAAATGACAATGTGTTTAAAATCTGAGAGTTTTTGAATGAACTTTTATGCTGTTTACTAGGATTGCATTTGGTTTCAATGATGAAATTGGATTATTGATTGTCTGAATTTCCTCTTCTTTCTCCCCCGCTATTCATCGCCACCTCAACACCTCCCATCTCTCATTTCTGCTTCCATGTCCCTTTGGTCCATCACTTGTCTCCCTCTGCTCGCCTCTAGATTGCGTCTTGCGCGGATGAACGAGGAGATGCGAGAGGCGGAGGCTCCATTGGGTCAACCAGGTCAATACCACAGTAGCAGCCCCACTGAGCAGCAGTATAAGAAGTGCATCCAGGAATTCATCTGCCTCACCATAGACGAGTGCTAGTGGTCACTTTTTTTTTTTTTACCCAGAAGCAAAGCATATTCTCGCTCTCTTTCTCTTTCTCCTTCATTAATATATATATACACACCTTCCTTCTGAATTACAACCTAAAGAAAATGGTGTAGACGAAGTGGCCCCTCCACACAGATCTCAAGCTGTTGCTTGCGTAGATCTGGCCTTGTGATTTCTGTGTGGTGTATAAGGAGAGCGCAGCGTTACACTTGCGCTTTATGGAAGGATGTTGTTTCATAGGGAGACACCCGAATGACCTTTTTTAACTCTACTGACACTACAGTCGCCACCACCGAGTTTTCTGCATCGCAACTCTGTTTCTGCTTGCCATAACTCACTAACAACAATGCTGTGCTAGCCACATGGCACGCACAGTAAAATGACATTGGCAGTTTTCCAGCAGGGTTTTCTTCTAACTTGCCATCACGCGGTGTAACCTCTCCAGCGAGGGTGTGGGTTTACTGTTGCCCAACAGCTCTTGGCTCAAAAAAGACTTGCAGCATTAAACGCTGTGCACCAAATCCATCCACACCACCTGTGTGACCTCCACCGTACCCATCTTTTCTTAATTGGATATTGTAGATATATGTATTTAGAAGTCATATGGGTAATCTTTAAACTATGTGCTGTGGCATGAGGTGAAAAATGGTATTTGTTCCATTTCCAGTAGAAAAAGAGTTTACTGCTGCAGTACAGATGAGCAGTGTAGTTTACTGTGTATGAGGAAGGTCAGGAAGGGAAATTTAAAGCTGTGACAAGAATGCTGAAAGACTCCTGGCAAAGAGCCCCTTGCTTGCTTTGTAAGATATGTTGTGACAGAGTGAGAGAACTGACTGAGTGACTAATTAATGAGTAGACCGGAGAATATGCATCAAAGAATGCTCACTGAGTTAAATAATATGATATTACATTATGTAAAGGAAATAAGAAACTGCACTTTTCCCATTTACAGTATTATATGTATTCTCTTTGTACTTGTCAAGCTATTGTGTGTCTACCCATTGTTTTATTTCTGGATTATTATTTATATACATCTCCCCACAGGACCGGTGCAATTCATTAATTGCATCAATGATTGTCATTGTGAACTAAAAGCATCACTTGGAACAGATGGCAGGGAGGTTTGAAAATACCATTAATTATTTTACTTTAGATTGTCATGTATGCTTTTCAATTTCATTTTCACTATGAAACAGCCTTACATTGCTATTGTTAGTGGCATTCAAACACATCACTAAATGACATTTTACTAGCTAATACAAGGAGATTGTAGTTCTATTGTAATTGCAGTTATTACTATGAGCAGACAAAGCAGAGCGGCATCATATGATGCTGTGTATAAAGTGGATTTGATCTCATCCTTTGCACAGCTCTTTTATTAATCTTTTACAAAACAAAGGTGGCTTATGACACTATTATGACATATGACTCTATTGTGTTGTAAATAGTCACCCACGTACTGATTTTGGAGGTGAGATAAAGGTCCACTCTTCTGAAGCGATTATACATCTGGCATTCCTCACAGGTCAATGCTTTGCAGTATTCTCTGCATGCTTTATTAAGATTTACTTTAACATCGTTGGCATCCTAAGCATGATGAGATATTCCATTACAGTTTGATAATGTCGTGCAGTGCAGTCCCGTGGAAGAAGCATGTACCACCATGACCCCTCGGTCAAAAATATGTCACTTTTTGCACCTCTGCCAAATCTTTGGTGAACTTCTAATGCCTGTCTCTTTTTTTTTTATTTTTTTTTTTATTTTTTTTAGTAATTTTATTTTGGTTTTATGTTGTGGTTTATTTCCTCTGCCAAAGACTTTTTAAAGGGAAAGTGTCTGACATTGTATGATATCACTTTTTTTTTTTTACTGAAACTGTTCAGAGTAGATTTAGTAAAGCATATTTTTACCATGCTTTGTGAAGCGACAGAGTGGTAGAAACACTGTTGGTGTGCTTACATATTGAAAAGAGGTTACAGAAATGTGACGGACCTGAGAGATTTTGATGAAGTGATATTCTGCAATAGTTCAATGTACTGCAAGTAGGAGTCTAGGGGTTGATGAGGAGCTACTGTGACCAGGTCCTAAACTGTTAAAGGTCCTCGCTTTAGCGGAAGTGTTAAATGTTGTGTCCATTGTGTGTATTGACATATGTGGTTGAAGATGCTGTTCAAAGCAAACCTGTTGTAAATAGTACAGTGAGTATTTTAAACCAACAATCACAGATCCTGACTGTTCAATCTGGTTTATTACTGTCTTTTTATTCTCTTCCAAAAACAACAGCCTGTTAGGCAGAACTGTACCGTGGTTCTGCATTGCTTTCAAGTGTTCTGTGCACTGGCATTTGGATACATTTGGAATGCTTTGCCTTGTCTTTAGAAGCACTGAAGGGGGAAAAAAGACTAAAAGCATACAATAAAACGGAAACTCTTGATGAACTAACCCTGCTCCGTTTGTTGCCCTCATTTCTGTTTCCTGTCTCGTCTCCTGTGCATATCATTCTCTCAACACGGCAGCATTATATTGCAAAAGTTCTCTCAGAAAATGGTCAAATTGAATTTGAAGAAAAATTGTGTGATGTTGGGAGAATGCTATTTTTTTCACACTGGTCTGGTGGGTCTTTTGAGCTATAACACACTTTCGGGTAGCACTGCTCTTTTTCCAAAGCAATGACGTGGTTTCCTTCACAATAACGTCTATGAAGGAAGTGTACACTTAGACAGCCCCACACTACCACGTCAACGTCGACACACACTGAAAGGACAACTCGAGTGTCGGAGGTCGCATGAGTTTCAAATAGCATTTGAGTCTCCAGCCTGCAGCAGCCGCGCTGTGCCTTGGATAATTCAGTGTTTTCTCACAAGCATTGCTCCACCATCCTTGAGAAATGTTCTCACAGTGCTCGAAATGTCTAATAATACTTGCTTGTCATACACGTTATGCAAACGGCACTTGTGACACACATGAGTAAATAATCACAATGACGTATCATTGCTTCTGTTGCCACAGGGGTTGTCACAGGCAGCCGGAGAGTTAAACCAAAGGATGTTCGGGATCGAGTGAGTGAAGCATCCTGCGCTGTCTTACCTGAACACTTGTGTGATGCTCTGATTCTCTCTGCTCTGGTGGCTTGGGGGGGCTTCTGTTTCTCACACTGTGAAAATGTTTTAATGTCTTCATCATTTTGGGGTTCTGGGGAGAAATGAAGGACCGAGACTGAAATCTTTTGTGGATGTGGATTGTGTCTGAAACGGGTGTAGTGCAGATATTACTTCTATTTGGAAACCTATACTCAAATGTTCAAATATCAAATTCATAGGCTTGCGTGTTAGAGTAGTGTAGTACATTTGCTTTGATGAAGTATTATTAAATATAAATAGGTGTGTCAAGCCCACAAATGTATGTTTAACTTGCTAGTGTCTTAAAAATGGAGTAAATAGGATCCCAGGAGTGAAATGCAAGGCGCTGATCTTCAGCTCTGTGAAGAGTTGTATTTAGCGTAAGTGTTCATAAAACACATACTACATTTTCAGCAGGTATGTGAAAAGCATTTACACGTACACCAAAGATGTTTAGAAGAACTTATAAAGGAATCAATGTCTTATGTGGTTCTAAAGTTGACTTTAGCAAAACTCCGTCTGGAGGCTTTTAGCCATTTTCTCTTCCATGCAAAGGTCCACGCTGGTCTGTCTTTGTTGGTGGATTATTTGTTGGCTTATTTTTTTCATGAATGCCAATGAGCATCTTAGTCGTACTACTCACTGAGGGTAAAGGCATGCAAACGCCTCAGATTTGGACATGGTGCTCTTAGGTGGGACAAACCCACTTTGACTTCAGTATCTCCTGTTGCAGGTGAATTATCCTGGGTTGGTGTCTTTCGCAAGTTTTCTCTCCTCGCGTCTCTCCAGCCCGAGAAGTTGAGGAGAAGGAACACAGAGTTCAGCCACGGCGAGACGCCACAGAAACCACTGACTACTTCTTCTGACTGCTCTTCAGTCACTTTGAAAACAAGAGGGAGCAAGCCACATGCCATTCAAAACAATATCTTGATGTTGGAGTGAGTGTTGCAACCGTAAGCAAATGGTGAAAAGCCTGCAGACACGAATTAAAGTTAATGTATAAATTGCTTCTAATTGCTGTCAAATGTCCTTATGTGAGGTCAAGGTTAACAGAACTTCTTCACGTCAAATATTATAATATTTTGTAAAGTATTAATTTGCACTTGGGTCACTTCAGTTGACCTGACATGAGTTGTTGTGATGGCAAGAAGTGATTACTGTACATCACATCACTGTAGCATGTCGGACGATCTCTGGAAAATGTTGTTTTTAAAGGGTGAATCCATGGCCAAAATGTAGTAATGCACTTCCAATACGTTGTGGGAATAACAAGAGATATAGTTAGAAAGAATATTTAAAACGTAAAGCAGCAGAATCTGGAAAGATTTTGTTTAAAACACTGGATATTGTATTAACCATATTGTAATACAATATTTATTGGATGCTCCCTGCCTAATAAATAACGCCATCTTTCAACGTTATTCAACAAATTGTATAATCTCCAAGCCTGAGACAAATAACACTGGTGACATCACCCATTTCTATTCTTTATTTTGTAGACGTAAGAAACAAAAACTTTTTGTAGTAATTTCCATTTGCTTAATTATGCTCTCTAGGATGAGTAAACTAAAGTGAAAATCGGTTAAGTACCTCTAATATTTTGTACAAGTTGATTTTGTAAAGTGTAAATCCTCAAAATGTTTTCATTGTTTTGACACTGGTAGAGAAATAAGATGAACTAAAAAAGGCCTAAATCATGAATGTTTCAGTGTTTTTTTTCCCCAACTTTGTTAACAATGTAGTGGCCTGCATGAAGCCATAGACATGTCTTGCATCACTCTGATTAATAGACAACAAATGTGAGTATGGGTATTTTACTTATTATATTCCAGGGTAACAGTAAACCATATTGAATAAATATGGTTGTGTTTTCTTTCAGAAAATGGAAGTGAAGAATGCTAAAATACATAGATTGCGACATAAAATATATCCCAAGGAGTATATTTTTCGTTAAGTGCAGGGTCCAATAATATATTCTGTCAACCATGAGCTGTTTAGACTGTCAGGAATTGGGGCATGTGGCAAAGGAAAGAAAAGCTGTGTTGGGTGTTGAGGAGACCATAAATATGGAACATGTTGAGAGGGAGTTCAGCAGAGGTGCTTCCACTGGAGGGAAACATGCTGCATAGTAGGATGTTGAAGCAATGAGACCAACGGTGGGAGTCCCAACAAATAGAATATGAAAATGATCAATCCAAAAGCAGTTTCATTAGTAAGACAGGAGAAGCAGAAGCAGCACTTAATTGCAAAACCAAATGACAGTGGAGGCAGAAGAGAAAGCCGTGACTAGCAGGGGTGATGAATGCAACTTCTGAAGTTAAGTCTAACATGGAGGATTCAAATTATTATCAAAGCAGCAGTGCATCATGTTACATGACTGAATATGAGGAAGTAAAACAATAAATGAAGGCATTTTAGTCTACCCATATGATGAAAATAAAACAAACATATTGGCCGAGTGGATGAATGGAGAGCATATGACAAAGAAACAATAGGCAGTGATCAATACTCAGTCATTTGTAAAGCAATGTCGACATGGGTGGAACAGCTACAGACAGTACAGTTGGTACATTGTAATATTTTTGACATATAAACAACAATGACCAGAAAAAGTATTTATTTGCTCGCGATTCCAGTACGATGTCCGATACCATAAAATATATGCAATTCAAAACAGCGTAAACTCCCCAGAAAAAAAGGCAGTAATGCAACATATGAATGTTTCCGTTAAACACCACAGAAGAAGACAGGGAAGCGAAGAAGGAAACCGGAAGCGTCGTTCCTCTTCCTGCTGGCGACAGCTAAAGCTACGTCGGTGTCATCGTCTTATTGCTTTGGGGTTTGACAACATAAACAACAGCTTTATTTCGTGTCCAGCCACGAATACCTGTCGTCACTGGAGTGTCTCGAGAGGTATGTCTGTACTGCGCTTTATTCACTCCGTTAATACGAGAGATTTGGGAGGCAGCTCTTGGTTGTAACAAGACTAGCCGCTGCTAACACTACGTAGCCAAACATAGCTCCGGCCTACGTCAGCTAACGTTAGCCGTTGGTGGTCACCATAGCTGTGGCTATGTTACCTGCTAGCTTAACCAAAGTCAGTGCGTTGAGTCGTTGTTCCTGGACACACACACTTACACGATTATTAGATTTGAATGATAACAATGCACGGCAGTGACGTGAGGAGATTCTGCAATTTTAAGTTGATCTAACGTTACACGGTGTCAGTCGGTTGTTGGTCAATATTGCCAATCGATGTGCGCGTTTAGGAAGAGATTTAGCGATAGCGTAGTGGTTTGCTAAGTGTTGTTGGTTAGCTTAATCCACGTTCATTGCGTCAAAGCTCAGGGGCCTGTGTTTTTTTAGGCGTTGCGCCTGCTGTCATTTCAAAGTACAGGCCGTTATTGTCATGTTGTCAGCTGGTGGACTGGGAGGGGACTGCGGTCAAGCCAGCCTCTACTTCGAAAAACACAGCCAGGAAGCCCGCACGTAATTACAAATGTCCTGATTATCAGTGAGTGTACCGTCAGCCGGAAGTGGACTTGTTACTATTAACTATATGAAATATATATCTGAAATTGACACGGCGGCAGTTTGCTGAGTAGTTTTAGATGTATTTGTAACTTGTATTGCTAACACATTTATTTTTATATATAATATATATATATATATATATATATATATTATATATAATACGATCTGCAAATGCTATGTTAGCTAGTACTTATTATAATTTCAAACTTATAAATAATTTGAAGTCCACTATGCCGTATTGTCTTGCATGGAGTACACTTGGCACATTATTATTCTAAGCTCCACGCAAAACACAGAGCAACATGCTGCACCGACGTGCTAATTGGTGGTATACAGATTTAACCACTAACTTATCTAATAGGTCATCTAAATATCAGTCATTAATTAAATGTGTTGGATGTAAGCAAGTTTCTCCTGTTGATGCCACCTGTGCTGAACTAAAGTAGAAGAACGTCTTTGCTCGGTGGGGAGGAGGAGAAAGTGGTTCTTGGCAGTCTACTGAGCACGTAGCTGTTGTGACCTTTTTCCCTTGCAAGGAAATAAACGGAGAAAGACATGTATGATTCAGAGCTTTTATTTCTTATTCTACGATTGACTGCACAACGTTTTCCATCACAGAATATAACCTGATACTGGAGACTGTGTGTGTCAATTTCAAGAGACTATATCAAGATGAATTTCATTAAATCTTCTCTAAATCCTCAGATGAACAACAACGGGAATAAGAGAGCTCCAACTACAGCCACTCAGCGACTTAAGCAGGATTACCTCAGGATAAAGAAAGACCCTGTGCCTTACATCTGTGCAGAACCTCTCCCTTCCAACATCCTAGAATGGTGAGGTGGTCATCCTGAAGTCATTTTAATCACCCAGGCAATGCGTTGCATTTCATCACATTATTATGCTAGAAAGCTGTCTCTGAGGCTTTTCTGTCCACAGAAATCATTTCATCTTCTATGTAATCATACTAACATGTGCAGATTTAAATGATTCCTTATTAACAATGAAAGTTGGATGATTACCACCAATCAGGATATGGCTTTCTTCCTGGTTTCTGTAATACATTTTTGTTTTTCCTGGAACTACTAATGCATGCTTTATCTGGATGGATGATTTGTTCCTCTATGAATAGCAAATGAGTCAAACATTATTTTACAATGTTCTTGCATGTCTCAGACCTGTGATGTGCACTTCTTCCTTTCTCATCTGGATTAGAGCGAGACTTCAGACAAATGTCTTGTGATAAAAATATATATATTCTATTATTGTCCTATGGAGGTTTCAGCTGTCATTTATCTGAACTGAACTAATTTTTTAAACATAATGCGAAATGAACCAGACTTTAGAAATGTGTCAAGTTTTTGAAAACATGGAAGTCATTAATGGAAATCTTTTGTTTTCTTTAGGCATTATGTAGTCCGAGGGCCTGAGAAAACTCCATATGAAGGTAAAATTCCTCACAGTAGTTTTGTTTACTGGGAATATTTTGTTAATTTTAAGTAGATTCCTGCCCATTTCTTCCATTTTGGGAATGATGGGATTTCGGATAAATTGAGTAATGTTTTTTTCGTCTAAACTTTTTTTTAAATCTGATTTTTTTTTTTTTAACCAATGTCAAATACATTTTCCTTTTTAGGGGGATATTATCATGGAAAACTCATATTTCCCCGGGAATTTCCTTTTAAACCACCAAGCATTTATATGATAACACCAAATGGGAGATTTAAGTGCAATACAAGGTAAGAATATAGTGTAATAGTTGAATTGAACGAGAATTGCGACCCAACAGTATTTTAAAATGTCAACGGTATTTTATTGTACTTTCCTCCACAGATTATGTTTGTCCATCACAGACTTCCATCCAGACACGTGGAACCCTGCGTGGTCAGTCTCCACCATCCTCACGGGTCTGCTCAGCTTCATGGTGGAGAAAGGACCCACCCTCGGCAGCATTGAGACCTCTGACTACACAGTGAGTGCAAACAAATGACCAAAAGGGCTCCACATACTAGTGACCCACCTGGGATGCTCAAATGTTTGATGTGCTCTTTTTTTTTTTTTCAGAAAAGACAGCTGTCAGCCCAGAGCCTGTCCTTCAACCTCAAGGATAAAGTGTTTTGTGAACTATTTCCGGATGTAGTCGATGTATGTACGAGGAGATCTCTAACTTCCGGTTGCTTTTCTTTTTTTTTTTTTTTTTTTTTTTTTGTAAACCTAATAATATTCTTTCCTTCCCTACACCAGGAGATGAAGCAGAAACAAAAGGCCCAGGAGGAGTTAAGCGCCCGCACTCAGCCCCTCCCCTTACCTGATGTGGTTCCTGACGGGGACCCTCAGCATGCCCACTACGGGCTCCCTGCCCTCAATGGAGGTCCCGCCCCCCTCGGGGGCGCTAACCCTGCCCCTGGCCTGCAGCAGGCCAATCGCAACCATGGACTTTTGGGTGGGGCTCTTGCCAACCTATTTGTTATCGTGGGCTTTGCTGCGTTTGCCTACACAGTAAAGTACGTGCTGAGGAGCATAGCCCAGGAGTGAGTGGAGCTGGGCGTGTTGGGCAGCACTCCCCCTGCAGGTGAGCCAGCTATCGGACTCCATATTCTACAAACGCACTACGTAGGGGAGGGATGTTCAGTCCTAACTTAAACTCCTCCACAACCACCACCACAGACTTTGGATAACGGAATCTCAAAGCCGGCCAACCCGAGAAGGACTGGGAGGAGTGCCGGGGAATTGGAGGGGCTTAATTAAAACGGTTACGACTTACTCTGTGCTTCAGTGGTTTGTGTCTGCAGTAGGAACAAACTTGGCTCATGGGTTGTGGAAGAGTGTAGAACTAAAGAAAGCATGCTGGAGACAGGTCACCACTACAGAAAGATGCTAAAAGGCGCTATTGATCTCCTGCCTCATGAACATTACCAAAAGAAAGCTTAAGTCGTTAATTCTCAGAGCAGGCTACTCCATGCCTGTCTCCTTTAAGAGAAGTATTTCCCCGTGCAGTGTTCACTAGTCATTCATCCAATCTTGGAGGCTCCTCAAGCTGTGAGACAAATGTTTAAGTCAAGATTAAGGGAGCACAACAAAGAACGGTTGTGCAATGCCTCGCATCAGTGTTGAAAGGTCTTCACCTTAATGTGACACACGTGCATATTACTGTTGGTTTCCATTTGTCACTTTTTCCACTTCCAATGTACCTGTTGAGGGGGAAATGTAACCTGTTTTTCTTTCCTAGGAATATGTTCATACATCTTCAAATGAAATCTAACGCGTAAGCCTACAGCTGAATGAACGATACACACAAATGAATTAAGGCTTATTCCTGGCAGAGCTGATCATGCTGACACTTTTCAGGACGATCCAGTTCCTGCACGTAAGCATAAAACTGGTTAGGCATCACATGTAAGTCACCTAGCGCATAAAGCCCTAGAAAAATGCCCTTGAGTGCATTCTTTTATTTATATTTTCCTTCATCTGAAAAGATTGAAATATAAATAAAACTTTGCATTGGCAATCTTCAAAAGACGTAAACGTGGTCAAAGTTGAACCTCAAGTCCAGACATTCCTTCCCGTCAGCCTATGAGCCAAGCGGTGAACCCAGTGTCTGCACACAAGTAAATAGACCAGCATCTTTTTTTTAAATTGGCTTAGATGACCAGTTTAGAACCTCCTATAAAGGTCCATGTAGAGAGAACCAACATTTATGTTTTCTTTCTGATAATTATTTTGGTTGTTTTTGTTTCTCTTATTTATAGAAACTGCCTCAGCTTTTCTGTCACAGACCCAGAAACGCTCACATATTTGCTGATAATTGCTGTTGTGCATTGCAGTTAGTGAAGATGGTTCTACTGTGTATCTAATGTTCAACAGCAAACTGGTTGAAAGAATATTTGCCTTTTATTGCCATTTCTTTGGCACCATCTTAAAAAAAAAGACAAACTTATGAGTGCGTTTTGTGTGAAATGCCCAAATTTCCATGCTTCGGTTATTCTTGTGTGACATGTTTTCATAGTAAATGCAAATAAATAACTGCTTGGCAGGGTATTTTAGAAAACCATTTTTGTCTAATCTGCTTCCGTTTTTTTTTTTTTTTTCAAAAACATTGAGGTGGTTGTATATGGAGCCAAATCCAGGTCGAAAGTTTTGTTCATTCGCAAAAAAAAATGTGAAGCTGAAAGTTTAAGTTTTGTTGTTGAACATTGAAAAATACAACATTGTATCCAAAATGAAAACAAATATTTTATTCAAAAAAAGAATTAAACTCAGTCAAAACTATATTCGACCCGAAAATATTTTTGGTCCACTTATTTTTATTTTGGATACAATGTTGTATTTTTCAATGTTCGACAACAAAACTTAAACTTTCAGCTTCACATTTTTTTTTCGAATGAACAAAACTTTTGACCTGGATTTGGCTCCATAGTTGTATAAAGAGGTTGAGGTTTTATTTTCCAATGAAGACATCCTTCTCATGAATGTAGTATTGCTCAAAAAGGCAACACTTTGAACTATGGGGAAGTTATTGGCTGCTGCTGACACTGGGAAGTATGCCAGCTGGTAGAATTTCCAAAGAACACTTGAAGTGCTTCCAAGCAAATCTTGCCATCACCTCAGGCGCGTCATCAGGCGGGGCGCTTGTATAAAGGCCGAACCGAGCAAACGTTCACAACAAACCCGAGAGTTCCAGAGACGCTCAACCTTCGCCGATAAAGTAGTGCTATTCGGTTTTATTTAGATTTATTTTTTTAAATCAATGAAGAGAGCTGCACTCAGCTTCCAGTCCGCGCTCCATCCTCTCCATCCCTCCGCCACCATGTCTGAGAGCGAGCCGCTCGAGTGCGTCGTGTGCTTCTGCGAGTACGCGCGCAGGGGCCGGATCCCAAGGGTCCTGCACTGCAACCACACCTTCTGCGCCTCCTGCCTGGAGAAACTGTCCAAGCAGGAGGGGGTCATCCGGACCGTGACCTGCCCGCTGTGTCGCTCGGTCACCTGCTCGCGAGCCGGTCTGACCCTATCCGGATCCCTGCTGGTCAACACGGACATCTGGATGTTGATCTCAGAGGAGACGCTTTGGGAAGAGCAGGATTTGAATTTAAAACTGACGACGGCCTCGCGCATCAGGTAAAAACTAAGCGCGTCATCAGTTGTCATTCGATTGTTCTCCCGTAAAAGCAGTGTATTGCCTCGTGCGGATGTGTGAACAGATCTGTCTCTGTCCCTCTTCAGGCCGGATTCTAGACACGCTGGTTTCACGTCCCCACTTAAAAAAATCTTCAGCTGCGTTCTGGTGCACTAACGAGGGATGAACGCCTTCTGACCGCACACGTATTGGCAGCAGCGTCTCCATTCCTCGGCATGTTTCTCCTTCGCACAGATGGATGTTTGGATGGATGTTACATTTACGGCAATGAAAGGTTTGAGTAGCCTAATAATGATTAGAAGTTACAAAGAAGGAACAGGGGATTAACCGTAATATTTGAATATGGCTCAAACAACACGGTAGATTTGTATCTCATTTTTATCCCCCAAAAAATATTGACAAAGATATTATGATGTGTGTGTATATATGTGTGTATATATATATATATATATATTATTATATTTTTTGAGGGGGGTTGTCGCGGCCCGGTGTCGATGTGGAGGTACGGACCGGAAAGAGCGAGACACACGCGCAGGGTTCCAAAAAACTAAAGGGACTTTAATAGTCAAAAAGGCAAAACTCAAAAACCACCACGAGGGGCAGGAACACGGATGGCGACACATAACGAAGACTCTGACAAAGACAATGACTCGACACTGATTCACAGGATTTAAATACACAAGGGAGGTGCAGGTGATTGGGAACAGGTGGAATCACTCAGACAATCACAAGGGGAGACAGGCCAAGGCAGGAAGTGAAGTTACCCAGGGGAACCAGAAACATGAAACTTCACAATAAAACAAGAACAGGACCAAACCGTGACAGGGGTATTTGTAAACATGTTGTACATGTTTCATGTTTTATGTATATATTTTACAAAACCAGAGAGATGGACAGATATCTGGCGCTGCTGGTCTTGGGAGCAAAGGACCCAGACAACTATGTGAAGTTTTGCAATGGCAATTATTTTTCAATGAAACAAACATGTTCATCTGTCCTTTCAGACTGTACTTTCACTAAACACTAACAAATTGTAGCACCCAAGTTGTACTTACAATGTGTCTTATCTATAACAAGTTGTTAATGTATTTACATGTAATGTATTAATGTATTGTTCATTGTTTTTGGTGCATTTGGAATAAAAACAGTTGAGATGATGGAATGTTATCCTCATTGTTACTTTTCCTTAGCAGGACTACTGATTTTTACAACATTTATAAATAGTTGGAAAACGGGGACTAATGAAACTTGCAATAACGAAACAAAACGTTGTGAACGTGAGTATTTTTATTAAAAACCATAACAGTGGATTATTTGAGCTGAAACCTTTTTTCCCTGAATTAGTCCTACCAAATAGCCTCTTAACTATACTATGTTATGGTGAAACACAGTTAAATATTCAGACATTACAACACAAAACTGATGCAAACACAACAGGGAAGTGTTCACTAAAAGCTTTCATAACCCACAGAAACCAGCCCTAGATTCCCCTCCTTGAACTAAAAGACGGTGCGTGTCCACACTGCAGGATCTACTAGTGAAATAACAGTGGATTTCAACATTTCTTATGCAGACCCTCAGCCATCAGCCACAGAGTAAATGAGTAGAAGGCCGATTCGTCAACAGATGCTTGATTTTTTTCTCCTTTTTTAAAAAATGTTTCCAACTTCCGAGCAAGCAATATCCAAATTGGATATAGTGTAAATCAGACGGTCCAACAGCAACAGAATTCTAAAGTATAGAAGTTTTTCCTGTTTTTATATTTCAGGGGCAAAAAAGTAGGGAAGAAGGTTAATATATATATTATAATATATTAAAAATGAAAAAATTAAAACAAAACGCCTGTCACGTCATTCCTCAGGATGGTGATCTAACTCCATTGTACTTCATAAATACATTCAGCACTCAAGTTTATGAGTTTTTTTAATTTTTTTTTTTAAGTTTCTATTGCATAAGGACATAATAAATCCTGCCTAAACACTGTTACTATATTAACAGACTATCACATGTGCACTTAAATTAACATGTATCCATCACAGTTTTCACCATATCTGTTCAACATCTCCATGGACCTTCCTCTTCCTTTCTCACAATGACAAAACATATTTAAAAACATAGTAAACAACATATTCGTGATGAATCAGACATGGGTACGGTAGTCATTATTTTTTTTTTGTCAAAAATAAAAAAGGGCCACACTGCGTTAGTGTGAAAACTTCATGAGGCTCAGGAGAAACAAAGGGCATGTAATTCTCTTTCAGCTAGCCCTTCACTAACTTGAGTTAGGCGTCTCTAAAGTTCACCTAAAGTGTCGTTGCAGCTTGTGGAAGGAGGAAAATCTCTCTCCACACAGACCTCGAGATAAACAGCAGTAAAATACATTTACCACAATGCCATAATCATACATCTAGATAAGATGGGTGTAAAATAAGGGTTATAAGGAATATTGTTACGGGAAAAATTGACCAAAACGACGACATCAAATGATAGGAAAAAAAAAGATTTAAAATACACAAAAAGACCCATAAAGGCTTGTAAATGAGTCAAACTCCCTTTGTGGTAAATTGTGGGAAAGTAGAATTTTTTTTCTTTGTTCCAAGTGTGTGTGTATGACTCCCTATAGGAACGGATACTGTGTGAGGCGCCTGGGGCTTAGCTGGTAGGCACCATAAGCCTCAGCCCGGGGAGTCACACTAACGTAAGGAGACCCAGTGGCGAAAGGATGCTGGTAGACTGCGGGCAGGCCGTGCAGGATACTACTAACAGAGTCCTTACGACCGGCCGAGTCCCTCCTGGAGGAGGAGGACGGAGCGTACGTCGCTGCATAGGCGGAGGGAGAGTGTGCGTGGCCTGCGTGGCCGCGGCTCAGCAGCTGCTCCATGGCCTGGGAGGCCGAGGAGAGAGCCGTGGAGGCCGGGTAGGCGTACAGGCTGGGGCCCGGGGCCGAGGCCAGGGCCGACACCTCGGGGAAGTTGTAGTGAGAGGATACGACGGGAGGGAACGTCGGCTGGCGGCGCATCGACGAGTCGCTGTGGGAACGCTCCTGAGAGGAAGAGACAACCGGCTGAACCTGAACAAAAAAAAAAAAAAAAAAAAAGAAGGTCATGCTCAGTATGCAGGAGCAGCAGCATATTATATATGGTCTCACCAAATAATGAATAATGGAGGCGCGACAATTCTGAATCTACCTTTACCCATGTCATACGTTACGCTTGAACTGCGTGCTAGTGGATCAGTGACATTGTAGAATTCAGCTACACATCAAACCACTGGAGCCTTTTCCAGTGTACCGTACCAACAAGTTATTATTATAAAAGGTTATATATATTAACTTGCATTTTAAGTTGGGTAACATTAAAACTCTTCTCTATGGTGATGTTGTTTGTCCAGCAGGGAGCACAGAGGTCTCTTTCATGAAGCAGAGCTTCCAGTCTACTCTAAATGTTTGCGCATGTACCCCGAAAGATATTCAGATTCATCAAAACGCCTAAAGCGCATCATTTCCTATTATAGATGCCAGATGTGAATGTGTGCAGCTGAAGAACCCTCAATTCCCGCCCTGTACACGCCCAAGTTCAACCAGAAATATGAAAATGCAAAACACCTCAGACATGTTTTCACATCGAAAGTGCCTGAGGACCAACACTCGTTTCCTGCCGACTCTTAGTGCCGACGTATCTATCCTCCACCAACACAAAAGAAGCCTCACCTGGCTGAGGTTTAAAGGGTGTGCCTGGCTCGGCACTAGTCTGGGACGCTCCACGCTCTCCCCTGAGCTGCAGGGCTGTCGGTTGGATGATCTCTTCGGCTTCATGTAGGTCACTGTGAATCGAAATGTAGTAAGCATTTTAAATTCCTCACTGATCAACCACACACACAGACAACGGGGGGGCGGGGAGGGGGAGAGGGAGGGGTTCTTACCTGTGTCCAAGCGGCCACGAGAAACCGCTCTCCTCTCAGAGCCCTGGGTTTTGATTGAAGGGGCCACCACGGCGAGAGACCTGGCCTGGCGTGACGACGCCGTGCCGGCCGGGTGCGGCGCTCGGGGCAGAGGAGTCAGGGGACTGGCTGTAGACGAGTCCGAGTCGTGCACCGTCACGCAGCTGATGACGTTAGCGCGCTGGCCGAGGCCAACGCTAACAGAGAAAAACGCGTTGTGTTATTTCACGGGGAAAAGGCAGGGATTTCCTACATGATAAGTGCCTGGATGTCAAAAAGAATTTGATCAGCTCTGTTGGAATAAATAATGCCAATGGGCTCCTTAGAAATTGACGATCTGAAAAGATCTTTCCCTCACCTGGCAGGATGGAATTTGCGCTCATCCTCAGTGTCAGTGTCGCTGTGAATAGTGATGATGCTGACCGCCGGGCTGGGTGTGTCGGAGATGACGATTGGCTGTGACCAGGTGGCGCTGGGCGGGGTCACACCGCTGTTGCTGAGTAATGATGCAGTGGAGATACCCCTAAGCAGAGAAGCAAGAGGAGACCTTTTCTCACCAAAAGCAAACTTGAGTTCAGCCGTGATAACAGACAAAAAAATAAATAAATAGGGTGCACATTTTTGGGCCAAAAATAGAAAACTACTATTCCTACTCCTAAACGCAGAGGCATCAGGGAATTTTTTGGCCTTAATATGTCAGACATACAAGGAATTTGACTTGGCGGTTGGTGCATGACAACAGAGGACAATGGACAACAAGACAACATAGTGCAAGAAATATAATCTAAGGCTATGGGTTAGTTAGTAAAAATAAAGAGTTAAAAAAAAAGATAACAACCAACCTGTTTCTGTTCTCTCCACGCCTGGCTTTCCCCTTCTTCCTCTCTTGCTGGGTCCTGGCTTGGGTTGTGCTCCTATTAGGGTCAAAGGACAAACACGTCAGCTGTCGAGACCATTGGTCAAATCAGAACATGAAAAAAAAAAAAAAAAAAAAATAGATAAAGAAGTCTTTCTTCTTGCAACATTGGGTTGAAATGATCGCAAAACCATTGTATAATATTTAACTCATGTCAAATTACATCTCTGAATATGTGCAGCACCGTACACTAGACAAATAGGTCAATATAATGTATTCAATTATGAGAAATAAAGTGATCATCTTAACTTTAAAATGGGAGAGCCATATGTAGGAACCATTAGAAAGTATAAACTGTAAAAGGAAGTACCCTCAACCGAGTCAAAGCACTTTGTTTTTATTTATTTATCTAACTTGTGGCTGGTTGACCCACCTCCAGCTGTGTCCCTGCTGCGTGGAAGCACTCGAGTGAAGCGGTGAGTCGGTAACATTTGCCTGGTGGGCGGAGCTGTGGATGGCCACGCCGGGGACCTGCTGCCACGACGATGGTATGAGGATCTGTTGAGTGCCAGTGGGCCAGGCCTGCTGAGAAAAAACACTCACACTTTAGTACATGCAAAGTCAAAGATCAGATGTTCAGTCAACACAACTCAAGTGACGCTGGAATAGGCCAGACATACTGAGCCATGCCGAAGAATAAATCCAAAACACCGAAGACAAAGAGGCAAACAAATTGCCTCAACTCTTCAAACAGGCAACAGCACAGAGATAGATAAGCGAGCAACCTCTCCCAAGCCATTCTCTTATTATAGCATTGCCCTGCAACTAATGCACGAGGCGATCACATGCAAAACACAAACGATGAAGCACTGCAAACAGTCAGATCAGGTAGAAAGATGAGTTTACACAGGACCATGGTGCCTGTTAGAGAGAAATACTGAAGGAAAGATTAATTCAGTTCCCTGATGCCCTCAAGTCTGCCGAGAAGCTCTCTTGGGAAATGTTCTGGCGCTGAAACAAAAGATGTGCGTCAGAGGGTCGGGGAGTTGACGAGGGATTTTAGCGGGCCGTGTAGCTGCGACCTCCTTTGCTGCGAACAAGGAAGGACGGGACAAGAGAAGCTGCAAGCAAAGCGCAGACTTACTCAGCAACGCATGCGCTCCATGCCCTCAGCACACCTAAGGGAAAAGACTGTGGGGGAGGGAATGAAATAGAGTTTGCACGATGTGGGGAGCCGTTGTCCCTCGGAGTGGAAAACATTTCGTATATTTTGTCAATTGAAATTTAACGCCACAAAGCAAAGTTATAAAAAATTAAAATAGATTTCCCAGGAAGGATGGTGATGATTTCTGCCCACAATTCCAACATGTCTGCTTGTGAAAAGGCAAATGAAGGGAATATGATGCATACATTAGACTAGCCTGATGGCACAGAGGGGAAAAGAGGAAAAATTGGAAACAAACTATGTATAAAAAGCGGGAAAGAGATGGCATTGTTAGTGGTAGTGAGAGTGTGAATGGATTTCTTCGGGGGTGTCCTTGTTGCTTTACCAGCACTGTGGCTGTGTGCTCCAGGAGGGTGGGCCGACCCACCCCGGTGCCCAGCCCGAGGGGCAGAGAATACTGGGGAGCTATGCCTGCTGAGGGGGGGTGCAGGGTGGCCACCATCAGCGGTGTGCAGGAACCCTGGAGGAGGGAGGGAGGATAGAGGAAGGCAAGGTCAGGGCACGATGAAAAGTAAGCGTCATCTGAGGAGATGCACACAGGTACCACTGGCCTCCCTCTGGACACCTGACCTCTATATACAATCAAGAAGCTTTTTGAGCCAGTCGAGTCCCCCGTATTAAATATCTGGCCTCCTATCCCGGATAGGAAACTGGGAGTAAGAGAGGCCTTGCCCTGAGTGGAAGCCCAATCCGACCTGGAAGCAAATGCGAAGCAAAAAACAGCAGGAAAAAACACAGAATGGACTATGTCCCTGCAGTCCATTTTTTGGTAAATTGAAAAGTCAGGGATATGAAAAGGTATTTAACCAGATAATATCCACTAAAAAGCAAAAAATGATTTCTAAACTTTGTATGGCTCTGCTGGCAGCAAAACAGAAGTGTGTATAATAGAGAGACTTATTTGACACACTCGTTGCATCCTTGAATGAGCAAAACTCTGCCCAATTGCTGTCAGCTTTGCGCAAACTATTGGACATTAATTCATGGATGTTGCCGGATATTACGCTGCAATTCCAAGTGGTGAGGTTTCTAAACGACAGATGACAAAATAAATATGTATAAAACTGCTGAAATGGAAGTCAATGCTCTTATCTGAACTAACCTCACATGTGTGTATGACACAAATCCCATTCCACCTTTAATTTGAACATGCATACATCCGGATCCATTGAGATAAGTGTTTGATTTCCTGTAATAGATTAGACTGTCCCAGACATCTGACACAACACCCAACAAACCTCACAAGCTCTTACCTGTGTGAGCATACTAGGCTGAATCTGCAACGACTGAGCAGACTGGTTTTGAGGTACTATGGGAACAGAGTTTTCCATCCTCACCGGGAAACTGGAACTCTTATTGGATGGCTGTAACCCTGGAAAACCATTCAACATAAGCATACCAATAAGCAACCAAAGTACTGACAGTGATCTGAATTGTCATTTGGCATGCACACGTATCCCTTCAGATGATTAATGTAATATCCCTGCTTTCGGAAACAGGCCTTATGTGAAGGCTGAAGATAGCCTTCTTGATGATCAAATGGGAATAAAGCAGTAAATTGTATTTTAATACCACCTCCACATCTGCCAAAACCCCTTGCGTCGTTCGTGGCTGAGATTGCAACCATAAATCCTTTACCTTGAAGCGTGGAGGGTGGGCAGACGATGAGAGTCTGCTGGAAGGGTTCTGTCTGGTTACACAGCCCAGCAGGACGCGTTGGAATGGGGACACTCTGCTGAGCGAGCCCGGGAATGTTGATCGTCGCCTGCTGGTACAGAGCTGGCTGATAGTTCAGCAAAGGCACCGCTCCTCCTGCAGAAGGCACCTGTAAAGAGTCATTTCGAACACCACAGATTAATACCAGCGGAGCTGCGCGCCCCCTAAACGTGTCCGAAAATCGGCGATCAACGGGCCGCACCTGGTTATGCTGGTTGAGTTGGCTACTGAAGGTGACGGTGAGGTTTCCCCCCGCAGCGCTGGGCACCGCGCTGGTGGAGTACAGGGATTTGCCGCTATCATAGGAGCTACGACGCTTACAGATCTCCATGTTCTGGAAGCAGGACTTCACACTGGAGAGTGGAAGGAGAACGGAGGAACAGTGTTTTATGGGCTGCGTTGGAAGCTTCAACAAACATACGTGCGGGGAGTCTCCACATCCGTCACTCACTGTGAGCTGTGGGGATAATCCATGAGGTGGCTCATTGTGACAAAGGGGTGACCCAGAGTCTTTGTAGGCGTGATCCTTTTGTCGGCATCCAGACGCAGCATCCGCTTCAAGAGGTCTATAAACTCTCGCCGGTCAGCTTTTTCAGCCAGCATGTCCGTCCCCTCCAAATGAGAAGACAGGTTGACCTGGAGCACATAACAAATGGAGGGTAACAAGTGGTCAAACAAACAACCCAGGGTACATGCACAGGTTTGTAAAAACAATGTAAGTAGAGGATATTTGTGAAAGCCATCTCACCTGCATCATGTCGTCCAGACAGTTGAAGATATACTTCCTGGCTTCCTTGGACTTAATGCCCATCTCCATTTCATGCTCTGCTGGGGTCTGGAATATTTTTTTTTGCAGTTTTGTTTCAGTACGTCTCAAAACCATTTCATTAGGTACAATTTAAATCAAAAGGTGAAATGAAAGCAGCATCAAGACGTGTATATGAACCTATACAGTAGATCACTTATCACCAACACTCCCTTTAAGCCTACTTAATAACCAGATACTCAGCAGGGTTAAGTGGAGGTTCCATTTACCTTGAGTCTCCAGAGCGGGTAGCTGGAGTCGGGCCCTCTATTGAAGAAGCGACTGGTTTTGGTTCCGGCGCTCAGCAAGTACTCTGCAGGCAGACCTTGAGTCTGGGAAATGTAACGGATCTGGAAAAAACATCAACATTAAAGGATGAGATTCCAATTGAGAGAAATCAGTGGGTGTATACGACTACTCTATAACAACTTGGGGCTTCTTTTCAATTTCATCAGTTATCTTTTCCAGGCGTTTGAGCACAAGAGAAGGTTTGGGGAACAGGGAAGTCAGCACTGACCTGGTCGTACTCAGAGGCTCCGGGGTAGAGAGGCCAACCCAGGAACAGCTCAGCAATCACACAGCCTAAAGACCACATGTCAATCGCCTCACAGAATGGCAAACCCAAAATGATCTCTGGAGCCCTAGAAAACAGAGACAGGATTAAAAGGACGAGTTTCCAAGGCTCTACGCTATAAAGTTTTATCACAGTAACATGGTTCATTTTTCTCAAAAGTGTTTAGGCTACCCAAACGCAGCTGGATGTGCTGTATTTACCTGTAGTAGCGAGACTGTAAGTAGGTTGAGCAGACAGCTTTTGACACATGACTTGCTGAGCCAAAGTCAATGACCTTCACCCTGTAGGGCTGCCTGTGGGGGTCGACCAGCATGATGTTCTCGGGCTTCAGGTCGGCATGAATCAGCCCAAGGCTCTTCAGCTTCATCAGTGCCGTAGCCACCTAAAGATACAAACACGCAAATACAACTTCTTGTCAGTAGCAATAAAAAGAGTTAGGAATGCCTAACAAAACACTTTCATACCTGCTGCAGGATGGGTCTGATGTGCCTTAAGGGGAGCGGGCTGAACTTGCTGTGCTTGAGAAAGTCGTACAGGTTCTGCTCCAGCATCTCAAACACAAGGCAGGTGTGACCCTTGTGCTGGAAGCATTCATATGAGCGCACAAAGTTGTACTCATCGGCGTTCTCTGCACTCAGTCGGTTCAGGATACCCACCTGTTAGAAAACACACAAACCTGTGTCAATTAAATCGGATTTATTATTGTTGTTGTTAGTCCACGGGAATGTAAAATAATGAGTTTGTACAAAGATCAGTGACCGTAGTTGCAGTTTTTTCCATAGAGGTTAATAGTGATCAATTTAAAGGGCCTAAAAAAAAAATCACAACCTGGTAGCATCCGCGATGCATCGGCAAGTAATTGGAGCTCCATTAAACACACCAACGCTTGACCTCAGAACTCCTTCCCTCTAAAAGATTTAGTGCGTGTAGGCACCCGTCAAGATCCCATTTCTCTACAAACTACAAAAATTACAGCAGCAGCAGGAACCATGACAATATTTATTATAGTATAACTGAACATTTCCCCAAAAATAGGTACCTTCTGACCCGGGAGGACGTAGTGGTAACAAGTTAGCTCTGATGTTAAGCTGCCATTGCACGTGGTCAGTGCTTGTTGGATTGTTGCATGACTACAGAGACGTTGACTCTATTCAGCGTTTACCGAGCTACATCGGCGCTAAAAGTAGTTAAAGCCTGTGGGAAACACGTTACTGCTTGGCTTAATAAAAAGGCTACGCTATGATTCATGCCAGCCCTATTCATTAAAGATTACTACGTGGCGATGGCTACCGTAACACGCAATATAAAGTTGTTTGAAGATGTTTTTTACAGCAATATAAAATACTCACTAGAGAGGGAGTAGTAGGTTTTGACAGCTTACATATGTCATAGTTAAAACATTTAATGGGAAGTTATTTTTTATAATTAAATATTTAAGTAGGTTTAAGGCAAAGTTTTGATGGTTACATTACTTTAAATCTTGAATCAAAGAATACTTGATTATCTAAATCAGTGATTCTCAAAGTGTGGTACGCGGGGCTCCCTCTAGTGGTACGCCAAAGAATTACTGAAATAAATATATTTTAAAAAAAACAATTAAATAAATAAAAAAAATCGTACTATATTTAAGCGCAGTATTACTGTTGAAACTGTGTAAAATGTTACAATGGCTGACAATATTAAATATACTTCTTTAGGAATAAAACCTCTGCTTTTGATGAATACTTAGGCCTACTACGCTACTGTAACAGTAGTGTAATAGTAATGTAGTGTTGGTCATTATGGCGGTACTTGAGAGCCAAGTATTTTCTGAGGTGGTACTTGGTGTAAAAAGTTTGAGAACCACTGATGTAAATAGTTTGGAAAAGCCCTAAACCACCGAATGTATACAAAATGATGATTACCTCAATTTGGCCCTGGCGAGCGTAGGAAGGGTGGTTTTTCAGGATCTTGATAGCAACAATCTCATTGGTGCCCCTCTTCCAGCACTTGGCCACTTGTCCGAACGTTCCCCTTCCTAAAAACTCCAGCACTTCATAGCTACAGGACACTGAGCACAAGATCTCGTGCTGCACAAGCTGATAATCCCCTTCCCCATTGGAGCTGCTGCTCTTGGTGGTTTGAGCCGAGTGGGGTATTGATTGGCCCGTGCCTCCTCCGCCGCCACCACCAGTGCGTGTGGAGTAAGTTGCTGCAGGGGCCGAGAGCTCCTCCAATATTTGGACACTGCCACACCCACTCCCGCTGCCTTCGCTGGTTTCCTCAATCTTCCTTTTCTGCCCGTGCCGGTGCCCCCTCGTTTCAGAGGACGTCTCGGTGTGAGTGTAGGAAGAGGACGTCGCCTGCTCCGCCACACGTCGGCTGGATCCACGCGGAAGACTGCCGGTGCTATCGGCCGCCCGCACCACCACTTGACCTCTGGAGCCCGGGGCCGTTGGGGGGAAGACCAGTGATGGTGCAAAGGGTGCCACAGCCATGGCTGGCGTAAAGGCGTATGCCGACTGGCCCGCGATGGAGCTGTAAGCTTCGGTGGTGGACACGTCCCAGACACTACTCTCCACCTTCACCTTCTTAACGCGGCAAAAGGCACTGGAGGAGATGGAGGGCGGAGAGAAGACCTGCAGCTGAGAGCTCATTGCTGAAAACAGAGGGATGGGAATTAGACACAGATAACAAACTAGGAACCTAAAGCACTGTAATAACTTATAAATACAATAAAATGTGCGTTGCTCTGTTGCAGCCTGTATATGGTATGCTTAGCAGAAAATGGAAACAATCAAATCCAAACAGTCCACTCCACATATACAACAGTGATTACATCTTACAAAACAGACATACACAGCATACTCAAACTAACGATGGCAAAATTAGTCGAGTTGAACACCACAGTAAAACAGTTGAGTGAAACAGGACTGAAGCTAAAACAACGAATAGACTGCAAAAAAAAACTGAATCAATTGCTTTAGTCATATTTTAAGCAAAACTGCCAAACATCCCCTGGTTTCAACTCGACGTGAAGATTTACAATTAACAACAAAACAATGAGTACCTTCATGGTGGTAAGGTTTATAGCAACCTGTTTTATTATTCTTTAGACTACCATATGTTCAGTTAGCTGCCTGTGTTAAATTGGCAACCGAGCAAAATAACTAAATAAAAAAACAAAACATGAAAATGTTCCACAAGTCATCAAATCCAAGTGAATAAATGTGTTTCAGGTATTATCTAATGGATCGCCAAGTATTGTAATAAACTGGTTATAGCACCATTATAGGCCGACATCACCGGCGTCTGGGTATAACTTTAATTAGCAAAAAAAAAAGTAAGATTATGTAGGATGCGTAATTTGCAGTGCAGAAGCCGATAATGATCTAAAGGGGAGCGTGTACACTTTAAATGAAAGCAGCATGATAAGGCATGGGCTGTATCAAGATCTATCAAGATTATACTGTTTATATCATTAATCTTCCGATGATGTGTTGCAAAGTAACCGTGCAAGCAGCAAAAACAGAAACCTTAAAACTGAATTAAGCCACTGTTAGGCTGCACCCACAGTATTCCGGTGCAATGACAGCCTATGATCTAAATATAAGTTGGACCTGCTTTTGCTGTGTCTAATTACCGGGTGAATTAAACGCTTCTACTTATACGAGTAAGTAGAATTCAACCCCGGTTTCGAAGCCTCCGAACACGAAGGTGATCTGCAGGTTAGCTGCAGAAATGGTGACCGAGGGCGAATGTTAGGGACCGTGTTGGAATTCAAGCCGATCGCTAACATTACTCTTTTCTAACGCACACTGAAAGGAAAACAACATGTACGCTTGATCATCGCTACGCTGAACATCAACATGTGTAACCCCGTGACACGAGCAGACGCTGGGATCGAATCAACACGGCAACATTACTTAACTCGCTAATGCTAACAAGCTAACGCCTAAATTAACGAAAATATGGCGACAGAGAATTAGTGTCTTATCTTTAAAAAAACTCAGTTAACGTTAAATTGAATGGCATAGATGAGATAGGAATATCCCATTTTATTTCAGAGACTGTTATTACATACCGAATTGGATGTTATTACAGCGTCGAGAAGCTGGTCTTCGTCCAAGGTTTAAATCCCACCGTAGTGTGCTGGACCAGGGTTATGCTATTAGCCTTCGCTAGCTAACGTCGGATGCTAGCTAGGCCTGCATTGTTTCCTCAGTCGCTGGAGAGCTGGGCAGCAGCAAAAGGCTTTACAGTGTCGAGTTTTCAGAAGAAAAACACAGGTTGCATTACGATGCTAAATCGAATCATTCAGTGCTAAAAACACGTACGTTTGTTGAATAAAAACATAATAAATTATACTCTAAAATCGCCTGTCTTTGAGCAGCAAATCCACTTATTCACGGAACAACCACGTCTTTATATCAGCTGCGATCCGTACGGCATTTCCGGTTACTACCGTAATTACCAGGAATTCGGCAGAAGATGCACACAGAGATGAGCGCAATTTCTAAGAAGATCAACTCATAAGGTGGTGTTAGTTGTCCTACGATTGCATTTTCAACTATAGGATTTTCCCATTGTCGAAAGGTTATGCCGAGTGGCATTATGGCTCATTTTCACGCGTCCAGGAAAAAGGAAAGACATGTTTACGGTAAAAAAATAAGTTGTCCGTGACGTAATGTAGGAAATACCAGTATTTTTCCTAGTAGGACCTATATGCTCCAAGCATCCTGGGACAAATCTGAAGACCGGCTACAATTTATTTGCACAGGTTTTAGTCAGCAAGGAGCTTAAACCTTAGCCTACCAGAATATGGAGACATGTATTTAGGGAAATTCAAAATATGCCAATTGTGAAGATAATGGGCAATCTTGTGTGGTTCTTGTGAGCTAGCTAGACCTTTTACAGTTTTTTGGGGGGATATTTTTTACTGTGCCGATTTGAGGGTCCCGAGATTTTAAAGCCCTGTTGGGCAAATTTTTGTTATGTGTCAGAGGGGTAGAAATACCATGGACACGGAGTTATGTTTAGAATATGAAATAAGAAAAGCAATAAAACATATAGAAAATGTACTCTCTATAAACACGTATGGAATTATTTTCAGTCAAAAATAGCAAATTAAAGTGCAAATTTTCTTTTTATTCTGATTTCATTTTACAGCAGAAATTATGTAAAGCATTCAGAAGACATTTTCCACATATAAGGGCAATATTCAAAACACTTTGCATGGCCTCAGCAACAAAATATTCTTTTAAAAACATCAACAATTTAGTGATGCTTGTGCATGCACGTTTTTAAAACAAACAAATAAAAAACTAGGCTACAAAAAATAAAAGAGGAATGAAAGACTGAGATTGGCATGGAGAACACAATAGCAGGCAGGGTTGGAATACAGCAGGAAATGAGAGAGAGAGAGAGAGAGAGAGAGAGAGAGAGAGAGAGAGAGAGAGAGAGAGAGAGAGAGAGAGAGAGAGAGAGAGGTAAGACAGGGTGAAATAGGAAGAAGGCGAGGAGAGGTCTAGCCATAGATTATCTATAAAGGTCTACCATTCTAGCATGCAATGTGGTGTTTGGCCACGCCCTCTCAAAACAAGGCCTGAAAGGTTATACCATTCATTTCTAGGCGTATTTATGAGATCAGAGGCCATCTCTGCGCATGTCTACCAGCTGTCGACTATGGCATTATTTCTTAATGTTAGAATTTTTTTTAAACTTCTTCTACTCTATATACTCTTTTTACAGTCACCATCCTCTCCAAAAACATGAACATATTGATGGGTTATCTGGAATCTGTGTATTTCAGCTGTATGTGTGTGTTCTGTGTGCTGATAAGCGTATTTTCTGAACTATGTGTATATCTGACCGTATGTATGTGTGTGTATATTTATATATATAATATATATTTATATGTAAAAGGAGGCCAGAGCAGTGTTCTTTATGACCGGAGTGTGCTGATGTGAGAGTGGGTGCAGTCCGAGAGGATGTTTGTTATCACATGCAAAGTCCTAACCGTGGCTGTCTCTCAGGATGACGGAAATTCAGGAAACATGTTAAACACGCAAAACAGAGGTCGTCCAATTGTGAATCTTTGAATATACTGTCTCTTAACTTTTGTCTTTTTACGTAAGGAAATTGAGTTGATGTATGGCCTTTACCCACTTTTTATTCAAGAACTATTTGTATCAAGAATTCTGTGCGTTTAACACAAGAGCAAGTCATTTAATAGAAATAACACCCATTACTTGCCTTGAATTTAGTTAATAATCTGGAAACAAGATCCTATAAAATACTGGATTTGGAATTTCATGCAGAAACATTTCTGCAAAGGCAGCTTGATGAAGCATCACATTTGAGTGCATCTATCAAGAACAGGATTTGAACACTTAAAGATACTTGGTATCCCTAACATACACAAATACATACATACATATACATATATATATGTATATATATGTATATATGCACACATAAATGTACACAATCTCCAGCAGAAGTACAACTCTGTTTCAGCAATCATCACACTCCACATACCATCCCTCTGATCTTCAACCCTGAGTAAAATCTAAGGGAGAGATTTACTTGTTCCCAAAGACTTAAGTACAGAGAGATAGAGTGTGGCTGAACGTGTACATTTTGTACTGTAAGTGTGTGTTGATGTTTGTGCGTGCACATCAGTGTGAGAGAGAAAAAAACAAAGAAGTGACAGCTATTTTGTCCTCTGAAAAACTACAGCTTTTGTTTAAATGCTGCAAGATAATTCCCTTGAAGAATGACAGAGAAAGTGAGTCCTTGTGAAAAAACACATCGTCCTCCCAACAGCGAGTGGGATGTCGAGTAGACTCGCGACAATGCCTTTCATACACAGAGGCTGATGGGTTTCTTACTATAATACTGCAACACACACACACGTGGGGCATGGAGTGATACTGTAATTACTGGTTTATCTCGTAAAGCAAAACACAGCGTCAATCAGGCCATGAGCGTTCATTCATACCACTGACAAATTAGAGCTTCTTACTTAGACTCAGATCAAGTTAAACACTGTCAAGTTCACTTTTAACACACAATTTAGGAAAATAAACAGGTAACTGGCAACCTTTTGGAGGACATACAATAGTTATTTCCTGATATTAGCTTGCACTTTTCTGTTATTGAGCAGGCACTTTCTAAACAGAGCTTTCCAGAAGTCAAAAGTACATGTTGTATCATAATGGCAGTGAAAATGGGGAGAAAAATAAAAAAAATAACCAAATGATATGATAAAAGCAAGGAAAGGAGACATTCTGTTTGAAGATGGAAAGCTTTGATTGGAGGCCAGGCTGGATCCTCCGTAGGTGGGATTAATGGTCTTAATAAAAGCTAGTATGTTGCTGAAGCACAACCACATTGTAAATAATGCAGAGCCCTCTCCCCATTTCGGGTCATCATTCATTGTATTCATATTAAAATGACCATCATTATCACCATTAGTATCATTTTCATACTTGCATCATGGTTGTCTACACTTACGTTTGCCTTAGACAAACCCCAGAGCTTGTATATGGATGAGCTATTACGAGATCTCTTACGAGGTTTATTGTCTGTGTGTTGTCTTACTGATATCTTTTGGGCGTTGGGTTCCCCAACATAACATATTGTTCTGCAAAATAGCATTCATAATAATTGGCACTACTGGCAAAAAGGGTTTAATTTTTGCTAGCCAAGAAACAAAAGCACAAAATGTAAATGTTTTGTCTGAAAGATCATTGTTTCAGCTAAGTTTGTTTTCCCACTTATAATTCTAACATTAGATTTTTCAGTTGCATGCTTTAACAAAATGTTCTTTTCAGTAACACTTATACTGGATACTCTTAAAGTGAAGCAGTTAAAATCCTCTCACAGTCCATAGCCACTAACATCTTCTTTTTCGTCTTAAATCTCATGCACATTATTCCGTTTGTAATATTTACAATATTTACAAGCAATACAGCCATCCTGTGTACCCAGGTCTCTGTCTTAAGTTCTCATTATGGGAGTAAAATAATTTATAATCTTAAATACAGTCCTCTTATGAAAAAGTGTCAGGGTCCTTGTATTCCCTTACCTCGTCAGTTTATATACAGGAATATGCAATAGTCCAAAATATGGATTTGATTGCCCATATAGGCTAGTACGGGAACCAATGCCCTGTATAGGGGCAGGTATATGACCCATGTCCTGTACACAGCAAGCATAGAGACCTCTCAGAGTCAAGAAGAAGTCAAGGCAATGGTATGTGACTCTCTCCTCAAAACCGCAGTTAGGATTTAGAGGTTCACGCAAAGAACAAACTAACAGAGACATTGAACCATTGGGACATGTCATATTTTACCACACAAGGGGAGAAAACCAGTCTCAAGCTGAACCACTCTTGAGCCAATTAAATAAACAATCAGAACCTTAAATAAATAAAGTTTAAAAAAAGCACCCAAAATAAGTCATTTGTTCTTACACAGTTCACATTACACAGGGCAAGGATAAGTCGATGAGGACGTAAGTGAGACACAACTACACATAGAAATACAAAATAAACAACACTAAAGCAGTTTGGCAAGCATGCAGGAGCTCATAGCTCAAACACATGCATGCATTGAATTGAACAAACACGGACACACCACTTCAGGCGAGCAAAGTGCTGCCTCTGAGAACGACTCCATACAAAGTCCATGTAACAAATTAAGACATCGTTTTTCAGACCCCAACCCTTATTTAACAATGCCCCTCTTACATTCAAGTGCAGTTCCTCCTCTTTGATCGGGTGACAGATTAATAGGTTTGTAAGCCTGTGAGTCGGAGTGGTCGGGGATACGGTGATATACTGAATTAGCAGAATGATTTGCCACTAGAGCTCTTCAGGGTGATGGAGAGGAGGAATAAGCGAAAAAACCTTGCATGCAAATGCAACACAGAAGTGAGTTTTTTGGTTTATGTTTTCTTATTCTTTCATGGATTACTGTTTGGATACAAAATCCAACAGGGTTTGTATATTTTCTGCATGTCAAAGTAGCTTTTATCTTGAGCCAGCATGTCCAGACGCTGCCATGAAAGTCAAGATGTCGTCGCCAGGCGCTTCCTTGTGCTCTCTTGTCTGACTCGTCGACTTGCTCTTGCAAAGAAACATACCCATGAGGAGTGCAAAAAATGCCATGAGGTTAATGTGATGGCCTCCCAGTGAAACTGTGGAGGAGGATCAGTGCTGAGGGTGGAGCCAGGTCCCGTGGCTCTACCCAGCAGTCTGTCTGTCTGAGCTGCCATGATGGACACCTTTCCTGTCCTCAGTCCGTCTGGGAAACGTTTTTTGCCCTCTTGAGAGAAGAAGGAAGATAGGATGTAAGGCTGGGGAGAGAAATGGAAAGGGCAGGAGAGGGGGGTTGAGGAATGGGAAATGGAAGGAGTTTTTTTTTGGGAGGGATTGAATAAAGGAAAAAGAAGGAGATGGAGGGCGGGGTGGGTTTATAGATTGCTCACAGGCTGGGGGGGCTTTGCATGTGGGCCTAGAGGTGGGCTCTCAGGACCCTTGTCCTTTCTCTGCTCTTTCGCCCTGGGAAAAAAACAAACACACATGGAGACAAGCTCAGCGCAAAATTTGTGTCTGAAAGAGAGCAACAAGGAAGGATGATAATCCAGGATCTCCTCTCCCCCTCCCTCTGCTGACATGCAAACAGGCATCAGCCACCAGGAGGGAGGGAAAGAAAGAAGAAAGTGTGAAAACTCACCCGTTTCAGCGGCCTGTGGTCCATCAAGGGGCTTCCCGGGAACAGTAAAACAACACCAACTATTAGCACCAGCGCACAGAGCTCATGAATGGCAGTGGGCTGTCAAGTGTGTGCAGGTTTGGCTGTGTGTGCGCTGAGCAGTGTCGTGGGTGAGTGTGTGAGGAGATAAAGGCTCACCTGTGGCGGCATCGGAGCAGGAATCTCAGGATCTTGCGAGCAGCCTGGTTCTGTTTTTTTGTCAAGAGGCTGCTGTAGGGGAAGACACAGGAGTAAGACATTTTGCGTGGATATACCCTTTTTGTGTGTTAGAGTGTGTGTGAAGTACCCGAGGGAGTGTCTGTAGGAGCGGTAGTATTGCTGGATGAGGACCGCTGCTCTTCGACTTTGTTGGAACTTCCTTTGCTCATGGAAACTCCGGAAACGACTCTGGATCAGGATGGCTGCCAGGGTCATCCTCTTATAAAGTGCATACTGACAGAGAAGATCCATTTCATCAGAAGATATGCGCACTTTGTCCCAAATACACATGTATCGTCTTTTCATTCTTCATTTTTATAATAAGATCTTGGCTATAAATATTTACTTCTGCTACTTCAAATGATGACCCACACACTTATCACAGCCTAAGACTAGCAGTTTCAGAAGGAAAAAAAAAACGTTAAACTGACTTAAGTGTGAATCAAAGCTTTTACAATAAACACAACTCATAATGTGAACAACTTTGGGGCAGATGTAAAAGCAAGAAGAGGGTTGATGCTACATGTGTGCTGCGCTTACCTGCTTGTATCTCTTATAGCAGCGCTCAATCACTGCTGCAATCTCTTTACGTTGCTCCTGAATGGGACCCTGACAAAAGACAGATTAAGAGTTTGTTAAATGGTTCATTGCAAGTTTAAAATTTGTATTTTTTAAGGGAAAAGCGGGTATACCTTGTTTTTTCTGAGGGAGTGCAGAGCATGCCTGATGGTCTCATACAACTCCCCCTGCTCCGCCTCAGTCATGGCCAGACAGGAGTCACTTTTTAACCGCTCTTCTTTCATAGCTGCACAGAGGAAGGAGGTCCAGTCAGAGAGGGAGGGTAGGGCTTCTTTAGCCTGTGGACTCTGCTGATCCTCAGGCCCTGAGAGAGAGTTTGCTTTGGGGCTAGGAGTCTGAGAGTTTAGAAACCTGGAGAAAAAGCAGTAAGGAAAGCAAAAGTTTATTATCAAAAAAGATCTATGCTATTTAATGACTTAGTTAAAACAATGTCTGAAATTTGTGGACTCACCTCTCCACCTCGCCGAGGTAACCAGACAGTAATTTGACATCACCGCTGATCCTGGGGTCTGTTTCAGTTGCCATTTCCTCCTGCTTAAGTCTACAAGTTGAAGCCTCCACGATTTGATCAGCAAGCATCGTAATGTCCATCTGCAGGACACGCAGAGCAGACATTACTTACGTATTTCTAACACCTGATCCACTTGAAGTTAAAAATAACCTTTCATTTTTGGGATTTATGTTAATGCCAATGACACTCAACTCTGTGTATCTAATAGCTAAAGCCAAAGAGTGCTTTTTATATTTCTAAATGGGAAAGTATGAGATTAATGTTTCTGTTAATTTCCTGCACAGAACCAAAGTGTCTGCATTATCGTCATTACTCATCAACTTAATGTAAAAGTTAGTCTTCATATCTGAATACACTATATATATCAAATGTCAAAGCATACGACATATGCTCCTTCAACAATCCAAAAAGGTCTAATAATGTAACATCTCTTCTCTTCATGAACCCCCTGTGTCATTCTGGATGTGAAATCAGGGTAACCAACAGTTAAATGCTCATTGTATTAAATTATTAAAAACGATTTCTTTCATGTTTAAGGTTAATTAGTACTAAATTCTTGTTCTTAGTATGTTTGCCCGGATTTCTCTTTCTTCTATGTGCATTTGATGATTTGTATTAGTGACCGTTTCCATGTGTTGTGAAGATACTCGCACTGCATTGCACCAAGTGCCCTTCTCATGATGACAATGTACACAATGTTTGAGTACAATATACATAATCAATTGTTCATATTTAAGCTAATGAGGTAACATGAGAGTTTCCCCTTATTCACACCGAGGGTCAAAGTAGTTGTTTTCATAGATTTTTTAATGTATTGTTTTACGTATGTTGTCACAAACATGGCACACATGCAAGCAAGCCTTACACATTGTCAAATACATAGAGTACAAAAGTTCTGTCTTGGTGAAAGAAAACAAGATCAAGACTGCCCCTCACAAACTGCTGCCCCTACCTGCAGGTCCTCTGTGTTATCCTGATAGGTCAGCAGCTCCGACTCCTCTCCCCTGTCACACAGCACCCTTTGGCGCAGGTGAATGGCCAGTCGTTCTTTTCCTAGAATCCTCCTGCCTAGGCTATGCTGTCCCATAGTCTGTCTCGGACTCCAGCTGTTGCCCCCTCCAGACCCCCCTATCCTGGCCTGCAGGTGGGAGAACGGAGGGCTGGAGAGCCGAGGTCGATTAGGGCTGGAGCTGGCCGGAGGTGCGTTCTGACAGCTAAGGTTGGAGGGTTGAGTTTGTAGAGTGTTGGGGAGGAGAGAGCATTGAGGGTTTGGACTAGGAGACGAGTTGAGGAGGGTGGAGAGGGTGTTGGTACCGGGGGTTGAGTTAGCTAACTGTTGCTGGGCGTCGGGGCTGGGTTTGAGTCTCTTGGCTGGGGGTGGGCCTCCCTGTTCTCCCTGGGTTCCATGCTGGGCTCGGTGTCCTGTTTGGCTCCAGTTCGGGTTCAGGTTGTCCGGTTGGCTCTCCGTCCTGCCTCTCCTCAGCTCTGGGGAAACAAAGATGCTGGAACAGTGGCAACATAGATTCCTACCTTCGTGGATAATCTAACTTGATAAAACGCTGTACTAAATTGTTGTTTTTCCACTTATTTATCTTAGGGAGCTCCAGAGGTTTAGAGTTTGTTACCTTCGGACAGTCAGGCTTACTGTTTCCAGTCTTCATGCTAAGCTAACCTAAGTCTCAAAGAGATACTTCATAACCTCTGTAAGATAAACTGAAACCACCAGCAAGGTTACATTCCAATAGGGCTAAATGGCAATTTCCTGACCCTTTTAAAAATAAGGAAAATGAGTTACTGTTGGTGACAAACTACAATATAGCATTTTTCCCACCTAGGTTAGGGTTTGGCGTGGGGCTGTTGCTTATTCCGCTGGTCTGTGACTCTCCTCTCCACCTGTCCATCCAAGTGTCAGCAGACTGGCCCTGAGCTTGGGGAGTCAGTTGCAGCTGCTCTAAGAGCTCAGCCAATCGGGTGTGGCCCCGGGATCGGGCAATGTTGAGCGGCAATCGTCCAAGCGAATCCGGAATAGCCAGAGCTCTTGGGTCCCACTGATAAAGCACCAATGCTGCCTCAGTGTGGCCCAGAGCGCATGCCCACATCTGTGGAGGCAAAAAAAAAAAAGATCACAGGCAGGCATTGAAAGAAAGACACACATACAAAATATCTTTCCGAAATATTGATATGGATCACTCACCAATGGCGTACAAGAGAAGTGGTCCACGTTGAGAGGATCCACCTCTAGCTCGAGGTCAATACTGTCTGCATGCTTTGTACTGCAGAGCAAGACAACACAAGTGAAACTAACTGACAGCCTGTGCCTTCACAATGGTGTGTCTATAACATCATCATTATCTATAACAAGTTGTAAATCTTCTTTTTTTGGCTAGAAAGTACTTTGGTGTTTCTTGTTCTTTGGGTTTGTATCCCTATGGTTGAAATGCACTCATTGTAAGTCGCTTTGGATAAAAGTGTCAGTTAAATGACATGTAATGTAATGTGTGTCATGATTGCGTGTTACTCACCGCCAGCGAATAAGGGTCTGAATGAGCCCTGCGTAGCCCTGAGCTGCAGCCAGATGCAGTAAGGTCATCCCTCTGGAGTTCTTGCTGTGGACGAGCTGATTAGACGAAGCCCAGCAGGGCTGAGACATCATCTTCTCACAAACTACCACAACACGACCTTCGAACGAACCTTGATCAGTAGAAATCTGGAAGATCAGAGACAAAGGGGTTTCCATTTCTGTAGAGGCTGTGTCTGAAATCCTCATTACTCAATATATGGTGGATAATATAGTGGGTTCGGCATTTTGTTGCGCTAGCCGTAACGTCCGGTGAACTAAGTACTGGTTCTCAACCTTCTTTCAGTTATGAACCTCCTTTAAAATATTCTTTCAGCCAACTAACCTCTAAGCAGCGCAAAGCAATATTGTTTGAAAAAAACACGTAATGCACACCGCTGTGCCATCAGTGTTACTTAACTGTCAACACTGAATATTGTGTTGCTGCATTGAACTGAGTGCTTTTGCATTTACATTTTAGTGAGACATCAAACATCTACAACTAAAAAAAGGTCTGTTTGGATAAATGTTGTTCACCTGTAATACTCTATTAACACTTTGTGATAAAGTGAATTTCACCCACGCTAAATCACTCCTTTACTGCCTTACTTGAGACTGCTGATTATTAGCTCCTCCTCCCTCCAACCCTCCATCCCCGGTTGCCATGGTTTCTGAACTGGGGTTTTGATTGGTTATCTCAGCCATTCTCTGTTCCATCTGCTCCAGACGCTCCAGGATGGACATCCTGAACTGGGTATCTATAGGAATGAAGATGGGACATATGAAGATGTAAACATTGCTGACTTCTTTGTTGCATTTCAATGAATCAATACTATGTTTTAGTAAATCCTGCTTGGAGAACGCTTAGATGGATAAGCTTTTTTTTGAGGGGCTCAATACTGGGGAACAAATCTGACCTCCAATCCATTAATACCCCTTAACAACAATGGGAACTTGGAAAGCATGAAAGCATGGTTGTGTGTCTCTGTGTAGGTGAAATATTTGAGTTATAACAGCAAATAACACTTTTTTTGGCTGTTTGTATGTGTGACCCTTTGTTTCGATGCTGCTGCAGTTCTGCTGCAGTGCCTATTATGTCATTCCACCTGCTGCTCTCTCACTCAGTCGCTCTATTTTCTCTCTTCTCAATTCAATCCCATTTTTCTTTCTTTCTATCTGCGGCACACAAAATGAGCCGAAAGGGTGGAGCCACGAGAAAAAGGCTAAGGCTCCTCCTTTTACCCTCGGCCAATCAGAGTAGAGTTTTTTGGAGCCGCATTTTAAACAGAAAAGGATGATTCATTATGATGTCAGATGATTGCAACTGCAAACAGTTTTTTTTCCAACCATGTGGGTGGAATGCACATTTAATCTGTTATTTTACTGTTTCATTAAGTGAATGCATTTATTGTAAGTCGCTTTGGATAAAAGCGTCAGCTAAATAACATATAATGTAATGTGTTAAAATAGCCTAGTAAAAAAACAGATTAAGAATAAGTATTATGGTGAAACAGGGCATACAAATTCAGCGTTTCTTCAAAGTTGGACCACTTGTACTAGTTGTACTGGGTACGTGTGGATTTTCCTACAAGGATTTCTGGTCTGTTAAAAGTTCCCATATTCCATTATGTTTTCCCCACCATATATTATTTTCCAATAAATTAAGTTCTGCACAACTTTCCCCACTTGCTCCAGGAACACATAATTTGAAGTGAGGTCAGCAAATCTAGTAACAGACGACAGGATTGCAAACCAACTAAAACAACACAAAAACAGGCTATTGAGAATATTTTTAATTTGTTGTGTTTGTAAAAAAAAGTAGTGGTGTTAAACTGCATTTATTGAAAATCCAAATAATATTTACATATATATTTCTATTTTACCATCACCTATATCCAACCCAAACTACAATGAAGGTTGGAACACCTAAAACTATTACTGAATCCAAGTGGATATGCATGCAATTTGAGGTCATATTAATGAATTGAAATCGATGAGAACTTAATACCTCTTCAGAGAAATTAAGAATAAGTGTTCCTTAAATGAAAGTTATTCAACAGATAAAAAAAAATCCTCTTTCACAAATTCAGATCATGTTTCAGTAATAAACATGAACACTTAAGACAGAGAGTCTTGTATGTATTTAAGCTGTGTGTGATCAACAACATAACCACATGGCTGTGCCTAGAGACATGTCATTATGTGGGCCTTTGTTGTTGTTCGGTCCAGTGGAGCTGTCCACTCCTGGTGGTGCTGAAAGTTAACGGCTCAACGTGCAGCGCTAAACAAGCTACTAATTATCAGGCCTGCAAGACAAAACAAGCAGCCTCTATCGGTCCTTTTAGCAAACAACGCGAAGACTTGAGGCATTTCTTCCGTAATTATCTCAAATCGGCAGAGTCTCTGCACCACACACAATATTTGGACTGAAACATGATACGTAAAAGTAGCTTGATGCTTTCATTTAGCTATGAAGTGGAAATTTCGACAAGCATGATAAAAAAAACGTAACCTGGCTACAAAAAACACAGACCTAGAAAGCCAACAACAGGGTGCCGTTTGGAGTTAAAATTAGATTAAAATCAAATAAACTACGAACCCAACAAGCGAGTCTCTATCTGCGGCTCTCTTTGTTCCCGCGTCTGCTCAACCCCGTTAGTTTGAAGCGTGCGACTCACACATAGCTGCTGCGATCGAGCAAACACAACTAAGTGCAGACAGAGAGAGGCATGGAGAGAGGGAGAGAGGGAGAGAGGGAGAGAGAGAGAGAGAGAGAGAGAGAGAGAGAGAGAGAGAGAGAGAGAGAGAGAGAGAGAGAAAGGGGGGAGAGGGGGGGGGGGGGGATCCAAGTTGTGGTGTGAGCAGACACGCTTCAAATCCGCCCGCCAGACTCTGAGCTGCAGGAGACTCGGTCGTCATCAGTTCAGCAACAAACTGCGCACGAACTGAATTGGACCAGTGAATTGTCATGTGATGACCCATGTGCGATTAAAAGGGGGGGAAATTTGTCCCGCAGGGGATGTGCCTCTGAAGAACATTTGAGGACAAACAAAGGACTCGACAACCAGAGCGCACGATCGGCTCTCGGCGTCCCCGTCGAGAGTCAAATGCAGAGCCCGTGCGTAGCGTGCACGAACCGGCATAGCGCACTGCCGCTGGCGCAGCACATTTTGGCTGTCAAGTAGACCGCGAGTGTGCCATGATGTCCTTGCCCTTCACTCCAGCAAACAGGCAGCCCGCTGTGACCGTAGAGCCGCATTGCCGCATTGCGCAACGCAGAGACGGGGGCGAATACAGAGGAACAGGACATGCCTCGCTGAGGAGACCCGCGTGTTTCCAAGCTGCAATTACAAACAGCAGCGATCCCCTAAAATCCCCTGTGTGCTTTGCACATCTATATGCAACCTGACTACAAGAACATTGTATTTTCCAATAACATATTTCAAAACGTTTTAATAAGAAGCATTGAAACCTTACTAGAAAAACATCTGAAGCTCTAATAAAACAATTCAGATTTCTTTCCAACATACTACGTCCTGAACAGACTTAAAATATTCTGACCAAAAACAAATTCCCATAGGACAAAGACCTTTATAAATGAGGGGACGATCAAGTTAAAGGAGCCGTTAACGTTGCACATTTCGTTGAGCAGACTTTCTTATTTATCTGCATGAAAGCTGAGGGCGACAATAGAAAGAAATACGCTGCATCCCCGGCACAGAACAACACAATTCAGCCAAATCCCACACAGCCACGATGGCACATCTGTGGCTATGACAATGGATAAATATTCGTTATTTATCCATTGTCATAGCCACAGATCACAGAGCAACATAACGACAGCCACACAAACAAATACACACACAGAGACAAAAGGTTCTAATAAATGCTTGCATTGTAGGATTTTTGGATCACAAGTTAATGGAAAATAAAGAATAAGTAAAATATGTATTTTGTACGTTACGGTTTTACTTCTCTGGAGTCAAATATAGTCAGTCAAATGCACAGCCCCAAACATAGAAAATAAATATAGCTTGCACTCACGCAACTCTCCAGGCACACAGTGAAGCAGATGTGTACATGTCTCATTTTGTTCATGGTTCATGCGCTTTATTGGGTAAACAATAAGAGTGTAACTGTGCATCTCTATATGTAGTGAAAGAAAATAAAACAACAGGCTCACCGTCAAGGGATAGCCAGTCGTGCTGAGAAGACGGCAGGGCAGGAAGGTCACGCGCCTTGTATTCAAACACCACAGAGGAAGAGATGACCTCACCGCCCATAGCTACCTGCAGCATCACCAGTCCTGTGTCATGTGCTGGAAACAGTCATAAGGTAATTAATTAGTAAAACCGTCTCTGTGCTGAAAGTGATCTCTCCTCAAAGAATAGTTTAAGGACAGTCTGTATTCCATTGTACAATGTCAAATATTGTTTTTGTTCACACGTGACCGAACAAGACTTTGTCCCCCGATCAGACTTAATGTGACTTATTCATCATTTACTAGACAATCCAAAATGAATGTGTTTGAATTGCTCTTGCCAGACAGAGTCCCTTCTCAAAATCCGCTTTTTTTTGTATTGTCCTTATCTTCAAAGGGTGTGCTGACAAACATATTAAGATTCTTTCTTTGAATGCTGAAGAAAATGAAATGCCTCATTATAGGACTTGGTGGAGTGGCAGTCGGGGCTAGATTTGTTTTTCAATCCAAAAGTATATTGTTTGTGCGTGATGTACACATATGTGTTACCTGGGCAGTAGCAGCGCAGCACCCCGGGCTGGATGAGTGCAGCAGGGACACTGATGTGATCAAAGAGACAGCTGTACTCACTGCTCGACTCCAACCACGGACCTGTGATAAGCACCTTCACTCCACCCTGTAGCACACAAACAGAGGCTTCAATCTAACTACATTGTGTAGTGTGTTCCTAGAAAAACACCCTGATTCCATCTGTGGTGAAAGCAATATTCAGAGACAGGGAGGTTTGCTCCTCACACACACGTTGCTTGAACAATCTGAACAACACCGCCATGTGTTTTTTATGCACTGTAGCTACAAATAAAACATAAACAGCATATTGTCTCTATATATAATATTGAGTTGGGATGAGCTCTCATGAGACACAGAATATAGTAAGTGAAATGAGTTATTTTCGACTAAAAGGATGCTATGTTTCCACAAGATTCATCATGATTCAATGACAGAACTGGTGTGTGCGATATATAAGTGTTACATGGATAAATTAATGAGGCCACCCAGAGTAATCACTGTAATATTGAAATTTCATCAAAATCCAATCAGCTGAGTCGGAGATATTCTGAGTCCTTAATGACCACACAGCCAGGCTGGCGGTCTTATTACCAGTACATTATGCCCGGCGTGATTTCAGCGTTTAAGTAAGTCAATCATGTGGTGGTGGGGACGGATTTTCCTGTAGCGAACAATGAACAATGATGAATAAGTAATGAATGATAATTACGTAAGGTTTACTAACCTCTGGGTAAGACCACTCTGGGGAGTAGTCTGTCACACCAAACAGCCTCCCAGTCTCCTGGAGCATTCCCAGAGCTCCCTGCTCCACCTCCGAGCCCTGCAGGTGGCCTGCTCCTGTGCCCCGCTCCTCTCCTGGCGCCCCCTCCTGAGGCATTAGAACCCCGGTCACGGCAGCCCCCACCCCACCTCCGGACCCCTCAACTGAGATGAAATCATTGATAAGATCAGAGAATTGGCTTCCAAAGGAAGCCTCAAAGCCTTCCAGACTAATGGCCGCTCCTGCTCCTGTTGTTGTAGTTGATGCCCCCACCCCTTGCTGAGGAAGAGGAGAGCTATAAAGTGCCCCCTCAATGCTTGTGCCAGCAGCTATTGACTGGCTATTGGCCACCACAGAACTATTGGTCCCTGACAAGCTAACACCATTACAGAGGATTTCATTTTCCTGCAGTCCTCCGCCACCACCTCTTCCCTCTGCTCCTCCTCCATTGTCATCAGTGGGCTGCGGGTAGTGTTCGGTGTCAACACTTGTGTAGGCAACATGAGGATCTCTGGACTTGAGAAGCAACTCCCCTCCAGTCTCAGAAGTCTTATCTAGGCCCCCAACCTCCCGATGTCCCCTGATGCCTGACTGCTCGGCGGTCGTATCCTGTGGTTTTAGAGGAAAAGAGCCCATAGCTGCTTCTTGTCCATTCCTTCCACACAGGCCCTGCAGGTTTGGGCTGGCTTGGTGGAGGTTTGTATGGGGGTCTCCATTGGTGACTGGTGTGTCTGTTTGCGCCGTGGGCAGGCCGATAAAAGCCTGGGCCTCGCCTGGTTCCTGTGTGGCCTCAGTGCCATTGGTCTGCAGCTTTGAGGGCTGGCTGGCCTGGGGGGAGGCCTGGAGGAAGAGGCTGGGGGAAGGGTGGTGTACAGGCTGACTCAGATTTGTTACACAGGCTGATGACATCACAGCACTGAAGTCCATCTGCTCCAGGGTGGTGCTGGGACTGAGGCCCGTCCCTTCCCCTACATAGCTGCTCTGAGCGGCCAGCGGGGGCTCCAAGGGTGTAGGTTCCGTCTTAATGTTGTTAACAAGGGCTTGGTTGTAGATGAAGCCGTTGGAGGAGCCGTGGAGTCCTCCATGATCGCCGTTACATCCCTCAGCCTTCCCTCCACCTCCTCCGTACGTCTGGCCCTGCTTGGGATTGTTGAGGAAGCAATCAGGGTCAAAGTTCATGGTGGTCTCAGGAATGCTGACTCCTCCACCAGAGTCTAAAGAGCTCGACAGAACCAACTCTCCGGCCTCCCCTAAGCCCACACCACCCGGAAACGAAGCGAACCTCTGGTTTTCAGGGGCAACGGCCAACAGGATGCCAGCGGTGGAGCTTTCATGGGTGGATGCCAGCAGGTGGGTGTGGCCTGCAGAGTAAACCGAATCGCCAGTCAGCGTGGTGACCTCAGACATGAACACAGCTGTGCTCTGTGTCAAGCCTGCCCCAATAGCCAGAGCGGGACTATCAGCCATGTCGCTCGTGATTGACAATGGGGAGCTCTGGGTGGTGTCAGGGACCTCCACCTGGTTGGTGGAGGTAGATGAGGACACTTCCATGCTGCTCTGTGGGAGTAGGGAGGGTTTGTGGTTTATCCTTCCGTTCCTCCTCTCTCCTCCACCCGCTCTACTCCTGCCCCCTGCAGGACTGGGCTCTGTCTGGCCCTCTGACACATCGCTGTTCTGAACCTCTGTGCCATCTGCTTCCTCAGCTCTCTGGGCGGCCGCTACACCCGTACCTGCTGCACCTCCACCTCCCGCTGCCGTCCCCGACTCCTGCTTGGATGAGATGATGCGCTGCTTGACACTGGAACATTTTTGATGCAGGCTGCTTCCAGCACCTGTTGGAAGAGACATTCAAACAAAGGAAACAGCATATAATGGAATGCATTGTTCTTTTATGTCCTTCCATTTGCTCAGATCAAGCTTGGTAGTATCGTGGCATTACCTCCCACACATTTGATCGTGTGTAAGGCTGCCCTCCAGTGTTCAAAATGTTCACGGAAAATAATGATATCATTAATATCCTTATGACATAGGTTGAGAATCTGTGTTCAAAATGTTGTATACATAAATGAAAAAGGTGCAATATGATTGCAGTGTCAACTGTCACTTCTGAAGGTATTTCTAGTTTCTAAATTAGAAAAACTTTATTTTGGGATTTAGTAAATAAAACCAATAAACATAAAGGCCAAAAAAGGTTTGTGTGACCAAATTAGGGCCGGTGGAAAAACGAGTGGGAATGTTATTCAGTTGTGAGAGGGAGATTGGAAGTGCTACTTAAGTTAACGAGCCACTTAGTTTTGGGAAGCTCTCCTGATGTACCCTTCCAAACCAGATGAAAAGAAGGGAGAGATTAAGTGTGTGTGTGTGTGTGTATTGTTGACTGTAGCCTACTGGGCAGATACGTATTTGTATTACCTTTATTTGAAATATGTATTTCAATTACTTTTTATAAAAATACTTTATACTAAATACTTAGAGTAATTTTGTATTTAAAATACTCAAAAAATAAATCACAAATCCACAAACCAAAAAACAGTTCATAAGTTCAGTTTTCAGATCTTTAAGTTCAACAGATTTTCTGTTTAACTAAGTATTCCTCTCAGTGTGACAGATGTCAAATAGCTTGATGTATAATGCACGTCTGGGTCTGGCTACATAGCCTATTGTATATATATATATATATACATGGCGATGGTTATAATATAAAGCTAGCTATCACTGCTAACATGCTAATGATGCTAGCATGCTCGCTAGGCGTTAATTAAGTTAACTTATCAGTCGAGTAGCCAGCTATAGGAAGAGGGAGATGGGATGTTGTATGTTCATCATCCCTTATTAAGTGATATCTGATTATTGATTCACTATTTACCTTTTGATTTATTTTTCTGTGCAGAACTTGACACATTACCTGTGTACAATTGGTTTTAATTAAATACATGTATGGTATTTTGTTGTTTGTATTTAGTATTTTATTTGAATACATTTATTTCAAGGATATTTTGTATCAAAATACATTTTGATGTATTTTTGCCCATCTCTGTGTGTACTGGAATGATCTACTCCTCGAAGCCCATTTATGAATAATACATGTTGCGTATTTCGAGCACCTCTGTCTTCTTTCCCTCCATGCTCCCTTTCCTTGATGAAATGTGCATCTCCCTCTAGGTGGCAGCATGGCGCTGACTGATGGAGCCATCAAAAACTAAATCGAAATATGTATAAAGCCCCGATGAGTGGGATCAACTTTAACTATTATCAGAAATATACCACTACTTTATAAAGTTAGTAAATAAAGCCACTCTCAACGCCTGAACATTTCTTTTGACGAGTCCAGATGTTGCAGTTTGAGTTAAAGTTATCTTTACCAACGACCTCATCTCAATGAGAATCATAGCTCCTTGTTGCAGGATGGACATTTTCATATCACATCCCCTGAACTGCTGAAATCCCGTGTTGTCTATTCTACTATGTAATGGCCCAGCTTCAGGCCATTTCCCATATGCTGCCAAATTGTTTACAACGCCTAAAAGCAAGCCAGTCAACCAGATAACCCTCATTTCAGTTTCCTACAGATTCATTTCAAGAAATACTACACCGTGTAGTGTGTTTTCCCTACTGACCCAAAGGGACTGACATCCCCGGGTTTAGGAAAAATGAGAGCAGGAGGTGCTGAGTGACGTAATGCTAACTCACACATGGGCTTGAGTTGTCCAATGAGCTCCTCCTTGCTCCACTTGGCCCACTCCTTCCTGTCTGTGTTGATGGAGCAAAGGACAGGACCACATGGCTTCCCGCTATCGTCCACTGCCGGTACATTCAAGTAGTGCACGAGCACAATGTCTGGATTCTACAGCACAGGGACACACACACACACACACACACACACACACACACACACACACACAGATACATGTACGCACATTGTGTTAGTTTAACACAGCTTTTATTCATTGATTCATTATAATGTCCTTACCAACACACACACACACACACACCATAAAATGACTAATTTTAAAAATGGAAAGGCAATAGAGAAAGGAAGCGTGAGAGAACATAGAGGTCATGGAGAAGGTTGGACATGAGCGTGTCAGATAAGATTCTCTCACCTGCCTATAAAAGATTTAACAGCTCAAGTCCACTCATCACTCTCTCTCTCTCTTTCTCTCTGACCCTGCAGAGGCTGCAGGAGTGTCTACATGTGTGTGTACCATTATACTCTAGGCCACCAGCAGACCTATGCAATGTCCAACCCATGAATGATTCAACAAGTGAATTCACGTGTGTGTGTGTGTGTGTGTGTGTGTGTGTTTGAGAGAGAGAGAGAGAGCGAGAAGAGTGAAAGGGAGAGAAGCTTCTCTTGATGAAAGATTCAGTAGACAGACTCAGGTGAGGAGAGGACCTGCTGAGGTGGAACACTTTTCTCTTCAAAAGAGGATGCCTGCTACAGCACCACACTGTGCAGTGCAACGGCACTCACACACTGATTTATGATCATAGTCACTGATGTGTTTCGATAATGGCGCAAAGAGCAGACAATGGCACTTCCCAGATAAAGGAAGTTAAATTTCCCTTCGGAATTTCAGAAAGCAGATCTCAAACTAGCTCGCAATGCTGAAAAAGAAAGTATATTGGGTGACGGCATATTCAATTTACATCTGGTGGCTGGAATGTCCTTGTACATTTCTTGTGACGAATTATGCAGGACATATTATTCTGCCATGTATTTCAGTGTTTTAAATGAACATAAATGGTTATTCTAGAAAATGAATAGAAAAGGATGAAGAGAGAGCCAATTGTTTTATTAGGATTCATCATGTAACATGTCATTTGAAGATGAGGAGGTTCTGGTAATCGAGTCTCAGATGGCCAGTAGCAGAAGAGACTTGTGTGTGTGTGTGTGTGTGTGTGTGAATGCGTGAGTTTGTGTGTGTAAATCCTGCTCTCTGTTGTCTTTCACTTGAGCAGTAGAGCGAGTCCAACATCTCTATGAAAACAACATGCTTTTATACACATGGGACACCTGTGCATGTGTGCGTTGGTTTGAGCATGTTGTGCATGTTGTTTGTGGCTCCAGGGTTTCTTAGAGAGAGAGGACCACATGGCGAGTAGCGTCTAAGACCTTGATGCTGGTTTTGTGAGTCAGGGGCTCGACAAGATCTGGGAGTCGCAATCAACTTGCAGAGGAATATATATATATTTCAACATTGTATGTTAGCTCTATATAAGATATAGAGTCTGCATATTCTATTGATCTTACCGTCTCTGTGTGTGTGTGTGTGTGTGTGTGTCCACTCAGCCAAAAAGCATCCAATTTTATTATGACCCAAGCTTTGTGAGTAATTTCACTGTGTCTGCCTCATTAATTTAGAGGGGAATAATGTTTATTGCTGTTTGACGGTTTAGCTTAGGGTTTTGTTTGGGAAATGGACGGTTTAACAGACACAACTTTGTCTAACACTGATAATATATGTTCTGGTCGCCCAGTTTTGTGAAGAATAGGGAATAGGAGCGTAATATAGCTGGAATAATTGCTACGAGATGGTCATAGTGTGAAGCTAAATACCTGAAATTACAAAGACATGCTGCCATATATGACAATTAATAACAGATTATCACCACACTGTAAATGCTGCCCGAGTCTTGTTTTGTATGTGACAAAAGGCAAGGTGGGAAAGGGGGGTGGGCTTACCTGCAGCAGCCAATAGCATCTACGATGGAAGGTGGGGATGATGGAGGAGTGGACGTAGCAGCCATACAGACACTAGAGAGAGGAGAGGAGAGGAGAGGAGAGGAGAGGAGAGGAGAGGAGAGGAGAGGAGAGGAGAGGAGAGGAGAGGAGAGGAGAGGAAAGGAAAGGTGAGGAGAGGAGATTGCAGGGGTAGACGAAAAAAGAAAAATGGAGGAAGCGAGACAAAAAGTGTAAAGGAGAGGAGGAGAGGACAGTAAATGTGAGAACAGGAGAGGAGAACTTAGGTTATACCCACTTAGGCTGTATTGATTGCGGTGCTAAAACTAAATTGCAAACATGCTCTATGCATTTCTTTCCTAATGTCCTTTCTAAAAAGCTATAAATCTAATGTTGACAATTACAGCACAAGAGATTATGAAATTTACTGCTTCAACAAGACTAGACATTACCCACTAGGAATTCACAAAAACACTGCAAGAGCGATCAGTAACAAAGAAGGGGACAAAGAAGAGGAGGAGAAAGCGAGGGAAGTACGAGGTGTCAGTCAAGGTGGACAAGATGAAGAGGAAGTTCAGAATGGACTCCATCTAGCAGAGGATGCTTACATATACAAAATAGTGTGTTGTGAAAGTGTGTGAAAAAATAGACCATATGTGTGAATGCAGACGTTGACGTAGTGATTTATACAATTTCATAGTCTATACTTTTGTTTGGTGCGGGATGAAAGTATTTTCAGTACCACTGCCAACAAAATGCATGATTTTCTGAACTAATACCAAGAAAACAATACTTTCTTTGACACCTTAAGTAAAAGAATATTACAATTCTTTTTTTAATTTAACAAAGTAAGCTGAATTTCTTGAGCGGATGTACTTCAAGGCAACTGCACAAAAACATGTGCAGATTCAAAACATTGAAAGACAGTAGAAGAAAAGTCAAAAATTCAATTTAAAAACAAGTTCCTCTGCCAACGTGGCAGGTGAACATTTCAATGTCAATGCTCAGATACTGTTTTTCAGAAGTTACAATATTGACTGAAAAGCCATCGATCAGGATCATCACAGAAACTTTTTTTACATGTCTATAAAAATCAAGGATCTCTGCCTCTCTCTCTCTCTCTCTCTCTCTCACACACTCTCACTTTCACACACACAGACACTCTCACACACACACACAGACGAAATTGCACACACAAACACAAATGCTCAGTAATCAGGCTGTATATAAACAAGACTTACAACTTGTCCTGTTTTCTGTCTCATGCACACTTATATTTTCTATCCATTTGGCCTCTTCTCAGAAGTAGCCCGCCTCTATCTAAAGTGTGTTTTGCCAAAGGCAGATTGCATCTCCATATATTTCCATTCGATATGAGGAGGCTCTACATCCAGGGATATGTTTTTCTCCCCTGCTTCCTGCCCCCCCTCCCATCCTCCTTCACCCCCTCTGCTCATGTTGCCGTCCTGCTCATCCCCGTCCCTCGCTCCACACACTGCTTACTTTGGAGGGTCCTAGGAAGACGTGACACAAACAATTACTGAGCAACTACCAGGGAAGAAACGTGGATGTGAGTATGTGCATTCATGCACCATTGCCAAAAATTGCACAAGAGATGAATGTCAATGCGAGTGTGGGGTCGTGAATAATAGAGGTGCAGATGGGAATACTTGATCTCAATTATTCTCTTTACCTCTGTGTCTTTTTCCCCCGTCTCCAGCTCACCCTTAATGCAAAACTGTTGAGCCCTTTGCAAACATCCATGTGTCTCACCGCTCTTCCTTCTACCTATTTTTTTCCTATTCTTTCTGACACACGCTCACTCCACTCACCTCTTGGTATATTCCTGCTGAATAATCAATTTTTGAACTGGCTGATGTGACTTGACCACACCCACAAGCACGCACGCACGCACGCAACAAACACACATACTCGCTCACGCACAGACGCTGCCTTGAGACTGGATCGATACCCCTCTCTGTTCTGCTGAAGGAGGCATTGACATCATTCCTGGCCACAGGCCAAACACACTCTTATCCTTCACAGAGAGAGAGAGAGAGAGAGAGAGAGAGTGAAAGGGGGACGGAGAGAGGGAGAGAAACGGGCACGAGCAGACAGGGAGCCAAAGAAAGAGGGACACGGCTCGCTCTCAGCTAGCACCTAGGCCCGCAGCCTCAGCGTGTGAGTTTGTGTCTGTGTTGCCCGTATGTGTCTCCTCGAGAGGGAAGTAGAGTAAGTTAGTGAGTAAGATTGGCAGTGAAACCACGCCGAGCGCCAAACAAGATCAGACATCGTCTGTTTTTTTCCATTGCAGCTTCTCACCTCTACTCCCTGGACTTTGAGTTTCATGTGATCCTCTCTGGTGGTCTTCCCGTCTTTCCTTTTTTTCCAGCAGTAGCCATCCTTCCTGTACTTCACCTTCTTGCGATTGTAGAGAATCATAGAGCCATTTTGAGGCCTAGTGGAGGACAGGGTGAAGAGTTAGCAAGACACAAAGCGATACGTGTTGATTGTCCAGAGTAGGTGCACAGCGGAGACTTCTGACTGACAACTTACCAAATACCAAAATGAAATATTAACAAATATGGATGCTACGAATCAATGTTAGTCTCCCACGGTCAATTCAGCTGCCCTCTTACATAGACTCACACTCCTATGTGTTAATATTTTAGTAGGGTGATTTATCAGCCCAGCAGTAACATTGGGCCTCTGTGCCCCCATTTCATATACACCTAGTGGGATGAACATACGTGTGCACACAAACAAACACCCTCCCCCCCCACACACACACACACACGCACACCAGGAGCCATACATGTAGAGACAGAGACACTATAGTGATGTCAGGGAAGGCAGGACCTCCTGCCGCGTGTTCTTTGAGCTCAATGTCAAACCTGCTGCTCAGCTATCAATCATTACACTTCTAAAACGGTAAGTGTGTGTGTGTTTGTGTATTTTTTTGTGTAGGTGGAGAAAAAAATGCTCCTCTGCCTTATCTCGTGACAACAGAGAGAGAACAGGCACGTTAATCAATAAAAAAACATACACTCGCGAGTGTTCTCTCTCTCACCCGTGAGCGTGCATGCACACCACCGCCACACACACACATTGAGAAACCTGCAGGTTTATCCCTCTTATTTTGCTGTTGCTTTATTTTCTCTTTACAGCTTCACCCGTTCGTTCCTTCATTTTGAACTCCGTTTTACTCATTCAAATCTTTTCCTCTTCTCTACTCCTTTTATTTTCCTCCCTTTTGTTTCCTCACCTCTCCTCTCTCCTAGAATATGATGTAGACACATCTATATGGACTGAGATGATTGCAATTTACCCTGAACACTGTGTGTAGGGAAATTGAATTTACTTTGAGCTGATTTTCTTTGACACCTTAAATCTGCTCTGTTCGGGGGGAGCCTGCCAGTTTCTTAGCCGAGTGGAGACCCCCACCCTCCGATCAAAGCCGAGTTTAGTCGCCCTTTCAAGCAGTGTGAGTCATCACAGAGCGGCTGATTCTAATTATGTTATGGAGAAGATGGATGGGATCAGAAGTGTGCATATGTGTGTGTGAGGAATACGTGAATGTTCACATGTGTGTGTGTGTGTGTGTGTGTGTGTGCATAGAGGTACGCGCACTTGGACGGTGCCCATGTTCTTTGCAAACCCTTCGATTCAAGCAGACATAAATGCTATTGATTCTAACTGGGCTGTGATGTGTGGGATATAAAAAGCTTTTCCACGGTTACACTGTGTAGCAGAGCGAAAGCAGAGAAGGCAAGGGGAGGAGAGAGGGGGGAAAAAAAGACAGCAAGATAAAGAGACAGAGTGGGCGAGTGAGTGAGTCCGGTAAAAGGAGGAGAGAAGGAGGAGTAGATGAGCAAAGTGAGAGGAGAGGCAGAGAGGAGGTAACAGTCATTACTTACTGATGAGGTATTTCAGCGAGGGGAGAAATGAAGGTCATTGATTGTTATCTTAATACCCCCCCAAAACCCCCACCCCTACCACAACTGTGCAAACACATTGGAATAAAAACACACACGCGCGCACACACACACACACACACGTCCAAGTGCACGCGCAAAATGTCGCTCCGTATGTTGAGCCCCCTTCCATCAGATGGGATTAGGTGTAATCTGTCCTAATCGTGCCTTGTGTCATGTGTAAATGGGATTATATCTAACTGCTGCTCAATAACACCAATATGACTGCTGCTGTTGCCGCTGGGGGGCCGAGGCTATACGGCAGCACAACCAATCAATGACAAATCCATCCACAACCTAAACTGCGCTGCTGGCCTCAGGCTGCTCCTGAGAAGAGTCCTTCAGTCCGCACAATGGGAGCGCAGAGGCATCACCCCGGGCTTTCAGCAGTGTCAGTAATCACAAACGGGGCCAGGAGGGAACCTCTTCCCCTACTTTACTTCTTCTTTCTCGTTTCCTTTAGCTTTGAAAAAAAAAACCTCATTCGCAGTAGATAAAGTGAATGTTGGGAGTAAACTATTTATTAACAATGAAAATTACCCCTTCTCCTTCTCTTTACCGTGTCACTACCTTCCTTCCTGGATTTAACCTCTCCCAGTTCTAGGAAAGGAGCTACCGATGGTTAAATTGGATTGATGAATATTCAGTGCTGGTATATGAATCCCTGTTCACACCACATTTTATATGAATTTACTCCCCCTCTTTTTAAACCCCCTGTCACCTCCCAATGTCTGAATTATACATCAGTTATCCTAATACATTTACATTCATTAATACTCCCTTTCTAGCTGACTGTGTGCTTTACAGTCCAGCCATGTTCTAGAGCGTTCTCTACATGAGGCCGTCAGCAGGGCCCTTGGAGACTGTCGACGTACATCACTAATCTTTTAATCAAACACGGGCACTCGGTAAACCAACGTGAGTCACTGGCTGATGAAGCGATACTGTGATTGTGCACGTGTCTGTACTATATGACGTGTGCGTGTGTGTGTGTGTGTGTGTCAGTGGAAACCACTGTCGGCGCTATTCTCACCTGGTTTTTGGCGATGTCGTCAGCCACTCATCATGTTTCTCAAAAGTGATGAGATATGCAGCAATCTCCTAGAGAGGCAAAGACAACACAGAGAAGTTATATTGGTGTGAGTATGAATGTGTGTGTGTGTCACAGGGAGATAAAACATAGCGGGTATTTCCAGATGACCTGCTGATGCCCACAGAGAGTGTGTCACTATCTGATTGCCACAGTGAGTCCTGGGCACTTGATTGGTCACAGAGCAGCCAGTCAGGAGACAGATATAGAGGACGGACCCTCAGGGCCAACAACCAATCACGCTCACCGACACACCGATGTCTCTCTCCGCTGGGGAGGAAAAGCTATCTCCTAAATACACACACAGACACACAAACACACACCAGGGCTGCGTCCGCAAAGAGAGTGCGCTGATAGGAAAAGTTTTCTTGTTCTTTGCAGTTTCAAAGTTTCCCAGGCGGATAAAGCCCGCTAACTTGATTCCTAATTTCCCGCGGCTCTCTTTTCATCCCATCCGCTCTCCTCACCTCTCACTGTTATTTCTATCCTTCAACCACACTCACATGAACAATAAGGAAAAAAGAAAGTTCAAATCATACTGGTGCGTTTCTCCGAGAGTAAGGCGAAGCAGAACGTCCACACACACACAGAGAGAGAGAGAGAGAGAAACAAAGCCAAAATAAATGATTGTTTGTATCTGCTACTTTTTAGTTGCTCAGGTAAAGGCTCCTTTTTTCCTTTGCTAGGTGAACTCTCGCACCCCTGGCTTCCCCCTTGAAATATCATTGTTTCTCTTCCTTCTCCTCCGACTCCCATCTCACCCACATGTTGTGAAGTCTATGAAATGTAAATTGTCCTCTTAAGGCAATCAGGGTTTGAAATGTGGCACAAAGCAATAGCGACGAAGACATCAACACTCCAGGCACTCCTTCATCTGCCCTTTCAGATCAACAGTCTCCTCTCCAGACCTCCTCTTCCTCTCTTCCTATCTATGTGTGTGTATGTGTTTTAAGGCATTTGTCCCAGTTTGGCAAGAGAGCACTCAAGCTCCGAACCGATCAGATGAGATGGAGGGACAAAGGAAGACGGGAACGCCGGCAGGGAGGGACGAAAAGAGAGAGAGAGAGCAGCTGGAGGGTGGTGGCACTTAACCGGATTGTTTTTCTAAGTATCCGCCATTCGATCCACACGTCCCAACCCCCCACTGCCAGATCCTCCATTTACGTCAGGGATGGCCATCTCAAGCAAAATACTATTCGATAATAAATCGAATAGCAACTATTTGCTCATCTGCTCAAAATACTCCTGCCCAAAACCAACATTTTATAAGGTATCTAATGTGTTCTAATGAATAAATAGAGTGTTGACGATGCTTTGCAGCTTAAAGCACATCTGTCAGCAAAGACTAGAGGGGCGCCGCACACACACACACTTTGGAATAAGTGAAAGTAAAGTTACTTAGCCGCACCTATGATGGTGAAATGTATATGTGTGTTTGTGTGTAGGAGGAGGAACTGTCATCACGTCAATATAATAATTAGCACGATCAAGCTCGCCACTGTTAATGTCTGTCTGTCTGAGGCACATACCACTTTTTAGCCATAGCTAGGCACACACCCAGACACACACACACACACACACACACACATACACACAGGAGTGCCTCATTCATTTATGCATCTATTCATTAGCTGTGACAGGCAGTCACCTCTCCTCCTCCCAAACCACTCCGCAGCAAGTCAATATCCTATACGGCCTCCACGGCCCAGGCCAGGCACTTGGGCTCCCCTAGTGACTGCCAGCCTGAGGGAGGCGGCAGCAGAGAGGAGAAAAAGAGAGGAGACGAGGGTCTGGGAGAGACAGAAGGATGGGAGGATTAAGAAGGAGGGAGAGAGACTTGCAATTAAAGGCCTGCCCCATAAGAGCCATTAAAAAGCCAGAAACAGAAGAGTCAGCTGAAATGGCAGCCTGACACACACTCTACAACACACCCCCACACACACACACACACACACACACACACAGACACACACACACACACACTGCTGCTCCCTCTCTAGCCATAACACACACACACACACACACACGCCAATGTGAAGAGTGACAGAAGGGAGATGGTGAAGGTCGATCCTCAGGAAGTCAGTCTTTGTCCCAATGGAAGCCAGTGATAGAACACTTTGAGCATGCCTTGCGACACACTGACCCTTTAGAAACACTGTGTGTGTGTGTGTGTGTGTGTGTGTGTGTGTGTGTGCGTGTTAGCCGTGGCAGACACATTAAATGGGAGAAGCATCCTTCTCCAGAGATCTACTCTAGAAACCCAGACGTTCTGCATGTCTGTGTGAGTCTATGTAATAATACATTACGACAGCTCCAGCTGACACAGACACACACTTCTGCCAACACACACCTATGCCTGAGAAAGGGAGAGAGACAGTGAGAGATAGAGAGAGAGAGAGAGAGAGAGAGAGAGAGAGAGAGAGAGAGAGAGAGAGAGAGAGAGAGAGAGAGAGAGAGAGAGCGAGAGAGAGAGAGAGAGAGAGAGAGAGAGTTACTTAAGAAATATCCAACAAAGCAGAGAGTATGAGTGGGAAGTTAGATTGGAGCGAGCGGTGCAGTTGGGGAAATCAGCCTCCCACTCACGCATCACTGAGACCATCTCCCTCCAAGAAACTGGTGGCATGTACAGAAAATGAGACGGACAAACGCACACATTCACATACACTCACAAAGGCCTCAGGGAGATTTCCAGAGGAGCGGGGGGGGGGGGGAGGAGGGTGTGAGGGGGTCTCTTACACTGCAACAGACTTATGCAGGAGCTTTCCCCAGGGAGAGTCCGTTATAGGGTTTAGCCACAGGCTATCGTGCGTGTGCATGTGAAAATGTGTGTGTGTGTGTGTGTGTGCGTGCAGATTTTGCAGTCTAATGACGAGCATCACCCCGACAGAGATCCGGGGAAACATAGTTGTCTGTAAACTGGAACTGTCACATCTATTTGGAGGGGCCTCAGATGAAGGCGTCGCTGGTTCTCACCAAGAAAATCGTCTAGCATTAAACAGTTTATTTTGGCTGTACAAAGAGGTTACAAAATCCTTTTTTCCTTTCTCCTTGCGCATAGTAAAACTTGTATGAGGGAAAGATCTGCATTAGCGTTAACACGGGAGGTCTACTGATGGTGTAATTTGTTTCTGAGCACCTCCGCCAGTTCTCTACTTCCTAGAACAAACCCGGGGTCGGACGTTGATAGACACTCTATCTAAAATTGCCCCCCTTTTTTTTTAATGTTTATCTCAGACCACAGCCTCTCTGCGGTTGTTATTTTGATCCTGAGCATTATCTCAAGCATTGGTCAACCCACATTTTACTGACCATGGTCTATTTTAAACCATGTCTCCTCAAAAGCTCGTCATGTCAATTAGGCCCACAATGACAATTTTAAGCTAAAGTCATATCATTTCAACTGTAATAATCAATAACCAGGACTGTGGCAGGAAGGGTCACCCAGAACCATGGCCTGTTAGATCTGAACAGTCCTGAGTGACCTCTAAAATCCCCAATGTCATGCTGCTTTTCTGAAGAGAAGCTGAGACGAGAAAGCTGAATTAAGAATGACTTTTGTTCAGGGTTAAGTTGACATAAACAATGTGACAACAACTGTTGTAAATAATACCTATAGTGTCTTGTTTGCACTTTGTTCCTCTACCTGGCTGAATTCTAATGTGTAGCTTTCAACAGAACGAGAGCCAAACAATGAGTGATGACAAGGATCCTTTTAAAAAAAATCCATCAAGTCCATTGTAAACCAGAGCAATAATGTTTAGTTTGTATTGTATTCCCAAACTGCTTTGCTCCCCACTGTGTGTTACTTCCAACAGCCTTTATATTACCTCCACTGGCTAATACAACTGCTTAATGTGGTTTCCATAACAACTGTTGCAAAGCCCCTGATCAGAATTCCTCTCAAGCTTTCCTTGTGTTTATCATATAAACACTTCATCACACAGTGGCCAACACACACACGCATGTCTGTGGACATAAAAGACTTGTGTGCACGTACACGCGTGCATACAAATGCACCGTCTGTTAATACACAAAGTGTATGTGTGATAAAATAAATACAAGAATATAACAGTTGTCCTGGCCTTCCCCTGTGTCTCCCCTTGTTCTCTCAGTGACAAACGCTGCACGGGCACAGATTGGTGCACATGCGCACACATGCAGACGCACACACACACACACACACACACACGCACACACGCAGATTTAGTGCTGGCCTATCATTGGAGGACAAGGTCAGACCTTCAGAGCACAACAGCCCCTGTCCCCTGGCTGGGAGAGAGACATGTGTGTTACACTGTCACACTGCAACGCTCATAATACACACATGCACAAACACACACAACTGGACATGCATGTCAAAACGAATGCACGGTGGGATGCACAGACATGAATGCTTGTGTACATACACAAACACACACATGGATCCAGAGGGATTTGGAAGAGTCCATGTGGCGTCTGCTGCTGCCCATGTGAGTGACGGCTTTATAATGAAATAGTCACTTTCGCCTTTCCATCACTCCCTCTCCTTTTCTGCCTGACCTCTTTACTTTCTCCCACTCGCCTCTTTTTTTGGTACCATTTTAATCTCGCTGATATGTATATATAGGAGTCCAAATGGTGAAGGCGGCTACACACACACACACACACACACACACTCAAGACCACTTGCCGTGTGGAAAGCAGCCAAAGCTTTTGCTCTTAGACCTGAGAGCGAGGAAGAGTCAGCCCCAGTACTCTGAGGGAACATCAATCCACTCTCTTGCGCACCTTACCCGTCCTCTTCCTCCCATCTTGTATTTGCATTTGAGGAGACGGCCCGCGCTCTCTCTCTCTCTCTCTCTCTCAGCAGGGGGGGCGCCAACACATCAAAGACGGCAACAGGTGTTTGGTGTCAAACACAATGCCAGGACCCCCGATGCGCTAGGGCTTCTTAGAGAAAGCCTGTCAAGAGTCTTCAAAAACTCAACTCAAGTCAACCGAGACAGGGAGCACTCAAAACGCACACACACACACACACACACTCTTTGTGTATTTGAAATCTCTGACGACAGATGTGTGTTTGCTAGTGGGAGGTGGAAGACGACGGAGCGGGAGAGAGAGAGAGAGAGAGAGAGAGAGAGAGAGAGAGAGGGTGGGGGCGTCTCAATGAAGGAGTCTCCGGTGGTTGTGTTAACCCCCGATGCCTCATCTCACTGTGAGTCATTCTGCCCTCTGAGGCTTGTAGCGGTGATGTTATTGTTATTGATGAGGTTTGGTATGCTAAGGAGAGAGACACAGAAAGACAGGGAGAGGGTGAGAGAGAGCGAGAGAGAGAGGTAAAGACAGAGAGAAAATAAACAGTGTGTGCCACCTCTCATTGGCATAAATACTTGTTTACAACAAGACATAAATTGGCACCCTGTCAGTCAGTCTCTCAATTTCTCTCTCTTTTAACTCCCTAACTCTATTTTGCTCTCTTCCTGCGTGTCTCTCTCTTCTTCTCTCCCTCTGTGCTGCTAAGCGTATTACAACACTCCCTGGTTCAGCCCTCTCTCATTACCATATTCTAATTACATTCGTTAAGGGGAGCATTTGGGAGTTTAATGAATAAATTTTGAAAGATGGGTCTCCGTGGCGATATTTAGGTTTGTCTCCCCCTCAACCCTCCACTAAAGATGGAAGGGCACGCGTGTGAGTGCGTATGTGTGCGCGTGTGTGTTTGTGTGTGAGGTGATGCACCTGTTCGGTATGCTTGTGCACTCCCAGTAAATATCACAACAGCTCCACTTCACGAGAAACAAACACATGTAGATAACAACTGGAGCTAACGGGGAGTCCTCTTTCTGAAAAAATCTATTTTGAAGTCTATCTCTGCCAAATAAAGATTTCATGTCATCTGCTAGTTGTTTTGGAATAGACTTGCAGCCACCCATGTTGAACTCATGCATATTTAACTCTCCTCAAGCCTCAAAAACAAAACCGTCAAAGGCAAGCGTCAATTTAAAAATGAACAAATTGTCCGCAATCTTTGCTTTCTCTTTTGTACCGACGCCAGACGTGACGTCTTCGCGCTCGGAAAGGGCCACGTAGAGTTAAATCATGAGCAAAAGCAAACATTAAAGGTTACCAACCCTGTCTTCCACTGTTGATCTGTCTCTGCCTGGGACGAAGCCTTGGGTTGTACACTTGAATAGACTGTTATTAGGCTCCTTGCACTCACTCTTCTAGGGTATTGCACACTATCATATACCCTTCCCGTGGTGTAACAAAGGAGTCCCTGAATGCATTCCCGATTCTGATGTTTGCCAGATTGTGCTTCCGGGAGTCAAGGAGTAACAGAATATATTTAACTGTTGCTCATAAATACCACTCAAAGCTGACGACATCGCGTGCTTTGACTTGGCCATCTGCCTTTGAGTACGGACGATCAAACAAAACCCAAATCAACAGGATTAAATATGTTGAGATTCCTCACAACATCCACTTCTGCTGCAACTGCAGTGGATTGAAATGCTTTTTCCTTTTTTTGCTTTGGCTAAATACATTATTTGTGAAATCCCAGAAAGGGTTTCCTCGTTGTATTGTTGACCTAACCACAAATCAAGAGTCAGCATAAATTGGGAAGTATCTGGTAGTTCTTTATTACATCCTGTGGTAAATACGTCGTTTTTTTTTTTTTTTCATTTTAAACTCAGGTCCGTGTCTTTCACTGGACTGAAACCCCTGCGTGACGAATGGCCAGTACTCACAATCCATAGCTCACAAAATACATGAAGAATGCAACGCCATGTGATGAAAATATGCTTCCATTAATAGTTTCTAAGTGTACGTTAGTGTATCCATAGATCCAAAGGGGCTCCTCTGCGCTGTGGCAAAGTGTATTGATGATGCGCTTTCACAAGGTAGAGCCCAGTGTCGCCACCTGCTCTTCCAGCACCGTGACTCATGCAGTGGGCGCAAAAGGTATGTTAGCTCTCTCTAAACTTGTGTACAATGTAAGATCCATAGATATAAATACCTGATCGGGGGGGAGATGAGAACTATAACCGCCACTTTTGCTGTTTAGAGTTATTGATGCGTATGGAAAGTACCATGACATTTTGTTGTTTGCTTGAATCTGGTTTGCTTTTTCGTCCAATTAAATGCATATTGTTCTGACAAAGCTCTTTAGTAATTGCTCTACTTTAATGTGCTTTTAGAGATCGAGGAGGAGACAGACATCGTTTTTCGCCTGGCGGGCTGTCCAGGCAACTTTCCACCTCATATGAACGGTAATGGACTGTGACTTTCTAGTTCGAACATGCATTTGACACCTTAGAGCAGAAGGAGACTTTATCTTACAGCCTTTCAGGGAAAGTGAAATGTTGAGGCTTGTGTTGAGACTTGTGAATTGGCAAGCTATACATATACAAACATACTGCCAGACGTACAGCGCACGCTGCCAAGACGAGGCAATTATGCAGTTAGGCTTAACACTAGGTAAGACTCATTTATGGGCTTGGGAAACTTGCTGTTGCCATCTTTTTCCTGTTTTCTGGAACAAGGAGCTAAATCTTCCACTGAATAATAATCACAGTTTAGGGACTGAGCAATTTTGATCCGAATATTACAGAGGAATTCAAAAGAAGACTATTGTCCAAAGACTTGAAAAGAACACTATTCTCGATAAAAGTGAGATCTTCCCCCTTTGATATTAAGCCCCTCACGCACCAGCCACCATTCGATACTGTACATTTAAACATTTAAACATTATGCAAATGCAATATCAGTATCCCGTACTTTTGGTGTACTGGATGATGGATGATATATTACAGCTGGGCTCGTCTTAGACTAATGACACAGCTGCATTGCAATGCACAACTTAGTACACGGCTAATGTCGTGTATGCACCGAGAACGCGCACACTCGCATTCGCGCACACAAATGCCAGCTCGTTTAATCCTCAAGGAATCTGGGAAATTTGATTACCATGACTTTTAACAAACACACCCCACATGAGAGTAGACATAACATACATCAGCGGGAGGGAAAGGGGGGGAGGAGGGAGAGACAGGGAGACAGAGAAATAAGTGATGCTGGATAGAACTGCAGTTTGGGAGGAGGAACGGTGGACACACACTGTGGTCTCCTGAGCGGAATGCAGCATGCACACGCACACACACGCACACACACACACACACACACACACACACACACACACACACACACACACACACACACACACACTATGGTAGATGCATGGCAACAGTATATTTACCAGTAAATGTGTACAGCTACCAGGGTAAATCTGGACAATATTAGTGGAAATTCTATTTGCAGCATCATGAGACTCACAATTGTCTCAGTACCTTTTTTTGTGAATATTATGTAGGCGGACAATTTACCTCTTTGCGAGGCTCCTGTTACAAATGGGAGATTTGTGAGGAATGGGAGATACATTTGAGTAACATTATGATATCATGAAAATGGGATACGTTTAAATTTCTGTTTGTTTTCACATGTTAGCATATTCAACCTGCACAATGGTGCATTTACTGAGTAAGGAATGAATGAGCTTTTAAAATTTGAAAGGCAGATGAGACGTTAAGTCATAAGTAGTCTCATTTATTCGAGAATTTATGTTTTAGAGAGACATTTCACGCACTAACATCCATCTATGAAAGCATGTGAATACAAGGAAAGCTGGTTCAAAATGAAAGTCTCTAATTGTGAAACAAAGCTGCATGAGGCCAAATACCAGTTGCTGAACACTACTCACAGTGTGCAGTAAACTCTGCAGGAGAGCTGTATGAAAATAGGACTTTTTTAACAGGGAAACACTGATATTTACAGATTCACCATGAGGAATGCTACCCGTAAATGTCAGACATTAACCAACTATGTGGTGGATGATTCACATTTAGTGCTAAATGTTAACGTCCGCGATTCCCCATCTACACGTTGCCATTAGCAAATCGAATGTACAGGGAATTGATGACGAGAAAGTGGAAGGTAATATTTTTGAATCACTACACTACATTTACTTTAAATAGTTATTGCAATCAAACAACCGCATAAACTTCCCAGTTTTAATTAAAACAAGAGTTGCAGACTGCAAGTAGTAATTAGTGGTTTAAAAGCCTACAAGGCCAAAACATTCAGATCCATTTGTTATGCACAAAATGGACAATTTGACCTTGCAGCAACTTTATGGAACTTAAATTAAACAAT